>OW388295.1:58025450-58600450 GCA_936450465.1 Gibbula magus | reverse complement strand
ACTTCACGTGAGAAGCAACTCATCTTATTTATATATATATATATATATACACACACACACACAAACGATGTGTAGTGAAGAAGAAGAATATTTTATTTCTGTGTGACTCGTAGATTACAAACATTTCAAGGATAAATAAAATGTCCAAACTTACTACAGCCAATCCCTTACTGATTTATGGGAGACACATGGAGTAATTATTCTTCGAACAGAATACGCAGATAGAACAGATGTGTAGCTTGGACCTTGTGTTGTACCACAAACTGCATCTCGTGAACGTCGAATGAATTATTCCCTGTTTCTACCCCGTATCTACCAAAGTTTAACCAATCATGTTAGAAATCATTGACGAATTTGACACCTCATCTGACCTACAACTGTAAGTAAAGCCAAAGTGATAACGGGGAAAAGTGTAGGGTATCATTCAATACACGAGGAAAAGTATGGGTATATCTGTCTTATACCCCACTTACGGTCGAGTGTAAACGGATACTATTTCATAATATTACTAAACAAATGCAACTGTAAACAAGCTTGTGTATGAAACGCACAACCCAAATGGGGCCTCATCTGTGACAATTCCCGGGTACGCTCAGCCCGTGCTGCGTTGTATGGTTACCAATGTTCGGGGCTCGAAATCGAATTGATATGGCCCAATGGCGGAATTGTCAACGCAGATGCACGTGCATCTTCCTCAAATGTACAGCTAACGTCAAAACAGCATTTCTAATGTCAACATGGCCAAAATTTAGAGAAAACAGAAGGAACTTTCTGTATTATAGATAAGTCCGCCTCATTAAAGGCGCTGTAGCAGGTTTTTGCCATTTATTATTAAAGTTTATACAATACATTGAATGTGTCGTTAACGGGTAAAACAACTAGATACTATGACACGACAGATACGCCGTATCCATAGAAAACGGTATCCGTATTGGAAGAAAATGGTGTGACGTATAAAGCGATACTTTTGTGGAACTCTTCAGTGCGAGATGTAGGTCTCATGAGAATTTTGAAACATGAGAGTTCTGACAGCAAAATGGTTGACCATTCCATCGTTGTACCTTATTTAAAACTCTACTCTGAGTATTTAGGTATCGTTTCATCAGCCAGACCAATTGAACTACCTTCGAGCGGCCATTTTAATGTGAACAGGGGAAATTGACTCGCACGGTTTAACCGAACCATGTACATTCATTTTAGAACTCTTTGTATTGATTCAGGAGTATTATGACAGACATACAGACTTTATTCAGAATTAAAGGTTTCGTGGCCCAGACAACATCATAATAGCGATAGTACGATGTGGTGTTACAATTGCATCATGTAAATACCTGAGTTTTTTTTTTTTAAATAGCAACATTTGTAATTAATGGCAAGTTCTCACAGGATATTAACTTACAGAGTTTCTTTCTTGTAGGATTATTGATATAAAATGATGGTACATACAATTTTATAAGATGCTCAAAAAATATGGACATACGAGATATAACATGGTATTCATCTGGTATCTCACGTAAACAACAACGTGTGCAAAGTAAATCATTGACATTAATAATGTTGCTTTGTCTAAACTTCTATACTTGAAGGTTGTGTGACTGACATCGCAATTTAACAAATAACCTTAATAAATCTTTAGGTACAGTATCTGAAAACATATATGATTCAGCTGCAAAAACAGACTTGAAGGACTTATAGAAAGATAGGTAATATGACTTATCTAATCTTGTATACCAGTCTTGAATATTTATTTCAATACAACGCTTCTAAAATGCAGACATAAAAAGAGAGTAATCACAGAAATCTTGGTTTACTCATACATATGAAATACAGGAGTATTATGTAGCCATTGGTAACAGTTATTTATATTTTTGATAGACCACTTTATTTCAGTGAGAAATCCGTGCTACAGCGCCTATAAGGGGTAAGCATGCAAATACTCCGAAACGTCATATATGTTCACAATAAAAAAAAAATCGTTATGTTGATTTTCTTATATATTTCCTTCATAATACCATTTAAATACTGTATCTGCAACAATAGTTTAAACATTGTCCTATTGATCTATGTTGTCGTATTTACAATTATAAAAAGTCTACAAAGGCTTTTGAGTCAATTTGTTCAGTATTTGAAAGCTGACATGTGACGACAAGACTTGTGATAATCATCAGTGGAGACGGGATATTTTCTTGTATTGTCTTCTAAAATTAATAGTATAGAAATATTATATTCACTGTAAACGCCATGTTTAAAGGGGCTGTAGCACGTTTTTTACCAAATTTATTTTTTTCAAATTTCCAATCTATAATGATAGTTGATGTCATTTAAACTTACTTTAGAGGGTAAAACATCTTATTACACAAACCAATTATCCCTAGTGGTAATAACGACGTTGCGTATAAAGCAAAAATTGCATGGCGGTCACTTTATTATGAACACATTTTATTATTTTGAATGACAAAAACGATTCCCGATTTTACGGAACCATGTACACTTTTTGAAAACTTGATTTTCCGAAGAGAGAAGGGTGTTTTACTATTGGTGATATTATTTTTTCAAATACATGTCATCGACTTATTTGAGCGAAAAAACGTGCTACTGCTCCTTTAACACGTGGTTAAAAAATAAAAGTAAACCGCCACAAGAGCCCTCTTCTATCATTCTTATGTATTCAACTGACGGGGGCTTGAACTCGAAGAAAACAAACATGATAACCAAACAGTCATGACTGTACGCGTCACCGCAGGACATACGTGAATACCAGTCGACAGTCTGGTTGATTTGTGTTAACTTAAAGAGAGGGTTCAATTGTAGTATCCGCCATTTTGTTTTTTTGCCTTACTTGAACTGAGAAAAACGCTATAATTTCTTTTAAATAATAAAACATTGATAGAATATCCAGTAAGTGACAAATAATATTATATCATAGCAAAATTGTCCACACTCGTAGCGCCGATGAATGACTTACTTAATTCTCATTCACTTTTTGGAATGAAGGCGCGATATTGTTTGTCAACTTGTCAAATCTAGTATCAAGTCAAATCATCAGTATATCAGCCACAGACATGGACTATTTGTTTAGAGTGAACTTAGAAAATATCAAATGAACAACTATGTTTTGATAAGCCACAATTTTATAATAAAAATCTGAATAATAAATATGTAGAGGTCATGCGATTATCATTTAAAAACAATACATCGTCCAATTTTTTAGAGAACAGCGAGCATAGGTTTATATGTTCACTTACTGATATATATTCGAAATGGAAGGCTGGTGGTTTGAAAACTCCCTCTTTACTCGGGTTTACCTTTTCTACCCAAACCTCGGAAGCATGTTTTCTCCTGTACATCAAAACTTCTTTTTCGCGATTTATCCTGCTCAATATAGCACAGTGCACTCATCAACAACGATATCCTTCTAATACGACACTCCCTGGAAACCGACGAAATTATTTGATCTCGTCGTATGAGAAAATACCTCTAATCCGATGTCAAGGACAATTTTCACAATACGATTTGTCGTAATACGAGTGCTTATACATTTACTGTGCTGACATATAAACGAATCTTAAGTTTTCAAATCGGACCAAATTAAAACTCGACTATTCAACTTTTCAAGTAGAAGGCCACCAAAAAGTGTCTACGCTCGCTTTCGTTGAGTCATGTAATATAAATCGTTACAACAAATCGCATTGTGAAAACGCCCCTTTAATTTTCTCGATCTCAAGCAACGTCAGTTACACGTGAGTGTACTCTAGTTATTTATAGTTTTGCAGGGTCAGAGAGGGCAGAGTGACATAAACAAATCAATTTTCTATTTGTTTATTTGAAACTGGTTGACCGGGAGAAGATTTGCAATGTCGTTTCTTGTCTTGTTTAGCATGACTTACAGAATTGTAGGGGAAAAAATATCGAGAGTTGTTCAAATATATTGACTTTGATGTTAGAACATGATTATAAAAAAAATACGTTTATGGTTATGTAATATTAATATTTATTATGATAATTCCCATCTCAAGATGTTAAGGTCAAAACGATCGACCTCACCTGAGAAAGAATGGTTATATTGTCTATTTCCCGTGGTAGTCCAGTCAAAATTCCCAATCTCATTTTCCAACAAATTTAAAGAGCCATGGAAAATTTGCCAAACACCTATCTCAATTGAAGATTACACATGATTTTTCGCCAATTTTCAACTCAACGTAAGCAGAGAACTAATTTCTAAAGATGCTCCCCAGTCTAGTTTTATATCTATTCTATTGTTTTCCCACGCAAATCATTTTGTCAAATCGCACATTGTAAACATAGTTGGCGACAAAAGTACGAATATGTATACTGTATAGCAACTGGCAATTATTAATCCCTTTCTTAGGAATTGAGGTCGAATTTTCGACTTTTCTTTTCTGAGGCTGTCAATCTCCAGACCCCCCACCGCTCCCCGACCCCGATAATTATATTGACAAGTATATTGACAAGTATATTGATAAGTATATTGACAAGTATATTGATAAGTATATTGACAAGTGTATTGACAAATATATTGATAAATATAATGACAGGTATATTGACAAGTATATTGACAAGTATATTGACAAGTATATTGATATGTAAGTAATAGTTATACCTATACTGTTTCGGGTGTATGAGCTGATACGCCTACAGATTGAGGAGGGGGGCCTTTTTGGAGAGCTATTATTAAATTCCATAGACTAAATTTCATTCTAAGCCACGCCAAAAAAACAAGAATAAAATAGGAAAAAAACGTATCTCACCTTTTAAAAAAATTTAAATTAAAAAAATCAATAGAAGGAATTTTAATCTAAACTGAAGTACAAAATAAAGTTTACACCTCAGTTGTTTGGATTATTTCATTATTTTAAAATAAATTAGATGCATTTGATTATGACACGATACAATTTTCACTTTTCTGAAGTAGTTTGAATGAATTACATTGGTGACTGGTTAATTTTTAGAATATCTTTATTTAATGTAGCCTGGGCTCTGGAGGAACGACAGTTCTTTCCACTAGTGGAAAGGCGTTCTTTCGGAGAGGAAAGAGCGACCTTTCCAATCTTTCCACCCGTGGAAAGAGGCAGCTTTCCACGCCTTTCCAAAGACGGAAAGAACAACCTTTCCAGAACCCCTTTGGAAATACCGACTGAACGGCGGCCTTTCCACAGCCATCTCGCTTATGAGATGATTACTTTCCTGACGACGAGTTATGTCCCCTTGTGAAGCGCGACCTTTCAACAATATGTATAGAAATATCTAGATTGTCCTTTGATGTATGTATCATAATAAATGTCATATTGATTTAGGACAATTTTAGACTTTGGTAACTATTTTGACATTAAAAGAATAAGATGATAAATATCGTTTTCATTATACATTATTTTGATTTGATTGAATAATATTTGAATACTTAATTCGAACTTTGATTTTAGATATATTCCAACAAGAGAGTGACTTTGAAATAAGATGAGACAGCAGAATATATTGATTTTGTTAAAATGATGAAAATAATAAAAAAAATATTTTAAAATATATTTTGATAATAAAAATGATCATGTTGAAAAGTAAATGTTATATTTTAGTTTTAAAACATAAAGATGTACAAGGTTTTCATAATAATACGATAAAATGAATATTATTTTTTAAAATACATTTTGGTTGAATGATTTTTTAAAAACCCATTAATTTTCTATTTTGATTTAATTTATAAGTAGGACTTTAAATGGAATGTGATCTCAGTCTAAAAACAAACACCAGAAACAGGCTTGCTAGAACGCTTTACAAATCGTACTTTAGGTGAAAAAAATGAACGTAAAAGGTTGATTTGATATTGACTGATTTATTAATAGTGTATAATATTAATATTTTATATCCCGTTCAACATTGACAAGACATACGTGTATGTAATATGCACCAGAGGTATGTTTTTCTGGAAATTCTTCTTAATAAGCATTTCTAAATTATGCTGTCGGACTAGACATGCACCTTGTGACCTGTTAACATAGGAATAATTACAACGGTGGAGTTAAACATGGATGGCCTTCATAATACCAAGAAAAATTACCATTGAAAAATTTAACTATTTATTTCTTCATGTCAGTAATCCAGTTTGCTAACTTAGTTGTCATGCAGTTCGCGCAAATATATATTATGTATTTCACTAACGCTCCTTTACTAAAACTTGGTCTCAAATTTGATTACATTTCATGTCAAAGGGACATAATCATGTTACATGTATGTCCAATGTTATAATTTGGGTTATTTATTTGAGAATTATTATCAAATAAACAGAAAATAGCCTGTCAGTCAGTTCATTATAACGAAAATACAACCATTCAAAATCGTGGTTATGATCGAAAACCGGACAATGAACCTTGGCATGCTGCAGCCATTAAGCCAAACGTAAGCATTGATATATTGAGCTTTTGGGGGTGAATATGAAAGTCGAGTAAGAAGATATAACTTAAACCTGCACCTTCTGAAATATGTACATTTTAGAACCAAATAAAATCATACAAAACTGATACTAGCATTTAATATTATAGGGATAAGTCATGATACCGAGGATATGGTAAGGTTGTGGACCCTGATAGGAAGGAAAAACCCGAGGATGCGAAGCATCCGCGGGTTTTTCCTGACTATCAGGGTCTACAACCTTACCATATCCGAGGTAGAATGGCTTATCTATATTATCAACCGTTTTTAAGTATAAAAGAGGCTTTCTTATTCCGTTATCGAAAACCCCGGATTCTATATAGAGTCGTTCGTAAAATCCTTGTTCACTGTCTCAAAGATTTCTATGTAAGGTTCTTCTTGACCGCTGTCTAAGGCGTTGGATTATGAAAGACCGATCTTACTGGGTACGGGTTCGAGACGCACTTTCGTCAAAACATTTGCGTTTCATCTATATTTAAGAAAATTTTCAAAATAGTTAAAGATAGTTTCTTCAGATCTTTACTTTCAAGCCGTCATCTTAGCAATTATATCAGGGCTTACAATCATTATAATTACTTCAAACGGGGTTTACAACTGTCTGTGTAAACCCTCCTGGAGGGAATTACAATGTTGTAAGTCCCTCGTACCGGGTGATACGGTTTAGAAAGGTCGTTTCAAGTATCACGTTATATGGCTGGTAGGTTGATAATAATACTATGACCATGTCTAAACAAAACATAATCCAACAGAAACTTATCAATGAAACTTATCACTGATAGAACAGAGGAGAGTGAAAAGATGGTTTTTCCACTTCTTAATTTCATTTGCTAATCAGTAGTTAATACGTTAAAAGCATGTCCTACATATATGTACAGAAAGAAAAAAGTTAAGCACCCCCTGATATTTGTGATGATTTTGTTTTCAAGAATATTATAAATAGTTAAACAAGGTTCATTTATGAGAAGAGTAGTGCGATAGTTCCAACCAGTGATGCGTGACAGTCGCGCCTACACGTTCGAGGCATGCACGTGCAACATGCTACGCTCGAGGATCACAAAGAGCAGTATGGCCCAACTGCATTTGGTGGTATGTAACGTTGCTTTCCATAGCCATTCAAGCATATCTATTGAACATGGCACGAAGACGATTGTCAAGTGATCTCAGAAATCAAATTATTGGTATGCACTCTGTAGGGATGTCCTTTAAGGCGAAAGGACGAAAACTTGGCTACCATTACACTGTTGTAGACAGGAAGTGCAATGGACCGTCCAAGGTCTGGAAAACCTACTGTCACTACACCTCGAGAGGACCGAGACCTTCTTCGACATCTACGCCGACAACCCTTCCTGACAAGTTCTCAGCTGAAACGTCCGAGGTAACCAAATCGAAACATCAGCACCAGAACAGTCAGAAATCGCCTCAAATCGGCAGGACTAAAGGCAAGAAGGGTAATTAAACGTCCCTTGTTGAGAGACCATCATAAACGTGCACGTTTGGCATGGTGTTTGGACAGACAACACTGGAATCTGAGGACCTGGCGGAAAATCCATTGGTCTGACGAGAGTCGATTCATGTTACTGATGGGCGTGCACATGTTTGGAGACAGAAGAATACAGCCTTTTTACTCCCAGGAACATCCAGTCAGCTGTTGCGTATGGAGGTGGCTCTGATATTGCATGGGGATGCCTGTCTTATGACTGCAAGCTGGATGTTGTCACCATCAGGGGCAACATAACGGGAGCTCAATATATCTGGGACGTGCTACAGCCAGTCATTATTCCTCATTTCGATAGCCAAGCACTTGATACACGATCACAATACATGGACGACAACGTCCGGCCTCACCGATCACATGCCGTTGTCAATTACATGCGAGCCAACGCAGTCACAACTTTACCCTGGCCAGCAGTAAACCCAGATCTGAACCTTCTGGAGCTTTTGTGGGATATTCTAGGGCGGCGACTCTAGGCTCGGAACCCTCCAGTACAGAATTTACATGAGTTGGAGGCAGCTCTGCACGCTGAGTGAATGTTATTGACACAAGAACAGATCCGACGTCTGACTGGAGCATGAGACGTAGGGTGCAGTGTGTCATTCGGGTACGTGGCGGTCCTACCAAATACTGATCATTCTTGAACATGTATATTAGGGTCTACAACGAGCATTTAGAAGTGACAATACCAATGCGAATGTTTTGTGTGTGGTACGGTCAGTGCTAGCGATCGTTGCCTTACTCTGAGGGTGTGGGGTCGAATCGTGCATGAGACTCGGTCCGACAAAGTACAAGAATTTGTACTATTGAAGGTAGTGTTATCCCAAATGTAACCTTGTTATATTTGTTCACTATCTTAATGGAATGTATTTCTAACTTTCCACTCTGTAAGCACTATGAGATACAATAAAAAAAGGCACATATTATTGTAGGAGTCTCTTCAATAGCCCCTGTTTTTTTATGTTAACATATAACTAGTAAATTCTACTCTAAAGATATACTAACTTTGATATATCTGAATAAGATTTACATATATGTATAATGTGATGTTTTTAATACTTGATGTGGTTGATCATGCCAACCTATTTCACATTGCCTTAACGTAGATATTTACACACAAAAGTCGATGTCATCAACGACGCTACATTTTAAGTTTATACTTGATTTTTTTATAACTTTAAGATTCGTTTTGCAACAGCAATAGTTATATGTATTTCGATATATTTAGTTTTACCAATGTTTGTGATTCTCATGTATAAAAAACAATTACACTTCTACAAATTAAAATATATATCAAAAGATATTTTACCTGCAGTTATTCGTATCAAATTAATCTGTATTTGAAATTGAAAGTTAACAATGAGACTTAAAACACTCCTCACTGTTATTTTTTTAGAATTCGAAGAAAATAAACCTTGGATACACATTGCTAGGGTATATTGGTGCACCCATAATGTATGTTATCATGTTCTTGTGTAAAGTCTAGAAAATCTTCTCTGCAGGTATTTACCAATTCATTGCGTTTTTTTAGCTCGTCATATGTTTAACTTTTATGGGTTTGGTAAGGCAGTTTCCTTTACCATCTGTCATTTTACAAACATGCATTAACGTATTGCCACAAGGAAAAGAGAGAGAAACAGGGTGGAGGCAGAGAGAGGGGGGACAGGGAGGGGGAAAGGGCATAGGGAGGGCCGGAGAGAGAGAGATATTAGACTGTGCATGTTGTCTATAAATGTAGAACGGTATAGTTATACCTTCCTAACTGAACAACTGTAGCCAGTCGGGAAAATTCGCTATAACACAACAAAACGTTGGCGTTGTGTTACAAGTTTCTATTTTCGGCAGCACATTTCAGATGATTTTAATGACAAAATGACATGACAAAATGTTTTTACATCAAAATAAATCTATTACAAACACTTTACAGGTTTCTGTTTGACACAAATAAAACGGACCGGATAACATTCTAAATCATTCATCCAAAGTTAGATTTGATATTCAACTGTTTATCCCTAAACGTTTATCCCATAAATATGTAATATATCAATTTTAACTAAAAATGAGTGAGCTGAAACCCAAGATGTATCATTAATTCCCTAGATCTGATTTGACAGCTGATTCAATTAAACATATACTCCTTACAATTTATTTCATAAGCATTTACTTGTGTTCTAATATAATTTATAGTGATTCAGATTACATATTTTATCAATAGTCAACGCGAAAAATTGAACAGAATCTGTGCAAGACCTTTCACCGCATACATTTGTATTACATTACATAATTTACAATATGGATATTCATAATATTCAAATGCTAAAGTTCAATCAAATACATTATTTTTCTCCTATTGGTAGTGTTAGTAACAAGGAGGAATACGCGATAATGTACAAGGTCAATTAAACTATGATGTGTGGACAAATATAATTACATATGCGTACTCTGTGTTTAAAATGGACGAATATTAATTGTTGTACGATTCATTACCTGTGTAATCATTTAATGTACATTTTGCGTCAGTGATGTAACTGTACAATACACAATTGTAACCATCATGTGGTTAATGAGGTATTCTACATGAAGGATTTGTAGTTCAATTTTAAATTAAATAGAAATAACTTTAAGAAAGATATATTAAGTGAATGAAATATGAATGGGTGTTAAAAAGTTGGAACAATTTAATTAGATTCATAAGAGATAAGGTAAATTAGACCGTCACTAACATAAAATTGTATAAATTTGCATAGTTTCGAATACCTCTTATGTAGTACATAATGGCAATTGAATACTTACTAACGTATGACTAAATACCAAAAATAGAAATGTAAGTGTCAATGTACAGGCAATTTATAGAATTGACACGTTTTATAAAGTCTTTGATGAAGTAAGGACATAAGCGTATGTGTGCAAGATCATTATGGAAATAATAATATTGCTGATAATGTGATCCCTACTCTACCAATGGTAAAAATACGAACTGTGATTTTATACATGCTTCCTTTAATGATCTTTTCAAATAAGTATAGCTTGTAATTGTGTCCTATATACAAACCATCATAACTAATTAATACCTATAACCCATAACAAAATATAAAACTATATCCATTACAATGTATGACTCGTATTTGTTGATTAATTTGCTTTTGAAACGAAAATATTTTATGAACGCTTCACTTCTCTGCCAGTTGTGGAAATATGCCTGTGGAAATGCGATCTTTCAGTCTCTTGGAATGAACGCCTTTCCAAACGTGGAAAGTTATGGAAATAACGAGATTTAAAGTCCAGTGGGCCGGGGCAAGATATGAAATTTACATGACCCCTACCATGTGTAAAATGTTGTAAATGGATGCAAAATGAGGCACATTTATTGATACTCATATAGAAGATGTCGATGAACAATTGTGTTTATCAAATTAATTTTGGCAGTAATATTTAATTTTTTTTTAAATTTAAAAGTTTTCCTTGGCTAGTGACTGAATGTCTGTATTTTCAGTTTTACAGTACGACGTCGAAAACATACAAAATGAAAATCAAACATATGATAAAACAAACTGAGGTGAAAACGTTCTTATGTACTTCAGTTTAGTTCGGCAAATGTGTTTTGTTATTGAAACATATTTCATTCATTCAAGTTTATATTATCCAACTTCGAAATGTCCTTTCAAGATAATAACATGATTCACTTCATTGTACAACAAGATACTGACAGAAAGTTACAAGAGGAAGTTACAGTAAACGTTGAGTTTATGAGATATAAATAAACTGCCACGCAAAAGAAAGTACTCACCTCAGTTGGTTTTATCATATTATGATTTTCAATTGCAAATATCTCAAGTTTTCGATGTCATAATCTAAAACTGAAAAGTACAACTGTTTAGTCAGCAGATTACTTCTAGATATTTATTTATTTTTTAAATTTAAAATAAAAAAATTTAATTTCTTCAAAAATTATTTGTTGATGATACACAATTGTTCATCGACATATAAGACATATTCTATGTGAAAATTGATAAATAAGCCTGATTCTGCACACATTTACATGGTAGGGGTCATGTTCGTGTACATTAACTTACCCCTGTCTTCATTAAACGAAGATATTTTAACTAAACTTTAACTACAGTCACCAATTAATTCAATCAAACTACTTCAGGTAAGTATTATACCATAGTCAAATGCATCTCATCATCATCATCATCATCAGAACAGGAATATTTTCTGGATAACAACTTCTTTAATGTGAAAATACACGACGTTTCGGAGTACATACTCACTCCTTCATCAGGTGGAATGTAAGGAAATAACAAAATATAGTACATTTATATAGCAAACAAAACAATGGTGAAGGAAGTCAATCAGGGAGATTAACATACATGAGAATGGTATACAATGGGGATTTGTAATATAAACATGATCATCATCATCATCACCATCACCATCACCATCATCATCATCAGCATCATCACCATCATCATCATCATCACCATCATCATCATCATCATCATCACCATCATCACCACCACCATCATCATCATCACCATCATCATCATCATCATCACCATCATCATCATCATCATCATCACCATCATCATCATCATCATCACCATCATCACCATCATCATCATCATCATCATTTCACAGGAATTCGTATTGCTGATGATAAGTATAACTATGAAAATGTATAAGAGTAATGGAAATATTATTATTATTATAAATATTGAATTAATCGAAACCAACTGAGGTGAGTACTTTCCTTTGCCTGGAAGTTCATATGCATATTTGATTATGAAAACATTCTGATTTTAACATACAGAGATACCAGCATTACTATGTAAAATAAGATTAATATCAATTAATGCTGTTTTCTAAAAATGTTTTTAAAAATTATTTTAACAATATTCAAGAAAGTAATGGAAGACATTTCAGAGCTATCACTCTCTTGACAACAAGATTTTTTGCATTTTTAAAAAGAAACCATAATGTAATAAGTAAAGTCGTCATATTTCCTAATCGTATGCGAATCAATTGTTATGTCTGGGGTGGTAAACTCATGCATTTTATCCTAACAATCCCAGAGCACCACCTTTCAGTTTACAAACTAGGGTGTTGCTTAATTAATGTTCAAGTGTATATAGTTCCCTTATTCCAGTACACATAATCAATGATGGAGGCTATTGCATGTCTCCTTATGAATCAATTTACATTTATCCGGCTATCATGACCTATCCCAAGTCCCACACTTTAAGGCCGATGAACTGCCTATGAAGCGATAAGATAGCTCTACATTCAGTCAGACCCGCTTTTTCAGCACTCTTTAAAAGGAGGGAATTAGTCACTGGGAACGCTAACGTATCGTAGCGTGGTCACGTGACGTCTAACCCGTATTTACTCTTATAACACACTTGCTTAATTATGTAAGGTGTATCTGCGGTTAGGAGGTGAGGTGAGTTGGGGTTTAACGCTGCTTTCAAGATTATTTCACTTATATCGCGGCTGCTAGTATTATGGCAGGGAGAAAGCCCGCAACGCCACGTGGGTATGCATTGCGGTGAAACCTGCGAGCATCGGCTGGAACTAGCGAACCATGGGTGGTACTACGCTGAAATTCAGTGTAGCATTGCACCTAAACCTTATTGCGTGTAGAACAGTTCTCTACTGCAGTGCCTGGCGACCTCTTGATCCGAAGCCGAACGCGCTAACCACTGCGCTATCCCGCCCCCTGCGGTTAGGATAACTCATGTGAGGTCCATCTATGATCAGGAGGTCTTATGTGAGGTATATCCGTGATTTATGGTTCCTTACGCATGTTAATGCACTTCCTCATTTGTCAGATTCAGAACTTAAATAAGGTGTATCTGTGGTTAAGAGGACCTGTGAGGTCTATATGTGGTTATGATATCTTATGTAAAGTGATATGTGAATAGGAAACTCTGCGAGGTCAATCTGTGGTTAAGAAAACTTAAGCTAGGTCTGTCTGTGATTTATGTCACTAAAGTTAGGTCTATCTGTGGTTATGAGAACTTAACCTAGGTGTATTTATTGTTAAGAAAACTTAAGCTAGTTGTATATGTGTTAAGATAACTTATGTTAGGTGTATCTATGGTTAAGAGAACTTAAACTAGGGGTACCTGTGGTAAAGCGAACTTAAGCTAAGTGTTTCTATGGTTATGAGAACTTAAGCTAGGTCTATCTGTGGTCAAGAGAACTTGTTATTATTACTATTATTTTGTTCACTCAAGAGAACTTAAGATAGGTCTATCTGTGGTCAAGTGAACTTAAGCTAGGTCTATATGTGGTAATGATAACTTAAGCTAGTTCTATATGTGGTTAAGAGAACATAAGCTAGATGTATCTGTGGTTAAGAGAACTTAAGCTTGACCTATCTGTGGTTAAGAGAACTTAAGCGAGGTCTATCTGTGGTTAAGAGAACGTACTAAGCTAGGTGTATATGTTGTTAAGAGAACTTAAACTAGGGGTATCTGTGGTAAAGCGAACTTAAGCTAAGTGTTTCTACGGTTATGAGAACTTAAGCTAGGTCTATCTGTGGCCAAGTGAACTTAAGCTAGGTCTATATGTGGTAATGATAACTTAAGCTAGTTCTATCTGTGGTTAAAAGAACATAAGCTAGATGTATCTGCGGTCAAGAGAACTTAAGCTAGGTCTATCTGTGGTAATGAGAACTTAAGCTAGTTCTATATGTGGTTAAGAGAACATAAGCTAGATGTATCTGCGGTCAAGAGAACTTAAGCTAGGTCTATCTGTGGTAATGAGAACTTAAGCTAGTTCTACATGTGGTTAAGAGAACATAAGCTAGATGTATCTGTGGTTAATAGAACTTAAGCTTGACCTATCTGTGGTTAATAGAACTTAAGCTAGGTCTATCTGTGGAGAGAACGTACTAAGCTAGGTGTATATGTTGTTAAGAGAACTTAAACTGAGGGTATCTGTGGTAATGCGATCTTAAGCTAAGTGTTTCTATGGTTATGAGAACTTAAGCTATGTGTGCCTGTGGTTAATATAACTTAAGGTAGCTGTATGTATGGTTAAGATAACTTAAAATATTGGTTTCTATGATTATGAGAACTTAAGCTAGGTGCATCTGTGGTTAAGATAATTTAAGCTAGGTGTATATGTTGTGAAGAGAACTTAAGCTAGGTCTAGCTGTGATGTATGTTCTTAAGTCAGGTTTTTCTGGGATTAAGAGAACGTAAGTGATTAAAAGATTAATACTGATACCAATAGCATTTTAGATTACCGGTAGTAGAGATGACGAAAAGACGTTCGTCAATAGGATTACACTCGTATTTTTCAAACTGTCAAATATAGAGCTAGGAAAGTAATACTCTTGGTTATGTTTCAAATTCATTGAGTTATAACCACGTGTCAATAACATAAACTACCGGTCAAAAGAAAGGACTCACCTAAGTTTGTTTCTATTAATTCAATATTTAAAGATGTATTTGACTATGGTACGATACAATAATACTTATCTGCAGTTGTTTGGATGACTTTGTTGGTGACTGTGGTTAATTTTTAGTTCAAATATCTTTTTGTAATGAAGACTGGGTTAAGAATTAAATTTACACCAATATGATCCCTACCCTGTTTAAAATGTTGTAAATGTGTGCAGAATCAGGCACATTTATTTATTTTCACATAGGATATGTCATATATGTCGGTGAAAATTGTGTATCATCAAAAATAATTTAAAAACAAAATTAGATTAAAAATTTCATATTTTTTTTTTAATTAAAAAAAAAATGTAGAAGTATTCTTTGACTGCTAACTAAACACCTGTACTTATCAGTTTTGGATTATGACATCGAAAACTTGAGATATTTGCAATTGAAAATCATACATATGATAAAATCAACTGAGGTGAGTCCTTTCTTTTGCCCGGTAGTTTATATACACGTATGTGTCAACGGAAATATTCGCTCGGATTCATATCCACAAAACATATACCCCAATGGAACTCTCTCTTTAACAATGCAATAAGGCGAGAGAGTTTTAAAAGTAATGTAACGTTACCTTAAAGGGACAGTAGCACGTTTTTTCGCTCAAATAAGTCGATGAAATGTATTTGAAAAAATGTCACCAACAGTAAAACACCCTTCTCTCTTCGTAAAATCAGTTTTAAATAATGAGTGTACATGGTTTCGTAAAGCCATGGGAATCGTTTTTTGTCATTTGAAAGAATAAATTGTGTTCACAATAAAATGGCCGCCATGCAAATTTTGCTTTATACGCAACACCGTTATTATCACTAGGGATAATTGGTTTGTGTAATAAGATGTTTTACCCTCTAAAGTAAGTTTAAATTACACCAACTATCATTATAAATTGGAAATTTGAAAAAAATAAATTTGGTAAAAAACGTGCTACAGCCCCTTTAAAAATGGCGTTTACAGTGAATATAATATTTCTGTACTATTAATTTTAGAAGACAATACACTAAAATATCCCGTCTCCATTGATGATTATCACAAGTCTTGTCGACACATGTCAGCTTTCAAATACTGAACAAATTGACAAATGTTTTATCCTCTAAGAGAAATATAACTGACATAAACTATCAATATAAATGGGACATTTGAAAACATAAATTTTCAAAAAAAGTGTTACTGCCCCTTTAAGGTTTTGTGAAATAAAATGTTATAAACATCAAATCCAATATTCCTAACCTCTCAGTTAAACGTTTGAAAAATAAAATGTATAAATATTAAATATCCTATGCAATTAATTTTACAGGTAATTATAAACAAATTTCGTCATCACTTCTATTCATTGCTTTTATTAGAGTAGATACGGTAAGCGGAGGTATTAACGTGCGCTTCATCTCACCTGTTCAGTCGGCCAGGTACTCCCAGGTAACAAACAGTACAGGTACTCCCTCCAGGTAACTCCACAGGTAACATGGCGTCTCTCTGCGGAAAATGGATCCAGGTTGAGGCAGACAACTATAGTGCATTTTTGGAAGCTCTTGGTGAGATAATATTTTATAATGATTTTAATTCAATAATTCATATTTTAACAAATCATACAATTCAAACAAGGTTTTAAGTCTTAAAAATATGCTCAGTGTATTTCTTTTCATCATTATATCATCGTTTTCATTTTCAACATTTTTGCTGAAAGAAACATGGATTTTTAAATATTTTAATAAATCAATAATCTAGGGCATCTTTCTTTTGTGAAATATTTTATTAATTAACATGTTCTATTTCTAAACCATTAAAACGTAAGACTTGATGTATCATTATGTCCACACTTGTAGAGGAAAACGTTCGTAAAAAACTTTATTTCGTCTTCGTCGACTCTATAAACATCGCATCAATAAATTTGTTCATCGTTTACCCGAGGCAACATCGCAATGCTTTTCTTCATAGAATTTAGTACAAATTACGATTGTTAGGAGGGTCCAAGATGTTTTAACTTGAATCCAACTAACCGCCAATGCCGGCGTGGTCGGACTTCTTGACTGGTTTCCTAGTTGGGTTACGCCACAGGGGCTTGTATTGTCGAAACAAGCGATTACAAAGAATATGAAGTCAACGATCCAACAACAATTACTATACCTTTTTTTATAGTATATGGGGTTGGATCGTAGACTTCATATTCTTTGTAATCGCTTGTTTCGACAAAACAAGCCCCTGTCGGTTACGCATCATTTGTAGATTGCGCAGCGCAAATGGGATGGTTCGACGATGACTATTCATTTGTTCATATGAGCGAACATTTCTTAATAATTATTTAGTAAAAGAAAGAAATAGATCAGGTGAAATCGTGTTTAAGTGAGAATCGAAATCGCGCGAGCATCTTGTGCAGTCACAATTTTGAAAAGTAAAAGAAACATTCGCACGTGCTGAGACAACTTGCAATGCACGCGGTGACACGCACTTACACTTGAATGGCCATTGCACATGCCCACATGTCATATCTCTGGCAAAGGTTTTGTTTTAGTATATTGATAACAAATGATAGCATCTTAAAATTTAAAAAACGTGTACGATTGGATGATGAATTCATGTTGAAGAATGTTCGTTATTTGCTTGACAATGGCATTCGAACCAATTTCTGAACGTCGCATAGCTCATCCTCGATAATCCAGCGCTATTGTTCCGATAAATCTACACACAAGCGCTGGAAAACAGTAAGGGTATTTATCCCTAACCTAGTTACCTCCTCTTGGGTCCATGTTATCCAATCAGAAACGAAACGCAGACACTATCTGCGTAAACAACTCGACCAATCAAAACGCATCACTACCGTTGTTTATAGAAACAAACATGGCGACGGTCGACTCACTCGATAACGATAAAGTTTGTAACAAATTCAGCGTAGAAAACCTGACAGAAACTCAAAAGAAAGTTTTAAGAAGTCTGTACGAGAAGAAGGGTGTATTCATGTCCATCAAAACGGGTGGAGGTAAAGATTAAAATCCCTGTGCTACCAGGCGTTCCTGAGACGAGAGTGCTTGTTATTTCACCCTTGATTTCAAGTGATCTCATTGGTTGTTAGAAAGCAAGCGTTTCGCTGAGTCATTGCGAAGGGAGGTAACTAGGTTAAGGATAAATACCCTTACTGTTTTCCAGCGCTTGTGTGTAGATTTATCGGAACAATAGCGCTGGATTATCGAGGATGCGCATAGCTATGCAGAATAAAGAAGTTGTATATCACTTATTGTTGTTCCCATTCTTCATCATCTAACTTCTAGAATGGCACTCAAAGATGAATTCATGTTATTGTCAAATGCAGAAAGATGGTGAACAATAGTCAGGAGAAAAACTTCCCTATAGACATGTGTTATTTATAGTTGCCGTTTTCATTTCATGACGTAAGAATACTTTAACGTCGTTCTGCAGTAGCACGTTTTTTCTATGATATAATAAGTCGATGAAGTGTATTTTAAAAATAATGTCACACCCTTCTCTCTTCGGAAAATCAAGTTTAAAAAATGAGTGTACATGCTTTCGTAAAGCCATGGACATAGTTTTTGTCATAATAAATAATAAAATGTGTTCACAATAAAATGGCCGCCATTCAAATTTTGCTTTATACGCAACACCGTTATTACCACTACGGATAATTGGTTTGTTTAATAAGATGTTTTACCTTCTAAAATAAATATAAATGACATAAACTATAATTATAAATTGGAAATTTGAAAAAATTAAATTTACATAAAACGTGCTACTGCCCCTTTAAATCAAAATATGTTTAGATAATATATTTGACATCCTCTTCATAAAGGCGCTGTAGCACGTTCTGCATATTGAAATAAAGTGATTTCACGAAAAGAAAAATAAGTCACGGTTACTAATGGCCAGATAATACTTCTCAATCATCGCTTTATAAGTCGCACAATTGTCTTCCAGTACGGATAACCATTCTCTATGGATACGGTTTATCGGGTCGTGTAATGAAATGGTTTACCCTCTAACGTAACAATAAATTGTATAAACTTAAATGATAAATCGAAAATTTAATAAAGGAAAATTTTGGAAAACGTGCTACAGCGCCTTTAACGCATATCATGTTATAACAACTGTTACGATAATAAATCTTCAAGATATAGTTCAAAGATAAAGACTTCACAATCAGCAGCCTATCCACTTGATTAAGGAGTCAATATATAGACCGAAACGTTATCACCAAACGTCAGTTACTTTATCACAAGTTTGTAATTTTTAAAACTTTATCAGTGACAATCACACATGTTACACTACCAGTGGACGCGTTTAAAAACTGTCGTATGTTATTTTTTTTTTAATTTTCAAGTTACACATTTGGATGCTGTCAGTTGTGTACAATGACTAATCTACGTGAATCGTAGAAAGCCGTGTTCAAGAAAGGTTTCAAAGTAATCGCTCAATTAGCAATTATTTTTAAACCTCTATTGAACGCGATTGCTCAACGTAGCGCTACGTAGCAAGGCGAGCAAACTTCGAGGAATTTGTACTATGTCGTTCAAGAGAGAATGAGCGCTACTTGAGCGCTACATTGAGCAATGTAAGCGCTCGCTGTTATGGAACAGAGCCCTGTTCTATTCTTAGGTGACTGAACTAGTACAATTCTCCCGCAAGGCATAACTCGAACCAGTCTTACTTAAGCCTTGCTGCATTTCATCGCCTTCTCTGTGCCAGAGATTTTACATTGCACTATACCAAGGCCAGGTGCAGGACGCTGCTGCGCTGAAACGGAGACACTGGCGAAGTGCGGCAAGGCTTAAATAAGTAGTGAATTTATCAACGATTTAAACATTATTACTTTATTTCATTATTTCAATAGCCGCGTTTCATGCCTCGGTTAAAATGACGGTGACGTCAATTAAATTAGGCCTACTCTACTGTTATCATTTCATAATTTCATTAACTACGATTATCTTCTTGTTGATCATTTGATGAAATAAACCCATTTTAATATCGACGTTTGTTGTATAACCATACCCATTTATCACTATACACTCAACGATCAAATGTCAAACAATTAATTTACCACATAAAATTTAATTTTCCACTCACTTATCCTGTGATGACATAAACCCCTATGGTGATGTAATATGGGCGTTATTATATAACCCCAAGTTATAAACGTCA
This sequence comes from Gibbula magus, assembly GCA_936450465.1. NCBI lineage: Eukaryota > Metazoa > Mollusca > Gastropoda > Trochida > Trochidae > Gibbula > Gibbula magus. The sequence continues at coordinate 58,579,918 of OW388295.1, read as the reverse complement.
TTGAACCATCAGTCACCGACGTATTTATTATTCTATCAAATGTGAATTCATCTGTAGTCAGCGTAGGTAGACAATGGTTTAAACAAATTTGCGCTCAACCCATTCATGTTCCGTACCGCGTGAGCATTTATCAGCCTGTCTGATATCTCGAAGTGACACTTCCCACCGTTCATTGATAAACTACCCAGGGTGCGCCGTAGTAATTGTCCCCTGATAGTGGAACAAAGTTTGACTGGAGCACGTTGCGGAAAATTATCGACTCTTTTGTAACTTGATTCGGTTTATCGACCTTATGTTTCCAACGACTTATAATTTATCAATGCCGGTCTTGACTAATTCACTGATTGTGATTAACATTTGTAACCCAAAGGTCATCTCCCGCCATGTATTAGTTTGGTTTCTGCCTTGCTGCATCCACTTGCTACTCACAGCACGAATGCTAACATTTAACTGCATTTATCAAATACACAAAGAAATGTTAAAATGCAGAATATTTAGATTGGAGTCGCCTTGAAAAATATTATGGATGGAAATTGTTTTCGACTAAGTCCTATATAATTACACGCGTGAACACTTTGGAGCAGTCTTGCCAAGCGAGTATACACGATCCAAGATGGAGTCGCGTGTCACAAAGTTTGATTACCTCATGTTTCTGTCTATTATAACCGCCCCAATTGAAATTTAGCCGGTTGATATGTGCAAAGCACAGGGGCGTGTGTCGCTTAGAAACAGCGTCTGAAAGACATATACCTAATAGACCCTACCCTATTACTATATAAAAGGAAACGGATGTAACGACGAAACCACTCCATGCTCATTCAAAGTCACATTTCGCATCAAAACGAATTTTTATGGCACAGTCGATGACTACGATACGAAAGATAAATGATTTCCCTACAAAATGAGCTATAAATGGTCACAATTGGATCATTATTTCAAAAGGTATGCGACAAGACAGTCCGGATATCGCTACCTCCAAACTTTCAAGCCAAAATCAGCGAAAACTCACCTTTTAAAATCGTTTATTAATTACAGAAATGTTGACAGAACCTATGAATCGGCAGATTCGAACCGCAGAGTAAAAATACAGATATAAATAATATTACAGCACCTACATATCATTTCTCCGACTGTACTACGGCATTATGTTTCAAATCATCGCCAATGTAGTGCACTGTTCAGTCATTCATGACCTTGACATTCATTTGACCTGGAGTAGCCATACCCTCGTTCCCGGGCCTTCTAGCGAGAACGAAGGCCCGGGAACCAAAATGTTTTTCAAACGCTGTTTTTAAGCGATACACGCCCCTGTGGTGCAAAGCACCTATTTATTAAAAATGGGGAGGTGAGTTGGGGTTTACCGCCGCTTTCAAGAGTATTTCACTTATATCGCGGATGCTATAGTATTACGGCAGGGAGAAAGCCCGCAACGCCATGTGGCTATGCATTACGGCGAAACCGATCGGCATCGGCTGGAACGAGCGAACCATGGGTGGTATTTCTCTGAAATTCAGTGTAGCATTGTACCCAAACCTTAATGCGTGTAAAACAGTTCTCTACTGCAGACAAAGTTGCCGTGCCCCTGGCGGGATTCGAACCCCGGATCTCTTAATCCGAAGCTGAACGTGCTAACCACTGCGCTATCCCGCCCCTTCAAAATGGTGATGATGTTCTGAAACATCTTGGGAGGTACTCGCGATTCAAGTTTTCGTTCAGCAGCCATGGATTTCGCGTGCAGGCCTCTGCAACGGCCTTGGACGTGTCCAAGCAAATTTAATGGAGAGTTTGAAGACATAACCTTACCTGTACATGTGTACACGTTGCCAATAAAATATAACGCTGAATATTGACTTAACCCGTTAATGCGACACACCAAGCCCTTTCCATGTAGTGACATATCAGACTCTGTACTGTAAACCCGTTCCTTTTATTCAAGTAAGTCAACAAATCAAATGCTTGTTCATTGTCCAGGTTTGTGTAAATATTACTAGTCCATTATAATGTAATATTTCGCAATGCCGTCTTGTTCAGAATTCAAACCTTTCAAATGTTCACTCCAGCTTATTCAAATGACTAATGTCAATAAATCCAGCCCCGATTTATATTCATATGCCGGGAACATGGTTTTATAATTTCTGACAGTGACTGATATTGGGTATCAAAACTTTCAATCGTATGAATAGTATTTCATTTCACGTGTGCGTAGATGTCCGACCGAAGTGTTCAAATGCGAGATTTTCTTGACTGCACGAACTGCACGTGTGTTTTTTGTCTGTTACATAACGTATATTACGGCTGCACGAGCTGCACGTGCAAGCTTTGACATTCAAAAACCAGCGTGTTGACACGATTTGCACGTGCGACTTTCTTTGACAAATGTACGCAGCATAACACCCATTAACTCGCTGAGGAAACCCATGAATGGACCGTATAATAACGATGATAATGAATAGGAAGGTCGTAACAAGAAAAAAGTAAAATATATTTGTATCAACATATATAATTTAGGAAACATATAGGAGTAAAATGCGTACCATAGGCTACACCCTTTTGCCATTTATTACACAAACCATTTAAGCATTATTGAATAGATCTACCCCCTGTAGTTTTATTGTTATCAGAAAGATCTTGAACATGCCATATTAGCTATCGGTTGGCCATGCCACTCGATGGGCGCCAAGTTTTTGACAGCGCGCAATCGCAGCGGCCTTGACCAACTGGTTTTGTTGATATCAACCTCGTGATGATGCAATGTCGCGTTATAGCGAGGTAATTCAGGTTGTTTGGACTCTCTGAATTGCCAAGGTTAGATTAAAAGTGTGTGTACCAGCGAGGTCTGTCTGACCTATATCAACATGCATTTCCAGGTCATCGAGTCTAGACAGGCAGGAGGGCCCCAAATTTAATTAATTTTTTTTCTTTATTCTTTTTAAACGATATCGTATCCGACCTTCGAAAAGCTTATCTTTGAAAATATCTAGTTAGTCAAAATTAAATTTCGGATTTTTTATTTGAAAAGAAAATACCATAATATTTTAGGCATAGGCCTACTTATTTAATGTGATTAACACAAATCACAAAAACAAAACTTTTAAAATGTTATTCTTTCTACTAGTTTGAACAAGGAAACACATTCTATTTATTAGACACATGGTTATCTCAAACAGGATATTTATCTATTTAAACTATCCCTCTTTTCTAACAAAGAAGACTGTATCTCCCATACACAGATGGAGTTGGTTACATGTGCTACAGGAAAGATCGCGACACGCCTTTTCCTGTTGTAAGCGGTGTTTGCTTTAACGAATAGACTTTAAACGAGACTTTAATTTAATTTTGATATAAACAGACAGAACCTAATTTTACTCCAAAGGTGATACATCATGTTAAAAAGTTCGCATCATTCTTTTAGATTATATAACTCATCTCTACCACTCATCTCATTCCGCCTGATGAAGGAGTGAGTATGTGTACTCTGAAACGTCGTGTATTTAGTTGTTATCCAGAAAATCTTCCTGTTCTCAAGGAGGTAGTTACCAAAGGAGATCCTGCAAAACCATTGTGGCTATATATTACGGTGAAACCTGTGATCATCGGCTGGAACCATACAGAGACCATTAAATAAAGTGTCTTTGCTTAAACTGCTATATACTGATATGGTATACGATAATATATTTCAATGTAACTTTGCACCCAAATCTTACTAAAGACATATGTTAACGATCCAGTTCTCAACAGCAGTCAACGTTGCCGAGCCCCAGGCGGGATTCGAACCCGGACCTTTTAGTTCAATGCCAAATGGGTTATCCCGTCCTGAAATTATGGTTCAACATTTATATAACTGCAATCAATACCTTGAATCAAATTTATTTCTATATATAATATGATACTAATACACAAATAACGAACACAGATCTGTTTGTATAATAGAACTTTCTTAAAATATCAAGTGGTTCTCGAATATGATGCCTTAACTCGAACTTTGGTCAAATATTTTCAGACTCTAAGTTTTTTGTTAAAATAAAGAACGTATAAATCAACTTTTGAAGTCGGTTTTAGTTCCACCAACGTGTACTCCTGATTGCTATGAATAAACTGTCTCGGTGTCGGCATGTTACGGACGCCTGATGTATGTGTGACATAACTGAATGGATATTTTACGGACTTTAAAATGTGTATATTGTAAGTGCGCTTCATGTGCTACAGGTATTGGGGCTGAAGGGAAACTTTACTGTCAAACGTTAATAAGGAAAAGAAAGTATTCATCGGGTAATGATATAATAACATGAATATTTTACTTGCGCTTCTTGCTGCAAATGTGTTGGGCCTGAAGTTAGGAAAAAGTTAGTTTCAAATATAAATAAGGAAAGGAAAGTATTCATCGGTTTATGATATAATAATGTGTATATTTTACGTGCGCTTCATGTGTTACAGGTGTTGGAGCTGACGCTAGGGATGTGTTCCTATCCAACAAGGCTGAAGTTGAAATCGGATGTGATGGAGACACGTGGAGCATTAAGTCCACAGTGATGGGGAAAACAAGGGAGGACAAGTTTAAACTGGGAGAGGAGAGGGATGGGGTGTCTATCGTCGGTTCACCCGTCAAGGTGGAGTAAACATTTAAAGTTTTAATCTTTAAACGTAGATGTCGAAGTAGTTATTTAATGAAATTTAATCAACGCAATGTCCAATACCTGACACTTGTTCCAATACAGTTCACAGTGACCCTAGTGTATATTTATTCCTGATATCACCTGTGTTCCGATACCTGACACTTGTTCCAATTCAGTTCACATTGACTATAATGTACCTTTATTCCTGATATCACCCGTGTTCCAATACCTGACACTTGTTCCAATACAGTTCACAGTGACCCTAGTGTACCTTTATTCCTGATATCACCCGTGTTCCAATACCTGACACTTGTTCCAATACAGTTTACATTGACCGTAGTGTACCTTTATTCCTGAAATCATATGTGTTCCAATACCTGACACTTGTTCCAATACAGTTCACATTGACCCTAATGTATCTTTATTCCTGATATCACCCGTGTTCCAATACCTGACACTTGTTCCAATACAGTTCACATTGACTATAATGTACCTTTATTCCTGATATCACCCGTGTTCCAATACCTGACACTTGTTCCAATACAGTTAACATTGACCCTAATGTATCTTTATTCCTGATATCACCCGTGTTCCAATACCTGACACTTGTTCCAATACAGTTTACATTGACCGTAGTGTACCTTTATTTCTGATATCACCCGTGTTCCAATACCTGACACTTGTTCCAATACATTTCACAGTGACCCTAGTGTACCTTTATTCCTGATATCACCTGTGTTCCGATACCTGACACTTGTTCCAATTCAGTTCACATTGACTATAATGTACCTTTATTCCTGATATCACCCGTGTTCCAATACCTGACACTTGTTCCAATTCAGTTCACATTGACCCTAATGTATCTTTATTCCTGATATCACCCGTGTTCCAATACCTGACACTTGTTCCAATACAGTTCACATTGACCGTAGTGTACCTTTATTCCTGATATCACCCGTGTTCCAATACCTGACACTTGTTCCAATTCAGTTCACATTGACCCTAATGTATCTTTATTCCTGATATCACCCGTGTTCCAATACCTGACACTTGTTCCAATTCAGTTCACATTGACCCTAATGTATCTTTATTCCTGATATCACCCGTGTTCCAATACCTGACACTTGTTCCAATTCAGTTCACATTGACCCTAATGTATCTTTATTCCTGATATCACCCGTGTTCCAATACCTGACACTTGTTCCAATACAGTTCACATTGACCGTAGTGTACCTTTATTCCTGATATCACCCGTGTTCCAATACCTGACACTTGTTCCAATTCAGTTCACATTGACCCTAATGTACCTTTATTTCTGATATCACCCGTGTTCCAATACCTGACACTTGTTCCAATTCAGTTCACATTGACCCTAAAGTACCTTTATTCCTCAAATCACCCGTGTTCCAATACCTGACACTTGTTCCAATACAGTTCACATTGACTATAATGTACCTTTATTCCTGAAATCACCCGTGTTCCAATACCTGACACTTGTTCCAATACAGTTCACAGTGACCCTGGATGGAGAGACCCTGGTGGAGGTTGGCAAGACTGACACGCTGGAAGTGACGACACGCAGGAACGTCCAAGGGGGACAGATGCTTTCCGTATGTTCCCCTTTCCTTTTTCTTTCTATCTTTTTTACTTCAACTTCCATGCGCTAGAAATAACTCTTGCCAGTTTTCATTAACGACTGAATTAAGCCTTGCAATATTTCCCTCACTTTTCCATGCTAAGATAGTGGAGGGTTACACTTGAAATGCACAGTTGGCTCTGATTTCCTAGCACGGAACCCTTAAGGAAATACGGCAAGGCTCACATCAGCCAGTTATGGAGACTTGCAAGAGTTATACATTACATAGGGAAGTTGTCTTTGCTTCTGTATATCCGTCATTGAAATGCACATACCGTAAATCCTTAATTAGACGCCTGTCCTGAATATAAGCCAGCCTCGAATAGACACCCTTGCACAATGCTTATTGAAAATAATAAAAGCCTGCTTTAATTAAACGCCAAAACAGAATTACCCTAATTTATTACAAAATAATCGGTAGTACGACTCAATAAGCTTTCTGTTTGAAATACCGTATCCGCCGGTCTTAACAAGCCTTATTACGATATAGACGCCTGCCTTGAATAGAAGCCTGCCTCGAATATAGACACATATAGTGCAGACAGTTTGAAGCCAATAGAAGCCCGGCTTTTATTTAGGATTCACGGTAGACACTTTGTATAAGATTACCATAAAATCCCTGAAAACAGAATAGGTTCTGAAATTTTACATTTTAAAATCTAAGTTTACATATATATTTGATATTTCTTTTAGCAGTTCAATACTTGCTAAACTACTCTGCCAAAGTATTGCTTTAGAGTCTGGTGCAAGCTCTGGAGAACTTTATTCAGACAATGATTTTTATTTTTGTCTCAAGAACCCAAAACAGCTCAGTTTCAATTTTAAATCCATTGTTTATGATTGGTTCACCGACTTTGGCGGAGTAAAAAATAGGTCAGCATTTTTCTTCACATATCACAGCTTTGCCTACACGGTTGATTTCCCTTTGGAGATATTCAGAAAGTCAGATTTCTTAGTGTGTATGGCCCGGGGACCAATAGTTATTGCAGTCTTTGACTCGTTTCTCATGGAGATTTATGACTTGTAATGGTTATTTTTTCCAGGTTTATTCTGTTGGTGGAATCACTGCTACACTCAAGTTCAACAAAGCATGAAGAAAGAAAAACTTATTTTAAACTGCCGTACAATGCCTTCCTGTTCCATTGCTCATTCCGTGTTCCAGCTTAAACTGTTCTCAATAAATAACTTTTAAACAATTTAATTTAAAATGTCAACCTCAAATTGAAACTTATAATTGTTAGTTAATGTTTTAAAGTTGTTAAGTGAACAGCCAGTAACGAAGTTGATTGAATGTGTGCAGCGTTGATTTGATTTTAAACTTGATATTTTACTGGCGCTTCAAGCAGATTGGTTTCGCGGTTTTAAACTGTTCCTTGTAGCTTTTATGAGCGCTTCATAAAATGATGCAAACGAGTAAAAATTAACTTACGAAAAAAACATGGATTTTTAAACGATTTCTTGAAGCTTCTCACTGTTTAACGATATCCCGTATCTGACGCTAGCTAGCTATGTATATGTATTGACTTGTTTGTTTGTACTTACAATAAACAGAAAATAAAAAACAATGTATTTGTCGTTTTATTTGCAAAATTTGTGAATTTTTTTTACATTTTTTTAAGTATCATGTACCATTTTACGTTATTGAAAATGTAGGAATTACCATCATGCTTTCAAGTGGATTTCAAGAGTATTACAAGGCTATAATTATTACAAAGGAGTAGTCTGCAGAATCATTGAGGTTCATGCTTTCCCCACATAAGTTACTTAGGCAAAGGGGTACGAATCGCTGTTTGGACAATATTTTCAAAATTCAAAATCTAGATTTTTTTGCAATCAAATTCGATTCGAACCCCTTACAGGTGCTGCAGCAGGACGTTCTTGATGAAATATAGTGCCCTCGTGAAAAGGTAAACAAGTGTCATCAATGGCTGAATAATACTCCTCGATCAATCAAAATACTTTTAAAACAAATATACATGGTTCGGTTATGCCATGCAAGTCGATTCCCTTCGAGCGGTCATTTGAAGGTGTTCACATTAAAATGGCCACTCGAAGGTCGTTCAAGTGTTCTGACTGATGTAGTGATACCTAAACACTCAAGAGTAGAGTTTTAAATATGATACAGTGGTGGAATGGTCAACCATCTTTAAATCTTTGTTAAAGTTTCAATTTCCAGTTAAAGCATTTGTGGTGTTTATTTCATTTTAATAGATTAATAAATTCACTCCTTACAGTTTTATTTTAAAGCTAATAAGGTTAATAATTATGTGCATCACACACTTATGAAAGGAACAGACTGAATGCTCATTTGATTGCAACCAATCAGGATTCTCAAACTTCAGCGGCAATAGCACTTCACTTGAAACAGAGGATACGTTGGAAGAAATGCTTTGACTAAGCACCGTGGGGAGAAAAACTGAAATTTATTGAAGTATGAAATTGTAAATATTCAATGGACAAATCATATAGACAACAAAACCCTCTTAAAACAAGGCTCAAAAAGCCCTAACGAATCTCAATAGTGATAGAATCTTTGTCAATAGTGATAAAATCTGTCAATAGTGATAGAATCTTTGTCAATGATTGAATCTGTCAATAGTGATAGCATTATTAAACAATAAACCATAAACTCTATTTTGATATAATAATAATATAAGATTGATATAAATATAAAAAATTATTTTTCTGAAAAAATGTAAACAAAATCAGAAATTCACAAAATCTTTTTTTAATTTGGTGGTGTAGAAGACGTGCAAAATTTAAAAAGTCTTGGAAATATGCAATGCTCAAACATGCTTGGATGGACAGACACCGGACAGGGAGACAGATAGCAAACGTGCGAACAGTCTGAGCACTATATAGTTTACCCGGTATACCCCTTCTACTTTGTAAGTGGGGTATAAAAAAACATAAGGTTACCACCGTCATACAATCTCTATAGTGCTCAGAAATCCTCTTTGCAAAAACAAGAAAAACAAAATATTCTTTCAAAGTTTATTTCAGTTTTAACAATCCATAGCAACTGAATAGTAAACCCAAACTCATTTCATAAGTTTATTAATAACAGGCCAGTATGAATAAAACTTTCAGGTTTGCATCATAAAAAATTATTTTCAAAGAAATTCCCCAATTCAACACCAAACGAAGACAATCCCTTTGTAAAACTATACACAATATAAAATACTTTGCAGTCAGCTTTTAAGAAAACAGTTGTGTGTAGATAATGTATAGAATTTCATCAAGGGATTCTTTTATTAACACCAAAATTAAATACGGGAGAATAAGACTACCGGTAAGCCTTGCTGCATTTCGTTAACTTATCTGGGCTAGTGTAGCAGCACACTGCACTTGAACTTCAGAGTACATACTGCTTGGCGATCACAGAAAAGTTGACAGTGAGTGAGTGAGTTGGTGTTTTTAACGCCGCTTTCAAGAGTATTTCACTTATATTGCGGCTGCTAGTATTATGGCAGGGAGAAAGCCCGCAACGCCATGTGGCTATGCATTGCGGTGAAACCTGCGAGCAACAGCTGGAACTAGCGAACCATGGGTGGTACTACTCTGAAATTCAGTGTAGCATTGCACCCAAACCTTACTGCACGTAGAACAGTTCTCTACTGCAGACAAAGTTGCCGTGCCCCTGGCGGGATTCGAACCCCGGACCTCTTGATCCGAAGCTGAACGCGCTAAACACTGCGCTATCCCGCCCCCGAAAATTTGACAAAATGCAGCAATGTTTTAAATTACCCATTAGTTAAGACATGTGGTAGAACTTGAGTCTACTTTCTGCAGATATGTGCAATGGATATTACTTGAGAAACTTAAATTTGCCAAAACTATCCTTTCTAATCAGAAGATACATCGCTCAAGTCATCTTTCATATCTTCTATCTTCAAAAACAAATTTCTTTCCCATTTCTAATATACAAAGAATAAGAAGATCAATCTGATGGGAGGGCAGGAATCATCTATCAGTATAGTATCACCACTGACCATATCGAGATATGCAATTCTTCTTTACCAGCAGTTCATTTAAAATGTAAGCAAGGATATTGGTAGATGGTCTGTGGTTACTTCTCAAATGCACCGCTGCAGTAATGAAGAAAAAAAGCAATATCTCACTTCAGTCTGATGGAATTGACTGTTTTCCCGAGGAATAAAAGTTGAAAAATAGTACATCTACGGGGATACAAACTCACAACGTTCGGAGGTTTCCTCCCTAAACCCTCTGATAACAGGCTACTGAGGCTAGGCTCACATGTACTCATGCTATTCTGGTAGCCAATCACAGAATATCCCACAAAAGCTTTCAGTACGAGAAGCTGGGGGAAAGTAACTCCAGCTTGATGACTTGGTATGCAATAAACTGGAACCGAACATGTGCCTATACTGAGTGTTTTCAGAGTAATTTAAAGGACCTGTTCATATCCCGTTACATGAATTCTTTTGCAAATTATATTCCTCGGAAAAAGGTCGATTTTTAATAAGACTATCTCACTTGTGCAATTCAGCTGATATAGCAAGTGAACAATATTGGATGACACATGATATTTAGCATCGACAGATAGGCAGATGATTTTGGAAAATGTGGACCAAATTATAATAACGGTTATATAATTAGATTAAAAAACAAAACAAATTTATGCTACTTAGGTGAACAAATGTGACATTGTAATGATCATAATGAAAATGTGAAATTATTATATCGATGATGAATTCATGTGAAATTATTGTAATGCTGATGAATAAAATGTGAAATTATTGTAATGATGATGAATACAATATGAAAACATAAAATTATTGTAATGAAGATGAAATAAATGTGAAACATGAATTATTGTATAATTGTAATGAGGAAGTATACAATGTGAAAACATGAAATTATTGTAATGAAGATGAAATAAATGTGAAAACATGAAATATTGTATAATTGTAATGAGGATGTATACAATGGGAAAACGTGAAATTATTGAATGAATAAATGAAACTCCTCCACACTCACTTCTACCATTCAATGAACATACCGGTAACATGTTTTCATTGGTAATTCATTGTGGGTACAAAATAAACCTGTAAAAGTCCTGAGACATATGATAACATGGCCTTCTTCAATCAACTCCCCCTGCAAGTCTCTCTCTGGCTAATCTAAGTTTTGCTGCATTTTGATAACATTTCTGTGCTAGCATATCAGCATGCTGGGACTGAACTTCACAAGTGTAGCAAGACTTAAATTAGCCAGTGATGGAGACTTGCTTATATCCTGACTTGCTGGGAAGTTGTCACTCGATTGTATGACATTAATTCTTTGCCAATGTTCAATGATAAAAGGTTGGCCTACAGTTGTTTTGAATATCCGCCTGAAACGCACCGTAAGTATTAGATTTACTGTGTTGGATTGAGTATTCAGACAGTTTGAGTCTATTGAAATTATGTAACTTTTGCCAAGATTGATTATAATGACATTTTTTTGGCGGCTAAGATCAATAGAACAAAATCCCTTGGGACCATTCCACCAACCCCATCTTACGCCTTAGTTCAATTGTGAGTTATTGTTTGACGCCACTTCGGCAGTGTCGCTTTGGCGATAGTTCAATTGTAAACCCATCATTGATCTTAGGGGCTAACATTGATTAATGAAACAATGTTGTGAACTTTTCATAAGTGTTATCTTATCCCATTCAAGAAATACTTCTCACTGCGAAAAAATCATTTTCAAAGAGATGACAATTGCCAAACAGTAGATACATCAAATTAGATTATTTAAGTTAATACCAACAATTTATCACATGGTGGGTACTGAAACTTTTCTACATTGTATGAAATTATCTAAACATTGAAAACAAATTCTTCACAGATATGAAGTTGGTTATAGGGTGCACATAAAGAAGATAAGGTCAATGATTCAGTATTTTTTACAAGTCATAAAACATAGGTGATGATAGATTTTTTGCATAAAATAAACCAGTATTTCACAAACATGTTCTTACAAAACTAAATATTGTGGCTTTTCAAGAAAGAAATTTAGCCGGTTTCTTGCATAAACTCAAACTCAGTTATCACAAATGCTTAAAATGACAGACAAAGTAATACGTATCAAATTTCAATGCAATCGATTCATTCTTGATAACCGACAGACACAATAGCTGCTGTTGAGTTTAATGTCGCTTTCAAAAGTACCGTATTTCCTCTAATAGGGATTGGGCCTCAAGTAGTAGCTTGGAAGGTAAAGGTACCTAAAGGTGAATAAGAGCCGGGCCTCTAATAAGCGCCGGGGAGTAAGAGCCCTTAATGGTTAATAAGGGCCTCAAGCCCCTATTAGAGGAAATACAGCATTTCACTTGCATTATATTGGCTAGCATAATTGCAGGGTGACAGCCTACAACACAATTAAGACTATGGTTTGCAGTAAAACCTGCGAGAGTTTGAAGGAGAGAGGGAAATATAGACAGTATTGAGGTCATCAAATTGTAATGATAAATAGGAAATCTATGTTTTAAAAATGGCAATAACTTTGTGTACAAGCAAAACATTCTACTTTAGTTGATTCGCTGTATTTTGCTTTCAGTTCAGGGCTAAGTAATAGTATATTTCCGGTTTCACATAGCCTATTTTATGTCATTGATTTTATAAAAACATATTTTCAGTTTTTTTTATTTTTTATGTTCATTAGACTTTATTTTCAAGAAAATCTTTATTTTGTAAAGACTTGTTGAATTTTTTATGTTTGAACCAAACCGAAAATGAACAAAACCAAGGGTTCTGTACCACAATACATACTAAAGCAAAGCTCAAGCGTACAGCTTCACCCCTAGCCGGTGAAAACTTAAAATTAAATTCCAGAGTTTTAATGATAACTAACAATGATAAACACAATTTTGAGGCAACAGTTGATGAGTCATTCCACAGTTAAGAAAAACCATCACAATACCAATATGGGTAATCACTAAATGAGGAGTGTTTTGAGGAATATGTTGATGCACGCTGCGATTATGTTGAGATCAAGATGATAAAGTCAATGCAAGTAACACATCACAACATAAGCCATGGATGAGAATCGATGGACGATTTGCTCCTGTCCCCGTAATCGTAGAGCAGTTCTTCGCCTGTTTCGATCTCCCTGGATGCCACAAGGATGAGGTATGGTTGTTTCTGTATTTCCACGACCCGAGTCTGACAGTTGCCTTTCCGACTGTGGTTGATTAGACGCCCCAGTTTACCAGATTCAGCTGTTGCATCAACACTGGAAGGAAATTCAAGCTGAACATCAATAAATTATTTACCGGGTAGATAAAAATCAATTCGTAAACATGGATAAGTCATATGGGTGAAACAGTTCACAATTACATAAGTTGAATTGCAATATTTTGCTTTTGGTTCAGTGCCCCGATGGTGAATGTGTATTTTTAGTTTTAGGTTTTTAAGATTTTGTTCATATTTTCAGGGGTCAAAATTAACCTTTTCAAAGCAGTAGCCATTCGGACTAGTGCATTTCTAAAAGTATTACCGTTGGTCCAGATTTATTTCAGCTAGTCAAATACATCTCCATGATAATTTCACCTTAAATTTTAACTAGTCTTTTGGACTACCAGTTTTTACACTCTACCAGCCCAGCTTCTTTTTCACTAGCCATGGGAACTCACAGTGCCAATTTTGAACCCTGATTTTCAGTTTTCCATTTATACGTTCATTGTACCTCATTTTGAAGTAAAAATGTGTTTTGTTGTCGCTTAAGTATATTGCATTGGGGCAGGGATTGGGAAAGACACCTTTGACAAATTGACAATGCGTCAATTTTAGGGCTTTTAGTCATTTTCGAATTTTAAATGGTCAATTCACCTTTGTAGCAATAGTAAATTTTCAAATTTTAATGGGCCACTTTTGTTTAACTTATGTGCAAAATGGTCAATGGCCCCTGCCTTTCCCAATCTCTGGGGGTTGGGGTGTGTTCGAACCCCCTGAGCCCACCTCTGTATCTACTGCTGCGTATTGTACTGATAATCCAATCAACAAATGATTGCTCTAAACGCTGACATGATAACCCTGACAGAATTGTACATAACTTTTCGTTAAGTCAGTTGATATTCCTGGTCTTTGAAATTCCCTCTCAGCAGGGAAAACCTCATCCTCGGTTACCCAGGGTTTTATATATGCTCCGTTTCTCTCCACTATATCACTCCTGGGAAACTTCATCAGAGAAATCTGTACTAAAATTATTGCCCTTGGCCGGCGTGGGCCAATCAAACTGCTTCGCAGCTTGAACCTGCGAGCCGATGACAATTCATATCACTTCGATGCAAAGCACGCGAGGTCATTTTGTTAGTTATCCGTCACGTTTATCTCCCTTGACAATTTCCGTCTTATCCTATTGAGCATTTTCTTTGGTTACAGACTTCGTTACGCCGGCCAAGGGCAGGTAATTTTAGTAGATTTCTCTTATAGTTTCCACAGGGGTGAAATTGTGGAGAGAAATCGAGCATAAAAAATGTCGAAAAATCTTTCATTTAGGAGTGACTTTGATCTTGTAAGAAATGTTCCCATCGCACAGAAGAAACTCATGGGAATAGACAGAAAAGTTTTTTTCTTCATAGATTGCTACTACCAGAAAAAAAGAAATATTCTATTTTGACACAAAACACACAACAGATGTAACAGTTATATTTTCTTAGAATACAGGGTCTAGCTTTTGCATTTCTAGTAATACCCTTTCTCTTCCCAAAGACTTTACTCCGTTCAGATTTTCGATCATAACCTCTCCCCTACTGTGGTGAATTTCACAGCTAGAAATGGAGAGTCCTGGATTGGTTGCATTGGAAGTTGTTGTCGTTGTAAAGCCAGGTAATATTTGCCATTAGCAAATCATGCTGCTTTTTCGGGGAACAGAAATGTAGAATAGACGTTTTCTTGTTTAGCACGTTTTCCAGCAAGCAAAATGTATCCCCACAATATTACACAATATTTACACCATGCCCTGGCAATTATACAAGGAAAAAAGATGTTTCTTACAGTAATGATAAGATAAAACGAAGTAAAAACTCACCAATACCGCTTGTTCTTATGGATGAAATAATACATATAACATCCTATTTTCGGGTTCTCAGCATACGATTCTTCCTTCTCTTTGGCCAAATCCAGGTTTATTAATTCCCCTGCATATTCTACTACAAACTCTCCTTTGCGGAACGTTTTTGTTGCCATGACTCCTCGTCCTTTCTCCTCAAAGTCAACAACCTGAACACAAAACCAAATCAATATTGAGGATATGACATTCTCTTACATAAAATAATGTACTCCAACATTTAAATGAAAATTTGGAATAACTTGCTTTCATCTATTAAAACTTAAAGCTGTTCAGATGATTAGTACCAAACCATTTTATTGGTCAATTTACAGGCCAGTTGATTAAAATAGACAGTTTTCCAAGGAATAAAAGTTGAAAAATATTACAATTATCAGGATATGAACTCATATTGTTCTGAGGTTTTCTCGCAAAACCGTTGGATAACAGCCTGTATGATTGCATGTTCTGACGCAATTCAGTTAACCAATCACAAGACCTCCAAAAAAAGCTTTCGATGCGAGAAGCTAGGGGCCATCAACTTCAAGCAGGTATTGGTCTGTCCCGAATGCTTTCAAAACAGTGACTGGTTAATGTGATTGGTCAGCTTTTTGACAGAGTTTAGTTGATGCTAAACTGGTACGGAACACGCACCTATACAGGGTGTCCTCATACCTTGTGGCGAGGAATATTATCTTTAGAACCAGTTCGTATCCCGATATGAATTATTTTGCAGATTAAATTCCTCAGAACAGGGTCGATTTTAATCAGACTTGGCTACTTGTCAAGCTCAGTTCATACACTAGGTTGTGTCCCAGAATTTAAACCTATGGTATTTAACATTTCATTTAGAGTGTTTATACATTTAATCATTTTACAGTGAAAATTGCTACCTTAAGACCCTCCTCACACTGTGTCAAAATCTTCTGCTCCAGCTCATGTATCTCTTCTTTCTGTCAGCAACAAACAATTTCATAAGTTATTTATATAAATCATACAAATTACATACATAGAAGACATCTGTCTTTTCTTGACTAATACCATGTTTATCTCATCGAGTGAGGTAGAAAGGTTATGCTCTGTAGCTCATCAGGAACTGCATGATCCCATATAGATCTAAGATTGAAGATCTTAACAAATAGAGCCATTGGCTCTGTAGATAAGCCTTTTACATGCTTTATAGCCTTCAGCTTCCTACGCCAATTGTTACGGAGAAGAAGTCGTTTAGGGACACTGTCTGCCACGCCCATATTTGAGGGGGGGAGGAGGATAAAATTAACAAAATAAGATAGCCTAGATGCAAGGTATCTCCCCACAAAATTTCTGGAGGAGAAGTTGAAAATGAAAAAACAAATGGACGACGTCCGACGGACGGCACCGACCCATGCCATAAGTCCATCTGGCCTTTCATGCCTGATGAGCTAAAAATTATAATCACTTTCAAGATTTTATTAGTGAGACAATTAACTCTTTACCTGCTCTATTAATGATATGAACATAAGAATGTCATGATAGTAATATTTCTTTTTTAGACGAATCCTGAATTATCAATGCATATTTTACGCAAACCCTATCTCGAACCCTGCAGAGCACTTACAGTAGACCATGATTTAATGGATGGACTTCAGCGCTTTATAAATAAAAATATTACAATTATTACACTGATCCGCCAGTTTCATCATTATTACACAAGGGAGGTAACTCTTTTGAATGTGAACCTTTAATGCAAAATCTTTTCATGCCTGATGAGCTAAAAATTATCATCACTTTCAAGATTTTATTAGTGAGACAATTAACTCTTTACCTGTTCTATTAATGATATGAACATAAGAATGTCATGATAGTAACGTTTCTTTTTTAGGCGATTATCTGAATTATCAATGCATATTTTACGCAAACCCTGTAGAGCACTTAGACCATGATTTAATGGATAGAGCACTTAGACCATGATTTAATGGATGGATTTCAGCGCTTTATATAAACAAAAATATTTATTACTGTTATTATTACCGGTACACTGATCCACCAGTTTCATCATTATTACACAAGGGAGGTAACTCTTTTGTATGTGAACCTTTAATGCAAAACTGAGTTCTTACCTGTATGGTCTTATGAGAGTTTTTGTTTTAATTCTTCAAATCACTTAAAAGTTGAAATATTTACCTTGATCGAGGTTTGAGTTCTGCGTCCACTTCGCCGAACTTGGAAATATTCTGTGATTGTATGATTGTGAGTCTCTGGTTCCGTTTTTCTGAAATAACAAATAAATTTCTCATTAGGAAAAAGCTTTTAGAGATCAACTATCTTTATCGTATGTTTATCTTGATATAACAAACTACATTTGCAGTGATAAATTTACCTGCAAGTCCTGCATCAAATACTCTCAAAATTAAAATTGCGAGTCCCCTGGGTTTTTATCTAGTATTTGCTTCCTCATTGAGGAACTCACTTATATCTGCTGGGACTCACAAAAACTTGTGGTAGCGAGTCCCTGGACTCAGTATGTCATATTTGTAAATTTATCGACACTGCATTTTCCTTGTACTCATTTCACTTGACTTTCTATTTATCATATATGGTACTGATACATGATACAAGTACATGATATAAACTTTTAATTAAAGCTGGTAATTGTTTTTGTTGTTTTACTTCATTTTATTATCTAACACTCTAATCTATGTTGTGATCTACATTTTCACTCACACCAATCAGCAACAAGGCTTTCGAAATTGTGGGAACAATTTTATATGAATGCATGCTTGTGATTGGTTAAATTTATGGAAAGTGATGACCACAAAAGGTATGATACAGAAATCTTGACGAGTAGTGGTCAGATTTTGTAGCAACGGATGAGAGTTGGGTCAAAGCTGATTTTAAAGACATTATCATTGTAACAAATAAACCTGTTAATGTTGTCATGACCCCTAACTTTCACAAAGTGCCACTAGTGATTTGATTTTAAATTGCGAGAATGAGTATTTTTATTAAAACATTTTACTCAGTTGTATAAGTATCTAAGACAAATACTGGTAGTCAGGACAATTTATAAATGTCGTCTTTGACGCCAGACTTTACACTCGAGGGACAAGTTTACACATGATCGTCAAATATCGCCTAGCTCCAATTACGAATAATTTCACATCTTTAAAATTTAAATCTGTCAATAAAATATTTTTTTTAACATACTTCCTTCTTCCAGATTTAGGCCTAGGCTGTGATGTTTTGTCCGGTGTGGCATTTTTGGCTTTTCCCTGTCGCCCTTTCCGTTTCTTGGGCACAATGGTCGGTGATGCTGACGCAGCCTGTTTGTTTTTAGTGTCCTGTAACTTTTTACAATGACTAGAGAGTTCAGAGTGTTCACTGTCCTGTCTGGAGTCCACAGATGCATATGTGTGATCTACAGCAACTGGTGATCTATTACCATTCGGTTGGACGTTGGATGTGTCTTTCTCACTACACGTATTTTCGGTCACAGTTTCCTTTTCTTTAATTGGAGACGCATCCGGTGTCAGCAATACTGATGAGGTATGAAGAGATTCTTCTTTCGGGGATATCTTTGGCTCTCCTGTGAAGAAAACAGTAAAGTTTGGTATGTGTAGTATGTCAATGTTAGGTGTGCAATTGTACCTGTGAGCTTCAGTTAGTTACATACTGCAGTACAGAATCCTCGGTTCTGTACATTATTGGTTCGGTTTAGTACCGATAATGCAAAAAGTCTCAACAACTAAAGTCTAATCAACTTGTGGAGCACAGTGGTGTACATTGCACTCACTCCAACCAGCTTTTAAATGGGTACCTGAACAAAGGTAATATGGACCTATATGGTTGCGCAGACGCATAGTAGCGACACCAAAAGTTGGCACAAACTGAAAATACACTTTGATTTAATTACAAACACTTCAATGGTACTGTTACCATGTGTGCATCTTGAGACAAAATACAGGAATGCACTAGGGCTGAGTATCATGGGAAATCTCACAATACGATATGTGTCACAATACAGACAGGTGATACAAAATGTATCACGATAAATTGTTTAAAGTATAACTTCATGCATATTTGAGAAATTTTCAAGATGGTGGAAATTTTGTGTTATGAGATGATCGAAAATCGAACATTAAAACAGTTTTAATTTATGAATTAGATTGCTTTATGCTTACTGTAGTTACTGTTACTGCACAACACTAGCTGGTTTATAGTGTTCACTTAGTTTTTCTTTTCATTTTTAAGTAAGTGATATCTATTTTTAGTGTATCACGATACAGGAAGCTCACGATTCAATAATCACGATTTCCCAAGCTACGATTGGATCGTAGGTATCGATGAATCGTTACAGCCCTAGAATGCACACTTGATAATTGTGGCGTGTTTCCTCAGTGTCCAAACTGGACGATGCAAGTGCACAATTCACGCTGAAATTAACAAATAGACTCTTGAAAAATCAATAGTGGGGACAACCACACATTGGAATTTTATACATAACTTTAAAAGAAACACTTTTCCTCTAACATTCCAAAATCCCCTCTCTTCTGCATGAAGGATTGATAAATCCCCCCTCAAATTTTGGTTCTAGATTGAACACGGACACCTCTTTCAAGATTTTGTCATGTTATGTTGTCATGTGCTGTAACTGCCTCTGGTAAAAAAGTTTAATTAGAAAGTGAGCATAGTACCAAAACTAGAACCTTTCAGAGGTTCATCCTCTGCACGCATCGGGCGAGATATGCATTTACAAGAAATTCATATCTACCCTTGCGACAACTTGACGGGAAAACTTGTGACTGGGTCAGAGCCACTTGTAGGACAAACAGAGTTACGTCCCTTCCATTGACCAATCAAATCATTCGTTACAGACCCAGTCTTTTCTTATGTAAATAAGGAGAGTTCAAGTCTGAAATAATTTCAAATTTATCCCTTAGTTACGTTGCAAAAAAGCCATAAAAATGACGCGTAAATAAAGGTCAACAAAAATAGTTGATTTATAACCAGAAATGACTTTGAAAATATTTGCCTCCGCTCAATTGTTGGTAAAACATCTTGACAGAAGTATGTTTTGTATCTGCGCATTTGATTGGCCTACACCATAGCTAAAAAATCAGGCTACTACCCGTCTCAATTTATCCGTCGAGTAGTCGCAAGGGTGGATATGAATTTCTTGTAAATGCATATATCTCGCCCGATGTGTGCGGAAGATGTCAAAGGCTATGCTTACCCTTATCATTGTGAGCTGGTTTTGAGCATGGCTCGTCTTGTTGCCTTCTTTCTTCCATACTCCTTTCCCTGTAAAATGTAAAGCCGTCAGTTAGTGATGCACTAAGCAAACAAATAGTCGGTTTGGCGATCGTTGTGATAGTCAGTTAATAATTCAGGAATGTTTTCTTCAAAGTACATAAAGTTTTTCTTGATGTTGAATACTTTGAAAATGCTGCCCTAGTTCTGACCTTATTAAATCAATGTTTAAATGGTAAGGATAATCGAGCAATGGATGGTCTCAATAACCGCTTAGACTTTAAAGGTCAATCACCAACACGGTTACAGTACATGAGCATAATGCAGGTTTAATCTAGACAAGGATTGGTAAATGTACCCAGTAGCAAACTAGATATTACAACAAGTAACAAAATTATTTGGGAAAAAATTATTTTTCTCTTTGAAATTATTCCATATTACTTTTTTTATTATTTAACATGTTTACCCCTCTTGATTTGGAGTAATCCTTACAAATTGAACATGAAATCTGCACACTGTCAGTATCTATCTCTATCCTTCCCTCGGTTCACTTTTGTAGCGTAAAGATATGCAACCCAACACAATTCAACTTATTAAATGCACAAAACGTAAAACCTTTTATCCTACCTCATGTAAGAATGTCGATCCCTGATTGGTCCACGTGAGTCCAGGGATTGGGAAAGACACCTTTGACAATGGGCCATTTTTATGACTTTTAGTCACTTTTGGTATTTCAAATGGGCCATTCCCATTTGTAGCAATAGTAAAATTTCAAATTTCAATGGGCCATTTTTTCATCCAATGTGCAAAATGGCCCATGGCCCCTGGCTTTCCCAATCCCTGCGTGACCATTAACAAATATCAATAAACACCGTCATACGGGTTAATAAATCTTCCCGAGGGTGATAAATGTTTTATATCCCACAACATGAATAAAGCATGCATCAACGTCAATCATTCCACGTCACGTGACACAAGTTAAAGGTCAGTTTGTCGATCAATCAGCTGTTTTCTGTCAAAATATTTCTTTGTTTTTTAATGATATTTTGATACATGCTGTAAGATATATACGTTATAACATTGAGTTTATTCAGGTGACATCGTAATTTATCAGACCCTTGTTATTGTAAACACTAACGCGGGGCTGATAAATTACGAAATTACGACTTATATTAACACACTGTTTCCTTGCATATTTTGGAAATTCTGGGAGAACTAAGTTTGTGATAGGTAATAGTTTCAGGAATGATGTTATTAGTGGGCAAAAAATAACAGCAGAATGTAGACTACAGATAGGGAGCAAGACAGCGGTGAGATAGACAATGTAATCTCACCATGACTAAACTAGTTACCTCTGTAACAGGAGAGCTATCGAAAGCAAGAACTAGGCATGCACTATCATCTACAGGGGGAGATTTCTTAGAATGATCGTCTAGTAGAGGCTAACAGTCTCAAGATCTTTAGATAGATGACATTAGATGTAGTCCTGATTGCTGTAAATTATAATCTCTGATAAATGTTCAAAAAGGCAGTTCTGTCAGTTGTCCGCCATCTTGCTTTTTTGGCATTATGTGAAATGATTGAGTTATTGTTTAACGCCGCTTTGGCAGTATTGCAGCCATTAGCGGCGATTACGTGAAATGAAAGCATGTTATACTGTACCTAATTTTACAACTTTTGTAATAATAAGATATACAATGATAGAATATTCACATGGTAACACATAACATAATAAAACTTAATAAACAGCATGCCGTTAGGCTGTAGAAAAGATTCTCGTAGCGCCGATGAATGGCTTCACTTCTCATTGACTTTATTTTCAACAAATGTGCGCTTTATCGTATTCTTAAACACAAAGTCATCACAATCAGTAAGTTGACAGTAACAATATCACATCCATTCATATATTTCCATTGGAATGTGTTTTAGTCATGTAATCTGTATTAACACATATATTTTAAGCCTTTGTATAATCTGCTAGCAATGGAAGCTGCCAAGGCTAAGGATTAGAATTATCTTTGTTCTTAGATGAGTTGACACCATTCAATATTATTCTACGAACTCTTAATCTTAAAATAACCAGGGAAAACTTCAAAATTGTATCCCCTGGAAAGGTGAACACATGAAATCACTATTCTTTAGTATGTGAACTAGCAGACAATGTTATCTTGATGATCAAATGTGAAAGTTTATAATTTTTTAAAAATCTATGTGAATGATAAAGAAACTTAGTTCATTTGAGTAAATATGACCTTATTGTTGTTAAAGTGGCATAAACAAATCATGTGTAAACAAACATAATAAACTGGATGTAAATATAGAAGATACTGACGTCTTCAATGGGACGCTAGGATCATGTTTTTGACTTGTAAATAAACCCATTGATACAGATTGACATCATCGCCGGCCACAATGTACAAACGGCCAACTTAACGGGGCAACACCTACTTCATATTAGAATCAAGGTGAAGCCAACGACATAAACAACATAAAGAAGTGGTATATACCTTTGTTGTTACCGTAAAACTAAACTAAACATCAACAATGTGTGGTGAATCTTGAAGTCTTCTTGCGTCCAAAGCCAAAACATAAGCTACAAATTCGTGTAGAATGGAAAAACGTGATTGGTCATTCATATTCACAAGACCGCATTCTATTGGCCAACTGGAGTTCTTCAAAGACTGCTGATTGGTTCTTTTTTCGTGCGGCTCATAGCTCTAAACTGGTCGCTCATGGTTGAAGCGCAAAGGTGAAATGGCGCCCAAATCTGTGCAGTCAACTGAGTGCAAACCCAGTATCTTGTTTTGTTAAAACAAACATCATTTGTAAAATTATTTCAATACGTCTTCATACGACTGAATTATATCGCTTTCAAATCTATTGTAATCAAGGAAAATTTAATTACATTTTAAAACGGAAAATGTGCAATATACTATTATCCTAAAACCTAATGGTTAGGTCCCTTGTATCTATTTTTGGAACTAAGAAACGTTTCTATATTTAATGCATGATATACAATTTCAAAAATTATATTATACTTAAATTGCAATCATAAACATTAAAATATTCACTTCTTGACGAATATTTTGTCGGATATCTTTAAAATATGTTTATTATAAGAGTCCGTAAAGGGGAAGTTGTATCTACTGCATTGTGGGTAATTTAGGCAAGGGAAGAGTAATGTTGCCGAAGAAGTGGCGTAATTTGCTGTGAAAATATTATGGCAACAGAAGCAAATGTAAGACTTGTATATGGTCAATATCAATATAGTACAATTGATTGATGTACTATTGACCCATTTCATGTGTGAAAAGGGGTCACTTTAAAAGCTAACCTTCATTTAGTTGAGGTTGAAGTGAGGAAGTAAAATTTACTTGTAAAAGCATAAGCCAAGGGACACGTTAGTTCGTCTGATCTTGGGAAAAAATAAATGAAAAATATTGTAAATTTTAGCCCTTCGTGGACTTTTATTTCGAAAAAAATATAAATGAATAACTTTTTATTGTAAATAATAACTCCATAAATAAAATAAATTGTCATTGTTTGATTTATATTAAGTCAACATACAAATAACAAAATAGGCTACTTACAAAGTGAAACTGATGTAAAAAAGAAATTATGATAAAAAGTATTGCGATATTAAGTCTATTGAATTAAAATTATTCATCAATAGTTTCTTCAATACAATTTTACATTATAATTTTTGTTGTTTCTACAATCTGGTTTTGTTGTTCATGTCTGCATGATTATGAATATAATTATAAATTAATTCAATTTAAAATACTTTTTGTTGTCATTGACATGGCCTTCAAATATTTTGTCGTTTAATGGCTTAAATGACATTGACTAGCATCAATGTTTTCAAAGTTATAAATAGTAAACATCTAAAATTTAATATTGTCTTTGATGATCACGTTTTCATGTTTAAAAACTTGCATCAGTCAATATATTTCTAAACAGTTTGTTCTTGAAACTGATAGAATTTACAGTCAATTCATAACATTTGGCTTAAATTTTTTTTATGATAACATTTACGTTGTTGAATATTTAAATGTAACAAACATTATTTTAAATGGTTATCCTTGCTATGATACTGTACAGAAAATCAATTAAGTTATGAAAAAATTCTTTTGATGAATTGGGAGACAAGACAGGTTGAAGGACTTAAATTTTGTACAATCGTAGACCTTAAAAAAACATCGCTAAATAATACTGCTACTTTTTATTAAACACCTGCTACGAAAGACCTTGTACACTATTCTGATAATGTTTATGTGCTCAATGTGTGTAAGGAGTTTGGAAGAAGAAATACAAGTAGCTTTAATGAAAAAGATGACCCATACCACGTGACTTAGATTATTAGCAATTTCCATTTGAAAAAACTCTTTTTCTTATTTTATGCATTTTACAATAAGCTCGAAAACCGGAAAGCCCAAATTTGTGATTTTCTCATTTTGATTTAAAGAAAACGTCAAAATGTTACCAGTCTGGACCAAAAGTAATCAAGTTCTGGGCTATCTGAAGGCCTCATTTCATTCACTGCATTTTATGAACAATGGTTTAATTATAGTTTTTTAAGATGATACATTAAAGGGACACTACATGTTTTTCATGAAACTTTATTTAGATTTGATACATATAAAAACATCAAATGTCCTGATTTACGTCCAAATCATCTCACTCGACTTGTATCCCCTAACGCCAAATATTTGGAAGTAATTTGCTTTCAATGTAACTCGAGCAGCGGCTTAATACACGATGAGAAGCCGAATTCATGCGCCCCATTTACAAGCAGCCAGTTATATTGTTCCATTGAACAGTACCAACCAATATGTCTCTTTGTCTGCTACATATATAAGTTGTAAGAATTACGTTTGAGCAATTGATACGCGACAGCCAAGGAACATTGTCCGTTTTTCAACCATGGCTAAACATCTTAATAATGTAACTTTAATAACAGATTGGCACAAGGGTAATTTTCGACAACAGTCATTACTTCTCGATAAAATAACACTCTTGGTAACTTTTGACCTATGTTACTACAATGACTTAGTGATACAGAGTGTCCCTTTAAAAGGGGGGTTCTGTCAGGGTATTTTTGTTGAAACAAAATTCGAGAGGATACTCCTGTTAACACATATTTGCTATTGAATCATTATTGATACACGATTTAAACACAGTTAATTTGAAAGATAAATGAAGGTTGTATTTTGATGACTTTATATTTCACAACTTGATAAACACAAACGCTCATTTGTTGAAAAATAAAAACAATGAGAACTGAAGCCATTCATCGGCGCTGCGAGTGGAGAAAACTTCGCTAAAACATAACAGCAACTTTTTTATTATTTTTATGACATGTTATGAGTTACTGTCAGTGTGTGTCTTTAGTTATTAAAAAATTGTAAAATTAGGTACAATATACTTTATTATAATATAGCATGATTTCATATCCCGTAATGCAAAAGATCCAATATGGTGACAGAACCATCCCTTTAAAACACTTTTGATATTATTAGATAACTATTCCCACTCTGCCTTTATAGATTAAGTTTCTTGTTGATCTACAGCAATAACGGTAGTAAGTGTTCAATGATTGAGGGAAATTTATGTCGTCTGTAATTCACTTTGGCTAAATACAATAAATGTTTCTCGGGCATCGGCGCATCACTTATATTTATGCACAGAAATTTACCACTAAAAATAGTTAGAGAATAAAGCTTAACAGATATGAATTTGGACAGATTAAGAGGAGGTTCTTTCATTTTAATACAGTTCAAAAACTGTAGAAGGAAGACTCACACATTGTAATTTAAAAGTTTACACATGCACTCCTTTGCGAAACACAAACAAAGAACTTGTTTGAAATAAAGAACATATTGTAGCTAAAAATATACTTATCCGCTATCCAACATCCACAAAGCTGGACTTTTGTGGAAGGTACCTTACACCTAGGGGATCAAAGTTTGTTCATTTGGTCATGACCTGGTTCCAGTCCGTGACTTGCCTCTTTTTCAAAACCATTAACTACCAAAGTGGTAAACCTCCAGCTGAGTTCCAGGCCTGACTCTTTGACTCTTTGGCAAAAGTCCATGACTTAATGACATTGAACAGATTTTTCAAACCCTGATATCTTCTTGTTATAGAATGACTCCTTTGACCTTTTGTCGGCTGCACTCGATGAATCTGGAATCACAGGAAATGATCTAGAAGATCTGAGTTTTGATTCCTCTGTGCCGTCAACCAGTGGCTATGGAAATTTACAAAATACAGTAAGTGTCTTGCACAGAACGATTTCTGTTTTATATTTGCATGTTTTTTTATTACACTTTTGAAATCGTTTTAATAATCTCACAATGTTCTTTTATTTGTATACTAAACACTTGTTTAAAATTCCAATTTCTTCAAGAACTGACAACTATGAATATGTTAAAATTCTGCTAAGCTGTTACCTGTAAACCTGTGATAAAGAGTTGTAAGATTCTGTTCATGGCCAAAATGTTGATTTATTATTCATTTAAAATACTTGCCGACTAGTTATGAATGGTCTTAACAAAAGCCAAAAGTTTTGGCCATAGGCACTTGACCGCAAATGCATGTATTTACTATTTATGGTTCAATAATTTTATCATAATTTTATGCATTTGTAGTAAAAGTATGATATGAAAATATATTGTTTTAAAAATTAAATCCTGTGAAGTCGCCATCAATGCTTCAGTGAATAAATCATGTGTTTCATCAGCATTTAGAAGTGGTGTTGATTATAACTACCTTTACTGGAGAAGTTTCTTCTTTACTTTTTGCACATGTTTCAGGACTGTTCTTTTACCTTCATCACTCATCAGGTATAATTGAAATGTTGTACTGCGGAAATATTCCCTTCATGTCAACATTTCATTTCATAACTCCTTATGAAGACACAAAATCATTCGTTTAATGTTAACATTTAATATCATAACACCTTAAGAGCGGACAAGAAACGTCCTTTTGTGTCAACATTTCACATAACACCTCACAAAAGTTAAAAGCACACATCCTTTTGCTTCAACATTTCATATGATAGCACCTAACAAGGGACAAAAAACATCCTTTTGCATCAACATTTCATATAACAACTCACAAACGGCCAACAAAACGCCCTTTTGCTTCAACATTTCATGTGATAGCTAAGTACCTACGGACAATAAAACATCCTTTTGTGTCAACATTTCATGTCAAAACACCTCACAAACGGACATCAAACATCCTTTTGCATCAACAAGTCAAGACACAAGAACATTTGCTTCAAGTCAACATTTCATATCATAACTCACAAACGCAAAAAAAAACCCCTCCCTTTTGAGTCAACAATCCATGTCACAACACCTCACAAACTGACATTAAACTATTCATTACTGAAAAAACGCCCTTTTGCATCAACATTGCAGGTCCTAACTCCTCACAAAGGAACAAAAACAGTTGTTTAACAACCTTTCATATATCATACACCTGATGAAGGGACAAGAACAGCCCAGAAACATGTGAAAAAAGTAAATCCAGTATATATATGGTTATAATGAATGAAGACATACTGTAAGGATAATGATTATTTCGAAGGGTTTCCCGGGACCTCCTCTTGTAAATGGGGGTGGAGCGTCTCAGGCTCCGCCCGCTGGTCGGGGTAAAGCCAGCGACTTGAATCAGGCAGACCTGTTCAACCAGGCTCTTGGAGAACTCTCCTCCACTCAACATATCAAATCTAGGGACACACCCAGTCCGGTAAGACTCGTATACTCGTACAGCTGACAATTAAGGCCCTTCCTCAAAATGTTCTGTTTCATAGAATACTGCTTATCTTGGCTACATGTCTACTGTTTCAATACGAAGAAGAAAACTACCCTGTGACCCGAGTGCAAGACGGCCTTCGTTAATGATGATTCCATGCATTCTAATCCTTCAGGGTGTAATATCCGTAACACTACTTAATACCTTGAGTGTGTTATATGGAATATGCTTGTTAAGCTTACCAGCTGTTTAGACACTGCTATGTCAGCTAATAAAATATTATTTCAAAGTTGATAATCGCTCATCTGTCTTTTCATCAAGGAACTGCTAATATCCTCATGAGCATTTTGGGATAGCGTAGTGGTTGGCGGGACTAGCAGGTTCGGCTTCGGATCAAGAGGTCTTAGGTTCAAATCCCACCATGGGCTCAGCTAGTTTGTCTACAGTAGAGAACTGTTCTACATGCAGTAAGGTTTGGGTGCAATGCTACACTGAATTTCAGCGTAGTACCATCCATGCTCGCAGGTTTCACTGTAATGCATAGCCACGTTGAGGGCTTTCTCCCTGCCATCATACTAGCAGGTGTGATGTAAGTGAAGTACTTTTGGAAGTGGTGTTAAACCCCAACTCACCTCACCTATGAGCATTTTCCATATTATACATTCAGGGTATTAAGTAGTGTAACAGATTAAGATACTGAGGGTGTGGGATGGACTCCATGACTATAGAGATGAAAATAACCTGTAACATTGTATGGATGTAAGAGCAGTTACCTAGATCAAGTATAATTAATTTGTTAGCTCAAACTTTTTCTCCACACAGAGGTTGCTCAACTGATTTCTTCCCACAAAACTGTTTACTCTGTTACAATATGACCAAAATCCACTGAAAATTGTCTTTATTTCTATCCTTTAAATAAAAAAAATCTTGCTTCTCGGTGTCAGCATCTATAGTATATTTATATATATATATATATATATATATATATAGAAAAAATAAAATGTTCGAAGAAATTACGATGATTTAATCAGATTCACAAGCATGCTTTCGACCATTACGGGTCTCATCAGGTGAATGACGTTGAGTCGGTTGATGCGTCATAAAGTGTATTATGACGTCACAATACATTGCATAGATACATTGTTAGATATGTATCTAACAATGTATCTATGCACATTGTATCTAACAATGTATCTATGCACATTGTATCTAACAATGTATCTATGCAATGTATTGTGACGTCATAATACACTTTATGACGCATCAACCGACTCAACGTCATTCACCTGATGAGACCCGTAATGGTCGAAAGCATGCTTGTGAATCTGATTAAATCATCGTAATTTCTTCGAACATTTTATTTTTTCTATATGAGACCTGGGAGTTGGAAGATGTTTTAAACTGTTTTTCTATATATATATATATATATATATATATATATGGTTTAACTATGTAAATATTTCGACAAAGAATGTCACTGGTTTGTCAGCAGTTTACTGATTCTTTTGAACAATGTTATTTTGCACTTGTTTACTAACAACTTCATCAGTTATCATTTTGTTTTCAAATTTGTTGTTTGAAGATAAATATCAGAGCTAAGTCTTTCTCTGATTTGGTCTAAGAGTATTTGTATATATGGCATCACATAATCATGTGAAGGAAATTAACACTGAAACATGTTTGAATGTCTTTGACGCCTTGAATTTAAATGAATAATAAGTTAAATATTATTAAATAATAAATGTAATATTTTTGGCTGAATATCCATGGTCAATTTATTGTGAAGTGTATATAACAATGTTATACAACTTCAATTTCTTGTAGGTTTTGACCGGAGTGCCCCAATCCCTTCTCCGCAACAATGCAGCAGTTACTCCTATTCAAGGACACAGCCCAACAGTTCATGCACCAAAGATCATTCGTGTTCCAAGTTCATTAATAAACAACTCTTCTTCCCCTTTATCATCCCTCC
This sequence comes from Gibbula magus, assembly GCA_936450465.1. Classification (NCBI taxonomy): domain Eukaryota; kingdom Metazoa; phylum Mollusca; class Gastropoda; order Trochida; family Trochidae; genus Gibbula; species Gibbula magus. Next base: position 58,549,650 of record OW388295.1, on the reverse strand, counting down.
CATCTAGTATTACACGCTCCCTCGTGCAAGGGGCGACGCCCAACCAGCCTCGTGTCATCACCATCACTCGGATGGGCTCGGGCGGAAATGTTGGCAGTAGGCAGACCATTACTCTTACACCACAAGTCACAAACTCGAACAGTCCGAAAATTCTGGTGGCCAGCAGTGGCAAGAATGTGAACTCGATTTCCACAGTGAATGGACAGATGATGAGGACTAGCTCTCCGATCCAAGTGGTCAGTAAAGTTGGCTTGACCGGCGGCAAAATGCTGCCCAGCTCAAGTATTCAGTCACCGCAGACGTCTCTCTTGAATAATATTCATGGAATCGGAGGCTTGCACCGATCGGCATCTGCCAATAGTATGTCCAAGGTCGTGTCCCAGGGACATATGGGGACGACCTTGATTAATGGGAACAATCCCAACGCCATCAAAACTAGTCTTTCAAATAAGGATCTCTCACGGCTCTGGTCAAATGAAGACGTCAAGGTGAAGACGCTTGGAGGCGTGCAGGTACTTTGTTTTTTTCTCCACCAAAATAGAATTTTGATTTCAAAGTTTTCTGAATTTGAATATGCATGGTCTGTTTGAGAAAGCCCATATCATATATATGTGTACCTTTGCATATCTAACTTATATTTGAAATAAATATATTTTTATCAATAATGGAATATAAATTTTGATAAAGATATCTCTGGTGTCTTAAGCGTTAAAAAGTCCAGGAGAGATACATTGAAATTTGTTAATTGGCAAGAAATGTTTTTCAATGAAACTTGCAGAAATAATATAATTGTTTGTGGTTCCAAAGAAAATTTAATCAAAGAAATACTGCACCTTCAAAATAGGGCTTGGACGGGTATATTTTTTCTACCCGGGTGCCCGACCCTCTATTACCCTACCCTACCCGGATACCCGTTTTGTCCATCTCCAACATCTAATTTGTAAGACTTTGTAATCATTTGATCAACTGGTAGGCTGAAGTATGGAGAGAGAAAGCTAAAACATACAGATTCATGGCTAGTTTATGCAATTTTTATACCGAATGACAATTGATTTAAATATTTAGATGGAATCTTTAAATACATTGCAATCTTGTAATGAAAAAATTAACCAATTAAACTGTTTTATAATTACCGTAATTCTTCCATAATTTCGACCCTCAAATTTTCCAAATATTTTAACGAAATGTTCACGGTCGAAATTATCACCACTCACCTTCGTTTGTGCGCCATCTTTGTCGAAATTTTAGATTTTCATATAAATGTTTAAAACCAATTTGAAAAGAAATTTACACACTTCGTAAATATTAGTTAATTTTGTTTGTATATGGTAATCATATTCATATAATGCAGTAATACACCGTTTTTGTTTTTTCAGAAGACAAGTTACGATCGGCGAAGCCACGATTCTCAATTTATTGTTTCTGTGAAATTTGAATGTCATTTGGATTTTAAATTGTGTACCATGAATTAAAACAATAATAATCTGGAGTTGAATTGTTATGTTCTTACAATTGACAAAATAAATCAGGAAATTGAAATGATATGAATCGTAATTTAGCTTTAGCGTGCATTGTCCACTTGTTTTCAAAGGAAGTGCAATCTGATTGGTTGCTATATTAGTATAAACCAATCACAGCAGACTATCGTCATTACGGAATTCCCTTCTAGCAAGCGTATCACCTAGAACTGAGAAAAAAACAATAACCAATCCTAACTATTATTGCATTAGTTCAGAGTCCTATGTGTAAAATTCATCAATAAATTATAATATGAAACATTGTCTGTTACTATAAAAGTCAAGTTAGGAAGCATATTTTCTCTGTCAACTTTCTGAAACGGCATAGTGTGACAATCAAGTAGAATATATCAACAAGCTTGCTTTACAAGAACTTACAAACATAAACAATGACAGCTGAATAATTCTTTTACTTTTGAAAGGCTTTATTTATGCAAACTAATCAGTATTGATATTTTGAAACATATACCTCAACATATATATGGTTCAGTCTACGACAGTGGACAGTCGTCTCTCTTGGTGTTTGGTTGAGTCTATTTGTATGTAGGGATTAACAAGTTACAAAACTTGGAAACAATTTATTATATATTCAGATTTTTAAAATTGAAATATATTTGTAAGTATGAACTAATATCTGTCATAATATTCCAACAGTTATTGATCATTTGATAAGTAAATTGACTTACCAAAATGCAAAACAATATCCCAGTCATCCCTACTCAAAAATAGGAACTAGGTCAATTGACTGTTTCAAGTCTCCCCAGCAAACATCCAGAAGTCATGTGACTGTTTCAAGTCTCCCCAGCAAACACCCAGATGTTATAAGCCTTATCATTGGTTAACTTTGGGACTTCCCTTTTCTTAGCCAATCAGAAAATTCAATACAAACTCAATTCATAGTGTAGCATTACCGTGTTGACAGTCTAAGTGATGTATATTTATAGCCTCAAACGGAAGTGATTGTTGCCTTTTCATTTACGAAAAATGAAATCATTTATAAAGGATAATATGATAAGATGTAACATCATTCTTGATAAAGGTATGTCAAAAGTACAGTAAGTGAATAAATTGAGAAATGTGAAAATAACTCATTTATCGATTAGAATGTCTTGTGACAAGCGTGATCAAGTTAAACATTTCCCAAAATTGTTGTAATAAAAAATACGTGCTTTTCTCATAAAACTCATTGAAAAGAAATCACAAGATGATTGTATATCATGACTGTAAATAAATTGTTTTCAAAATTTGGAATGTGGTCGAATTTCTAATTTGTCAATACTGAACTTCTGGTACACTGTCGTAATTTTGAAAGGTATTTTGAAAAAAGGCTGTCAGATGATCTTACGTGGGCGAACTTATAGAGGGGGCGAAATTAAGGAAGAATTACGGTAGTCTCATGATAATAACGGGTCCGGGTATTGTGATGGGTACCCGGGTCCTACTCATTACCCACCCGTCCCGGGTATCCGGGTTCCCCGTCCCAGCCCTACTTCAAAACTATAAGTTGTTTTCCTGCTCTGTAATTTTCCAGGCCTCGAAAAACTGTGTAAATTCTGCATAAATATAAAAAGTCATGGAGAAGTCATTGTTTTTTTATTTCTTGTGAAATGGAAAAGGCATGAAATTTGTGTTGCTTTGAAGTGTATGAACCATGTACAAATTGTGCAATCTGTCAAAAGTTTAATACCCTAAGATAACTATTTCGTTGTTTGCTCCAGCATGTGATAAGACACAACAATAGCCATTTGCCCATGCGGACCCCAACACCACTGGAGGAAGAGGAGGTGGAAGAGGAAGTAGAGGAGCTTGGGAGAGCAGAAACATACTTCGAGTACATGCCCAGTAAATGTGAGTAGAAAAACCTGCACAGCCACTCAGGATTTGAAAGATACAGTGGTCCCTTGCTATACCGCTTTATTGCTTTTAGTGGTTTTTGGAATTTTAATGGGCCATTCCCCTTTGTAGCTAGAGTTAAATTTCAAACCTTTTTCATCCAATGTGCAAAGTTGCCCATGTCCCACTTCCTGGCGGCCCATTGAATGGATTATTATACAACTCATATTATAATGGCACCCCCCCTCTCCAAACAAAATTTTTTTCAATTAAACTATGTTTTGTAACCATCTTCATTCTCCAAATGAACATGCATATTTACCTTTGCCCCAGTTCTCTCAATAAACCTTTAACCTGTATATTCCCCAATTCCCCCACCGTGTTGTCTACATCTCTCTCCACTGTTTCTCCAGTGAAGCTAGGAGAGAAGCACCCTGACCCCGTGGTAGAGACGAGCTCCCTGTCGAGCGTGGAGCCGCCTGACGTCCACTACAAGCTGTGTATCCCCGAGACTGTGATGGACTACTGCCAGCTGTCGGCCCTGCAGCTAGAGTCCATCACCTACTCCTCCCAGAGACACAACACAATCCTCCCGTCTGGCGATCGCGCTGGATACTTGATAGGTATGTTCTTACAAAATCTGACTAAAATCGACGGTTTTCCGAGGAATAAAAACTGCAAAATAGTGCATCTACCGAGATAGGAACTCATATCTTTCAGAGGTTTCCTTGCAAAACCGTCTCATAACAGCCCGTAGACTCCCATGTTCTGACACAATTCATAGTTAACCAATCACAAGACGTCCAACAAAAGCATTGAGTGCGTAAAGCTAGAGGCAGATAACTCCAAACAACTATCCTTTTGTCTGTTCCGAATGTTTTTAAAACAGCGACAGTTTAAAAACTATGATGTGATTGGTCAGCTATTTGACTGGGCTTTGGCTGCGCTAAACTAGTTCGGAACACGTGCCTATACAGGGTGTTCTCAGACCTTGTGGCGAGGAATCTACAGAACCTGTTCCTATCCCGGTAGATGCATTATTTTGCAAATTTTTGCAAGGTCGATTTTAATTAGACTGGTCCTAACGGAGCATCAGGTGTCAGAACACTTATTATCCCCCACCACAAGTGGAAAGGGATATAGGTTGAAGTGCTGTTAATTTGTCTGAGATAAAGGGGACAGCTTTTCTCAGAAGCCATTTAAGATAGGTTGACCAAATTTAGTTAGTGGATTGAGAGTATCAATACCTTGGATTTAAAAAATGAGAAGCGTGTGATTTTGTTTTGGGAGTTATTACCCTTGTTTTGTTTTTTTAGGACTGTATCTCCCAATAAGTTTGGTGTGAAGCTTGAGGACATAAATACCTTGAAGGTTTATAAAAAAAAAGCGGGGAATGTTTATGACCATGTCTTCTTGTTTGTAAAGTGGATTAAATATGTGAAAACATATAAAGGCTTTTTAGTGTGTTTCTTTTATGATACTTATCCATGGGTTACAAATCTGAGAGCGATTGGTTTTGAGGAAATAAAATATTTCTGTTGATTATCCTTTAGAATACTGTGTTTCAACTAACAAAATGAATATGTACACGGTTAGATAATGTACCATGAGTCCCAAAGGTGTATCTTTACAAAGCAGTCAATTGGTAGGGTTTGCATTTGGTGTCAGAATTATGCCTTTTGGCTGGTCTCTTGTCATTTCTCAATTTATACATTAAGTGTTTAGATAAATCATGAATCTGTTTTCTCTGCAAGATATCAGCTCTTGAATGTCAAATTTGGAAGTACCCTTAATTCAGGAGAGAAGTTCCTTTGTCCTTACAGCATGTTTGATAGGAGAGTTTCAACAAATTAATGTTATCCTATTCAGGTGATGGTGCTGGTGTCGGCAAAGGCAGAACAATAGCTGGTATCATCTTCGAGAACTATCTACAAGGAAGAAAGAGGGCTATATGGTGAGTTGTAACATTGCTGAACATTTGGGATCATCATAAGTGAAGTGCTGATAGTTTAGGATGCTTTGGATTTCAAGAATATCCGTGATGGATCCAGAAGGGCGTTCAGGGGTTCCTTTGCAAAATTTTGTTTGTGAATTGATGGACCATCCCCCCTATCGTTCATGGCTCAAATGTTGACAATCTCGTTTAAATCAGATCGAAAGTAAGACTCTTATCTTGTTCATAGACCGGAGTACCACCCCAGACGCTAGTCAGGTGATGGTTCGCTAGTTCCAGCCGATGCTCGCAGGTTTCACCGCAATGCATAGCCACATGGCGTTGCAGGCTTTCTCCCTGCAATAATACTCTTGAAAGCGGCGTTACACCCTAACTCACTCACTCACTAGTCACGTGACCGTCATCGTGATCATTTAGCTTTGATGAAATCAGGCAATCAGAGGCTTTCTTAGATATGGAGTTTGGAGTTTTGAAAAAAATTAAATCCGATGGCTTTCTCCCCTAGTCAGTGATTGGCTTGAGGAGAAGATACCTGATATGACCTCTGTGGTGCACTACTCAGATCAGAAACACAGCAAGTGTTACATCTGATTTAGATGAGATTGAAATGTTGATCAAGTGAACTGAGGTCTAAGCATCACAAGGAAAAAGTTCACTCAAGTTCAACATGAAATTGAAATGTTGATCAAGTGAGGGGGCGGGATAGCGCAGTGATTTACGCGTTGGGTTTTGATCAAGAGGTCCGGGGTTCGAACTTAGTCTGCTGTGGAGAACTGTTCTGTAAGGTTTGGGTGCAATGTTACACTGAATTTTAGTGTTTTACCACCCACGGTTTGCTAGTTCCAGCCGATGCTTGCAGGTTTCACCGCAATGCCCAGCCACCATGGCTTTCAGGCCTCCCCCTGCAATAACACTAGCAGCCGTGATATAAGTATAATACTCTAGAAAGCAGCGTTAACCCCAACTCACCCCTCCTCACCTTGATCAAGAGAACTCTTGAATTCTAAGCATCATTCATGTTCAACATGAAATTTACCATCAATACATAGAGCTTTGTGTCCCGCAGGTTGAGTGTTTCCAATGATCTGAAAGTGGACGCTGAGAGAGATCTGAGAGATATTGGAGCAGGCAAAATTGACGTGCATCCCCTAAACAAGGTAGGAGGATATAGAGATTATTACCCAAGGAGGTCTGTCATGAGACTTTTACAAAACGAGTGTGAATTTTTGTATTGCGAGGGCTAGAGTTATACAAAATTTGCATGCATTTTGTAAAAATATTGTATGGCACATTTTCAAGTGCAGAGTTCATTCTAGGCCGTGCCCTTGCGCCATTGGAGCACTGTATTTTCGTTTGGCGCATAAAAAAATCACATACGGGGCCCACTTGGCGCATTCCACACAGCCAGTACATGTCATAACACAAGTTAAATTTTGCAGGAATATGTTGCAAATGTACCTTAATAAAAAATACAACTATTGTCTTACGGTGTTTGTTGTTATTCCTTTAATTATGTATCAATTTCGTCTCCCGAGAAGTGAATTCAGCAACATCACAAACTGTTTTGGTTTCGTAAGCCTTGTCATTGGGACTTCCCTTCTCTTAGCCAATCAGAATATTAGATCCGTAGTGTCGCATTACCGGTGCATAATTAAATTGTTGCCCAGTTAAAAAGACCAATGATGACGTTAAATTCATTGCATATTCTATCAAATATAGTTATTCTGTAGGCGCATTTGCTTGCTATCAATTGATATATTATTCAATAAATAAATAGAACGCAATTATGTAACTTATTAAGCTAAATACGTGTTTATTTAACATTCAGAATGTATTAAGAATAAGATGCCACTCGACACACGATTCCGTCGTTCACTTAGGCCTAGTTAGTGTCATATCGATGATCGTCAGTGACCAATTATAGACTGTTGGTTTACACAACAAAGCGAATATAATTACTGAATACGTCGGTAAATGACTGCCACTAATTGCAGTGTGCGCTATACGACATCTATATCAAGGTTTGTCAAGTAAATGTTTTGGACGTAATATTTACACAACAAATGAATTATGCTTTTATTCACGAGGGGCTATTTCATGTGCCACCGGCTGAACTTGAACTTGAAATGTGGTTCGTTGACGATTTTTGCTCGGTTGGTGTTAACGATACTGTAAATAAATAAAATAGGAAATCTTTTAATGCAGTTATGTAATTGTTTAATGAGTTCAGTGGATTTAATTTCCATACGATCACAAAAACAATGTCTTTAAGTTAGAAATTGACGCTGCCTCGCATCGAAGCGTGGCTTGTTATATTTTGAGAACTTCACACAGCGCTATTTACTTACACTGTAAATATTCCTTGATTTGATGAATTGTTCCCTTTATTAAATATTAAAGACAATAGAACATGATTTTTGTAATTTGTTTATTTCAATAAATTGATAAATGCATTGCAATGAATATTATAAACGAATTCAAGTTTATACATGAATAGACACCAGACATATTTCACACAACACTGATTTATCTATGGCCCATCCAAATGTCTGAATGACCCACCAAAATTCAGTCAGAGGGGCCATGGGCCCACTTGGGTTATCACCTAGAATGAACTCTGCAAGTGTAATTATTTCTTTAATACCCATCAGGGTTCGAAATTAGCACTAGTCCGGTAGCCCATGGCTAGTGAAAGAGAAGCTGGGCTAGTAGAGTGTAAAAACTGGTAGTCCAAAGGACTAAGTAGAATTTGAGGTGAAATGATCCTGGAGATGTATTCGGCTAGCTGGAATAAGCCTGGACTAGTACTTTTAGAAATGCACTAGTCCGAGTGGCTACTGCATTGAAAAGGTTAATTTCAACCCCTGCCCATTCTGTTCCATTTCAATTAATTGGATAAAAATAGCCAGGAAAAGCCCACTTTTCTTGCGACGGCAAGCTACAGTGACATGACGAACAATTGTTTAATGACGTCACAGAATGTCTGATTGTTCATCAGGCCTCTCATCTAGTTTTTGCCAAAATTGCTCGATTGCAAATTCTGTCTTTGGCTGATTATTACAACAGTTATTTGGCTTAGGGAATCAAGGTATTTCAGGTGTTAAGTAGATACAAATACACTGACTGCGCAGGATGCAATCATTCAGAAGCTTTTTCTTATCTAATCCTTGACATAATGAAACCTGCCCCATTAATGATAACAATCTTTCCCCTATATTGAATAAACAAATGTTATACAAAAATAGATAAATATTTACTTGCACTAGCACCAGCAGCCTTGATATCATTTCATCAACATCAATTATCTTTAAAAATGGTTCCTTGGTCAAATGTCTCCTTGCACAAAGCCCCTTAGCCTCTAAGGTGACCTTAGCTCAATGATAACAATGGGCTAAGGGTCACCTTAGCAATACGGCAGTTTTGTGCAAATAGGCTCTGTATTCCTGACAACCAAATTTAGTGTTTATATTGTCCTCTTGTTGACAGTTCAAATATGCGAAGATATCTTCCAAAGAGAATGGCAGTGTCAAGAAGGGAGTGATCTTCTCCACGTACTCGTCTCTGATCGGGGAGAGCCAATCAAGCAGCAAGTATCGGACAAGACTAAAGCAACTGCTCAAGTGGTGTGGCAAGGAGTTCGATGGACTTGTATCCTATACTTTTCAGGGAGAGAGGATATTAGCTTCACATGTCAGTGTAGGGAATGTTTCTTGGTGTTTTTGAGTCTGTAAAATAGGTTGTGCCCACTATTTTAAAAACCAAATCCTAGAAGCAACCCTGGGAAATTGTTCTTGATGTTCTTGAGTCACCCTGTCAATATTATTATATAGGAGATCAAGGACTTTATAATCCTGACTATAGATCTGTAAATAGATATCTATACAATTTGCAAAATTTATGATAATGGGTAAACACTGTTCGGGATCATTTTGACATATTCAAGGGTAGGGGTGAGTTGAACCCCCCTGAATCTCTCTCCTGGATCCGCAACTAAAGACTTGGCACTTAGTTGATAATGGGAAGACATTTTATCAGTATGTTGTAGCTAAGATAAGACAAGGTTAATAATGAAAGGAGCACCTCCAATATGCATTCTGTGTACAGCCATCATTTCCATTTAAAAATTTAAAAAATATGTATATTTGAACACAAGGCTGGCCTTTAGATCATGGCAATATCTCTACTCTCTATTAAAAATTCCCAAACAATATCCTGTGTTGTTTCTTGAGGGGGTCCTGGGAAAATATTCCTGTGCTTGGTGTCCCTTTAGAGACTTTGGATTCTTTTTCTTTGGCAAAGTGTTCAATAAAGATGGAATTAACCAAAATGACCCCCTCAGCTGATCACCAATCAACAGCACTGAATGTACATCACTAGAAACCAAGTGGTAAAATTGTTTTGGGGGACATTTTTACATATCTTTGATTGAAAATTGAGGGTAAATCCCCTTCAAAGTGATTCTTATATAAAAGCTTTTGTTCCAATTTCCTTGATTCGCCAAGATTATATTTGACGAATGTCACCGCGCCAAGAACCTGTGTCCGGTTGGATCCAGCAAACCCACAAAGACAGGACAGACTGTCCTCGAACTGCAGAACAGACTGCCCAAATCACGGGTCATCTATGCTAGTGCTACTGGCGCGTCTGAACCAAAGAACATGGCCTACATGACAAGACTAGGTCTGTGGGGGCCTGGCACTCCTTTCAAGGAGTTCAACGACTTCATACAAGCCGTGGAAAGGAGGTTTGTTGTATTTATATATCTTTAAACTTTACAAAATCCCCAAAAAAGATACCCTAATTAAAAAACCCTTTGGACACATAGGATACCCAGGACCCATATATTTTAAGCTCTCTTAGCGCTAAGATAGTCGTAAGTGCCATACATTAACATTGACTTACGACTATCTTAGCACTAAGACAGCTTCGAAAATATGGGCCCAGGTCACTTAATTATGGTAATGATTTGAGAGACTGCATTTTGTTAGCACTGTCGTTTTGTAAATGAGTTAACTCCGACATTGTCACTGTTTACAGAGGTGTTGGCGCCATGGAGCTCGTAGCTATGGACATGAAGCTGAGAGGAATGTACATCGCCCGACAGCTCAGCTTCAAGGGAGTTTCCTTCAAAGTAGACGAGATTCCTCTCTCTCCAGACTTTGTGGACATCTACAACAACTCAGTCAAACTGGTATGCAGGCAGATCATTCCGTTTTACCTCCCACCCTTCACTGTTAATGGCTGCGATATTGACCAATCGGCATTTAAACATAAGTCGCCCACTCACTCCAGTTTATCCCACCAATATGCAGGGGATAAGTGTGCCTATTATCTATGTGCCTAAATGTAAAAAAAATAATGAAAACAAGAGCAAAGGATATATCAAATTAAGTTTTGATTTTGATTAAAAATCTAGTTTATAATGACAGACAAAAGTTTTTCATTAATATGTATCAGTACTTCCTTTCATAAACGACTTTGGAATTTCACTTTCCAAGACGTATATTTTGTTATCCTATTTACTATGTCATTACCTGTGCTTGTATATTCAGGCTTGATTTATGCATATTTTTTTAATAAAGATTTTAATTTTGTTTTTATGTCATTACCTGTACTTTAATATTCAGGCTTGTGATTAGCATTTCTTTTTTGATAAAGATAATAACCATGTTTTCGATTTATTACCGTTGCTAAAAAATTCAGACGTGTTGTTTAGCATTAATAAATAATTTTCATTATTTATCATGCATGTTCTAAATATCAAATATTTCGTAAACCCTTGGAATATAAAGTAAATGTACTTCTACTTTTCATTTGTTAGTGCGCATGCCCAAACCAAGGAAGTGGGCCAATGCGCATGCGTCAATATCCTCTTTGTCTTGTTGTTGGTTTAACCAAGTGTTAATGGCTGCGATATTGACCAATCGGCATTTAAACATAAGTTGCTCACTCACTCCAGTTTATCCCACCAATATGCAGGGGATAAGTGTACCTATTGTTTCTATGTGCCTAAATATAAAAAAATATTGAAAACAAGAGCAAAGGATATATCAAATTAAGTGTTGTCAATACAGTATGATGTAGACATGAATGTAACATTCTATTTATTGCCTAAGTCATTAGAGGAAAATAGGCAAAAGTTTAAATCTACACTAGAGCAAAGATGCTTTTGTTTTGCTTCTTGTCTGTAAACAAGCAAGCCTCAGATGTTTGTCACTTTAATCAACTAGTGTTGATATATTTGATATCGGAAGACACTTGGGAGAGATTCTCCATATAAATTTTTACCTGAAATGGTTAGCATCACACTAGAATAACACTTGTAATAACTTCCTGAAATTTAAAATAACAGATCCTTTCATCCAAGAAAATGCTCCTGTCCCTTCTTACAGTAAATGTTAGAATAGCTTTTTAAAACCCCTGTCTCCGTCCACAGTGGGTTGAAGCCAGGGAGAAGTTCCAGTTGGCTGCGGATCTGATCGACGCGGAACAGCGGATGCGGAAAAGCATGTGGGGTCAGTTCTGGTCGGCCCATCAGCGTTTCTTCAAGTATCTGTGTATCTCGGCCAAGTGTAACCACTGTGTGCAGCTTGCTAGAGACGCAGTGAAAAGCAGCAAGGTATGGAGTTCTTGGCTCGTCTCTATACTCATTTTGACAGCTTTAAAAACAATTGTTTGGTCATGCTTTCATATTCTTTAGTCTCAATGAATATTGTAAGCAAGAAAGCTTTTGCCTTTATGCTCTACAGGGGCAGTGTTTTTCCCAGGTGATCTCCTGAGGGGGTCATTTTGGCCATTTCTGAATAAGTGGGACCCTTTGCAATGGTGAAAGTATCCTACTTCTTCAAATTTTAAGGGACACCAAGTCAAAAAGGTGCGCAAATGTCCCCAGGACCCCCTCTAGGAACAACACTGCAGCAGGTTCCATATGTCCTGTTTTTTTTAATGCTATAACTGTTGGCAACTTGCACCCAATGACTTACAACTAATAAGGGCCTAAATCTAGTCGATGGCGGAGACCCAAGTTCACTTATGGGACTGTGAACTTCTTTTCAAGGTCGCTAAGACTCTTTGATCATTCTTCAGTACCCAATGTCTTTAAAATGTTTGTATCCGCTTGTATTGGCAGATAACAGTCGCTAGTTTAATTTGTTGACATGACTTTATTTTAAAGGTCACATGCTTGTTAAAGTGATATGCTGTGAAATGTTGTACCCAGTGTCTCCAAATGTTGTAACAGCGTACATTGACTGATTATGCAGACACAAATCTCCTCTGGTGACCTTGCCTTTAGCTCGATATTTCATAAATTAGCAGAGTGGACAATTGAAATGTAAGTGGCAAACACTTGCTCTGTTCGGACCATCAGGATTTCAAATTGTACAATATTGTCATTAAAAACTTGTCCCCTTTGTTTCGCAGTGTGTTGTGATTGGTCTCCAGTCAACAGGCGAGGCTCGTACCCTCGAGCAGCTAGAGGAAAATGGAGGAGAGCTCAACGACTTTGTCTCAACCGCAAAGTAAGCATTTCTATAATTCCATTTCTCAAATTATTCAGTAGTCTGTTCTCGGTACTGAACTTTCTTCTTTCTCGTCATCCATTCTGATAAATCTTTTCATCTGCTGTGGAGAGGAACATCTCCTAAGTCAAACAATGCTTTCTCACAAATTCAACTCGTCCAAATATTTATGGACTTTCTGAAGCTTTAATTATCAAACTGATCGGGGGCGGGATAGCGCAGTGGTTAGCGCATTCTGCTTCGGATCACGAGGTCCGGGGTTCGAATCCCGCCAGGGGCATGGCAACTTTGTCTTCAGAAGAGAACTGTTCTACACGCAGTAAGGTTTGGGTACAATGCTACACTGAATTTCAGTGCAGTACCACCCATGGTTCGCTAGTTCCAGCTGTTGCTCGCAGGTTTCACCGCAATGCATAGCCACATGGCGTTGCAAGCTTTCTCCCTGCCGTAATACTAGCAGTCGTGATATAAGTGAAATCCTCTTGAAAGCGGCGTTAAACACTAACTCACTCAGCTATCAAACTGATCCCATTGTAGTATAAAGTGAAATTGTTGTGATGTTAGTCGAATTATGTTATGATTAATGCAAACCTGTGTTGGTGTCATGTTCAAGGAATGGACTATAATAAAACAACAATTCAATGCAATCGGAAATCTAGACAGCATTCACAGACTGCGATTTTTCTGGGTTGTTCACAAGCGCTATCAAACACTAATTAACAGAATAACCACAGAAAGAGAAAGTTGCCATGTTGCCTTTGTATCCCAGGGGATTCATGATTCAAGACAATGGATCATCGTAGATTTGAGTTAAGAAAATGAGACCACTGTTTACCTTCTTGTTTAGGAAGAGAAGAATAAGACAAAAGACGTTGAACCAGTCTTGATTACAATTGACCCTGCTCTGAGGATTAAAATCTGCAATAAACTACACCAATCGGGATAAGAACTGGTTCCGTAGATTCCTTGCCACAAGTTCTGATGACACCTGTAGATGCACAATTTGCAAATTTTATTCCTCAGAAAAGCGGTCGGTTTTAATCAGACCGAACATTAAAATCATTTTTGTTCTCAGGGGAGTTGTCCAGACATTAGTTGAGAAACACTTCCCCTGCTCGGACCGAAGGAAAACATTTGACATGTTTAATCTCACCGGACATTCCAGGAACAATGGGTCCATCAACAACAATAAGAGAAAGAAAGGTATCTCAAAGTTCTCAAAATCTTGCCTTACCTATTCACAGTCCTTAGGACTAGGATAGTCATACAGTAACTCAGATTCACAGAAATCCTTGCGCTGTGTCACATGTTATGATGATGTATGTAATCATGGCAGTAATGTTTTATGTAAATAATGCGATAAATTCAGAGCATATGGCAAAAAAGTCAAAAAAATAGAATTGCTTCCTCTTAATTTTTATTATTTCGTAAATGTTCCCTCTAATATATATAATTGAGTTATATTTTTTTCCCAAAAAAGATTAACAAGAACCCCTGTTTATTAAATGCTAAACCGTGAAAGACTTCCATATTCTCTGCTCAGTCGAAGAACTGGTATTATCAATGCAGTGAAAAATCTCTTTTCTCATCACTGAACTTGTCAGTGAGGATGACACAAACTATCTTCTATTTAAAACATCTTTACAATTATCTGTTTATAAATGCAAGATTTTATATAGGTTGCTGATGTGACCTAACTAAATATGCTGGATACTAACGCCTGTAAATGTGTCTTTTGAGTTTTCTTTGAAAGCTCTGTGTTATTTCTTGAAGTTCAAACTCAGTTTCATGTATTTTGCTCAAGATATGATGAACAATGGCAATTCCAAGAAAGCTCGCACAAGCAGCGATGTCGACAGTTCCAGCGACTCCGACTCAGACAAAGAAGACAGTGAAATTGATCTCAGTCTCAGTGACTTGTCCGATTCCGACTCGGAGAGTGGTGGCGATGACAACATCAACCCCTTTGCTAATGGATCAGACTCTGATGATGGTGGGTGTGATATTTTTTCTAAGATGATCAGGTAGCAATAAATGAAAACTGAACGCCCATGTATTAAAGGGGCAGTAGCACATTTTTTCGCTCAAATAACTTGATGAAATGTATTTGAAAGGAGGAAGAGGTTTCCGCTAACGTCTGCTCTACTGCCTAAGCTGCATTCTACAATAACTCTCTCACTCTTAAGAGGAAGATAATTCTGTCATCAACAGAGGGCAGGATAGCATAGTGGTTAGGGGTTTGGCTTCAGATCAAGAGGTCTGTATGACAACTTTGACTGCAGTAAAGAACCGTTCTACATGCAGTAAGGTTTGGGTGTAGTGCTACACTGAATTTCAGTGCTATCACCCATGGTTAACTAGTTCCAGCCGTTGCTCGCAGGTTTAGCCACATGACGTTGCGGGCTTTCTCCCTGCCATAATACTAGCAGCCGTGATATAAGTGAAATACTCTCAAAAGCGGCGTTTAACCCCAAATCACCTCAACTGTCATTAACACATGACGCTATCTGCAGGAAGAGCAGAAGTTTGTAGTTACATGTTCTGGAGGTTAGACTCCCTTAATTAGACTGACTCTTATTCCTTGTACTTTTCAGATCCCTGGTTGAAAAGAAACAAGAAATCTGGGGGCAAAAAGAAGGAGAAGAAAGTGAAGAAGAAGAAAGAGAAGAAAAAGAAGAAGAAGAAGAAACACGGGGACGAAGATAAAGAGTTTGACAAGATGTTAGGAGCCGCTGGTCTTCTGTCCAAAAACAACTGGGCGCTTGGCTCTCATGAAACAACCAGCTCAAGTTTCAGGGGAGGCAACTCCAGTCTTAGTAGTGAGTGATCCAACTTGTCAGATGCAGTTTTCCTTAGTGTTGCAATTCTCTGAGTAATGTGTCTGGTTATGATCACTTGGTCCAGGGGAGGTAATAGCGCTGTGGTTTGTGGTTACTTTTGATTGAGAGGTACAGGTTTCAAATCCTGCCAATGGTTTTAGCAATTTTGGTTTTAGTCTGTTGTAGAAAACTTTTCTACATGCAGGAAGGTTCGGGTGCAATGCTGCATTGAATTTAAGGGGTCGATTAACTGTGTATGATGTGTTTGCAAATTAAAATCTAGAATTGCAATCAAAACCGTGATCACAACGGACCTAACGAATCCCAACATTTAATGTCAATAGTGACAAACGTCTCTTCATGACAGCTAATCAATATGCCCTAATGGTTTATCCTTCACATTGTCGCAATGTCTTGAGTAAATTGACACTGTTTTATCACAGACGAGGATGGATGGGACAGAGCAATGGCAATGAAGTCTGATCTGCTTACGAAGATCGAGAGACTGGGAGACGAACTGCCGGCTAACTCCATCGACTATCTCATCGATGAGCTGGGCGGTCCGGAGAGTGTTGCAGAGGTATGCATGTGTGGGATTTAGTTTAGATCTGCATTTTATAATATAATGGGCTATGCTGAGTACAAAATAGGAAAAACATAGATGTGGGACTATTTTCAAAATGCAAGGAAAATTTAAAATCCAAATAAAGGTTACACTATATGGTAATTATGTTTAAGTACCAATTTTAAATCAATATTTTAATTATTTGGGAAATATAATGAGATTACCTTTCTTTATAATATTAGGGAACACATTAATGATCGATAAAAGTTTTGTCCTGAAGTCAGATAGCAAAATAAGATTTTGAATGTAGTGCCCATGTATGTGCCCGGATAGTCATCAGGATTTAAAGCCCTGTTAGTTTAGTTTTACCAAGTGAATTTTAAGACGAAGCTGTACTATTGATTTTCTGCAAGGTCACTCCATGTGCTTTGTTGCTGAAAAACGTTTCAATTGTGTTCATTCAAATTGACAAACGAATTATCATCAAAAATTTAAATGTCTACACAAAAGAAACCAATAAGAATTGCAGTGAGAATTTGTTTTCGAAAGTAGGTAATCTAGTGATGTATTGACAGAAAATACAAACGAAACGAATGGAATTCTGACCTAGATGATGTTGAAAATGAAATGAAAATGAACTTTTGCAGTTTTTAAAACAGTGGCCCACTTGACCCACTTAAGACAAATCCCAGATGCAACAGTGGAACATTTGTCCTATAGTCTAAATACTTTTCTGATGTTTAACTTCCTTGTTTCTCGTGTATACAGATGACAGGAAGGAAGGGACGAGTCGTGAGTAATGATGAAGGGGGCGTGAGTTACGAGTCTCGCAGTGAAGTGGACGTGCCGCTGGAAATTCTCAACCTGACCGAGAAACAGAGATTTATGGATGGAGAAAAGGTGAGTTGATGCCGCTTTGTCAAGCAATCAAACTTTAAACATTTGCATTGGATTACGTGTGAAGTTGTGAGGTGATTTATAGCACACTGGTTTAGGGTATTTCAGCATCAAGATGTCAAGACTATGTTGTCATCTTGTGTTCGGCGTCATGGGCTAGGTGATACAAACGTATTAATTCTCTGTAGTACAGACTGTTTTCAAGGGATAGGTTTAAGGTCTGTATTTGATTTAAGATTTTAATAATGTCAAGAGACTGCGACTTTATCTCCTGTATATAATGTGTATATATTGTCAAGTCTTCAGTGTAATGCGACATTGAAATTCTGTGGTATCCTAAACATCTAAAACTATTGTGCATTTCCACCAATTGTATAACCTCTGACATACAACCAAAATGTATTAAAAATTTTGTTTCCCCATTTCAAAGCCATTAAGTATACAATTTGTTCAATGTTTTTCCCTAGTTCATAGCCATCATCTCGGAAGCGGCGAGTTCGGGTATATCTCTACAAGCAGATCGGAGAGCTATCAACCAGAGGAGGAGGGTCCATATCACTCTGGAGCTGCCCTGGAGTGCCGACCGTGCTATACAGCAGTTTGGTGAGTTTTAGCAAGCTCAGCGATTTCTTACATTCAACATAAATCAGTTAAAAAAAATGACATAGGACAATGGAATTTGTTCTTGTGCCAAATCACATTTGGGTACGAAAAATAATGTTAGGGTAGTGTAGGGTAAGTAATTTTAAATATTTACATTTTCATAATTTGTTGTGTGAACTATTCTGTGCCAACTATTTCTCCCCTGTACATGTTCTCATGTTTGTTCCCGTATCTTATCTGTATAATTCAAACTGCAGAATAATACTCTCTACAAAAATTAAAACCTACATGAGAACTAAAGACACTGATAGTTGGTGAAATAACTATAATTTTTTATTGACAGTGGTCCCTGCAGTTACAACCAGCCCCTCTCAATATTTGACAATATTTTTAATTTGTTATTATCCCCCGCCACGCGTTTAGCGCGAAGCGGGGGATAAAGTATTCGGCTGCGTCCGTCCGTCCGTACGTCCGTACGAAATGCAATAACTCAAATACTATTCACTGGATTCTTTTCATATTTTGCATATGGGTTCATCATAGGAAGAGTAATGTTCCTACAGAGGTTTGTGACCTTGACCTTTATTTCAAGGTCACAACGAGACTTTGTCATTTTACCCTTGTCAGCGGGATATCTCAATAACCATTCGCTGGATTCTCTTCATATTTTACACATAGCTTCTCCAAGGAAAGACGACGGGCTGATTAGATTTTGGTGACCTTGACATTATTTTCAAGGTCACAGCGGAACTTTTTCGACATGTTAATGTACATGTAAAGCTTGTCAGCAGGATATCTCAAGAACCATTCATCAGAATTCCATCATTTCTTACACAAGGCACCTCCTAGGAAAGACAAAGTGCTGATTAGATTTTGTTGACCTTGAAATTTTTCTCAAGGTCACAGTGGAGCTTTGACTTTTTCAACATGTTTGACAGTCGATTTTGTTGATCTTGACATTATTTTTAAATTTGGAATTATTAATTTGCGGCGGGGGATCATGTCACCTTAGTGACAACTACTTGTTCTTATCAAAAGACAAACGAAGCTGACTTGTTGATCATTGAAACTCTCCAAACGACGGGTAGATAGGCAGCTATTGAACACTTCAGAGTAGAAATTATCAAATGATTTCTCTTCCACAGGACGAACACACAGGTCTAACCAGGTGACCGCGCCAGAATATGTCTTCCTCATTTCGGAGCTGGCTGGAGAGAGAAGGTTTGCTGCTACTGTTGCAAAGAGGCTTGAGAGTCTTGTAAGTACTCTGAAAGGAATTATGAAAATAATGATTGTTGTAAAAATATGTATCCGCTTACAAGAGTTGCTATGTGAGATGTGTGTCAAGCAAATGATAGCATTTCTTTGCCTCTATTTCTGAGGCTTTGAAAATTATTATTGATTAAATAAATTATTAATTCAATAATTATCTGATGGATAATGTTCAGCATTTTCAAGTTGTTTTTCTTCCATATTTCCATTATTGACTACAGATCTCTCTGTCTGCAATTCTGCCTCTTGTTTTAATGTTTATTATCATCACTCTATCATGTATAAATAAGATAAATAATTTTATCCTTGGTTTGTTTGCTTGCAGGGAGCACTGACACATGGTGACAGACGAGCTACAGAGTCCAGGGATCTCAGCAGATTCAACATTGACAACAAGGTACATTAATCCTTGAAGGAGTTCAAGAATCCTAATCTGTTAAGCTCTGTTAGTGCTAAATAGTCGCCATGGTTAAAGTATGGTACATAGGAGCTTTGGTTATATCGTCAGTTGCTTCACCAAATATCCTGTCTACCACTGATATGATTATCAAATGAGCAAAAACATCTGATTTGAATGACTGCAACTCGAGTAGACTTTATCTTGTCTGCGGTATCTCTGCTATCCAGGGGTAGGTTAGCGCGTTCAGCTTCGGATCCAGAGGTCCGGGGTTCGAATCCCACTAGGGGCTCAGTAACTTTGTCTTCTTAGGACAACTGTTCTACATGCAGAAAGGTTTGGGTGCAATTCTGCATTGAATTTAAGTGGTCGATTAACTGTGTGGATGATGTGTTTGCAAATTAAAATCTATCATTGCAATCAAAACCATGTTCTCAACGGACCTAACGCATCCCAACATTTAATGTCAATAGTGACAAACCTCTCTTCATGACAGCTCATCAATATGCCATATCATGGTTTATCCTTCACACAGTGAGGTACCACCCATGGTTCGCTAGTTCCAGCCGATGCTCACAGATTTCATCTCAATGCATAGTCACAATTATGTTGCAGGCTGTCTCCCTGCCATAATACTAGCAGCCGCGATATAAGTGAAATACACTTGAAAGCGGTGTTAAACTCATCTCACCTCCGTGTTATCCATCAAGACAATAACACAATACGGTGACATAAGATCATGGAATTTGGCAAATTTGTTCTTTGGCTTTCTATAAGAATTTTCCTTCATTGTAAATCCAATGTGATACTTGTAGAAACATAGTCTAAGCAAGAACTGAAGTTGTTCTTTGTGCACATTATGATCACATAGAAAATACCTCATTTTCTTCCTTCCAGTATGGCCGTGCAGCTCTAGAATCCGTGATGAAATACGTGCTCAATCTAACGTCGGACACTCCTCTCGTGCATCCTCCGAAGACCTACAAGGGAGACTTCTTTCCAGGTAAGGCACACTTCAATTGATAAAATTACATAATTTCAACGAGGATATCTCGACAGTGATAAGCAATATATTACTTCTGCTAGAAATATCTGTTGCATTAATCCTTCCCTTAAGTCCTCTTACAAATAATTGTCTTAGAAATGTTTAGAGGGAAAGATATACAATATTTTCAAATAAACAAAAATGAGTTTGGTACGTATGCCGCTATTATCGCCCACTGTTGTCCGTTCATTTGAAACCGTGTCAATTGGGTTACCCCGGTGCCCATATGAAGTGCATCGCCGCTTCACAACCAGGTTGTCGGCGAAAACGGGCGACCCGGCCGATAGCCCATTTGGCAAATCAAATCCGCCCTATGAGAGGGCTTCACACTCACTTCCTGTCAAGGGAAGTAATTCACCCCCTGTCAAGGGAAGTAACTCTACATGAAGTCCTAAGGTGGCACACCACACGGTCAAAAACTTAAAGTGTTTCTTGTAAGTCTTTGTTGGGAACAAAGGATAAGGCAAATAAATATCAGAGAGAACCTTTACTAAATAATTTTATTTTTTCACCACACAGATGTAAAGACGGGTTTGGTTGGAGTCGGAATGATTACCATCGATGAGAGGACCGGTTTCCCTAATCTAGAGAAAGGTATGTAGCCAAATTTGATAAATGAACATGAACTTGCATGTTTAGACTTCATTGTATGCAATACACAAATCATAAAGTTTTCATTCTTTTTTTAAAAAAAATGCAACTTCTCCGAGAGCTGAACGGCAAACGAATCATACTTTTCTGAAAGCCGTTATTTGTATGTTCAGATTACAACAACATCAGCAAGTTCCTGAACCGTATCCTGGGTATGGAAGTGGAGCTGCAGAACGCACTCTTCAAGTACTTCACCGACACTCTCACCGCTATTATCCTCGAAGCCAAGCGCAACGGACGCTGGGATATGGGCATCCTTGGTAAGCAGAGGATAATTACTTGAATAACTTTCGTACCGACTGGAATTGTCAGTGCTATCAATTAGGGCTGTGTATTGCCTTAATTATTGTATTGCAATACGTATTGCTGAACTGTAATATATTGCAATACGTACCACAATATATTGCAAGATCCTCTGACAATGAGATATTTCTCTAGAAACCATTTTAACTAGTGCCAATTATATTGTAACATGCTAAATGAAGTCTACATTCAACTTTTATACTTCTTTTTGCAGTTTAAACATGACACATTTGATAAAATGACTTTCAGATCTTTAAAAATATCATTTGTAATTCAGTGCAACACACACACACACAAGTTAAGCCAGTAAATGTGCCCTTTACAAGATAAATTAATACATCTATGACTTAATATTTGTTGGTGCAATATATTGTGATACGAAAATCGTATTGCAATATGTGTATTGCACAACTCTATATTGCAATATATTGGTTTTGCAATAATACTGCACAGCCTTACTATCAATATGTTGTATAAATCCATGCTCTGGAAAACTAGATTTGGACCCAGGAAAGCAGTGTTTCATTTTGTCAAAATGAATTGGCTACTGTCCAGTGTTGATTCAAGATCATTGGTTATGTAGCTATACTTTAGATAAACCTTATATTTGTAAATTCACCATAGCAAAGAGTCCAAAGTGTTTCTAATAAGGATTGCCCTTTGCCCAGGTAGTCAACTCCCCAATTTTGTCAACCAAACTATGTCAACTTGCCTAAAAGCAAATTACCAATCAATGTTGAACTTTATGAAAAGATTTCCAAAACTGATTTTAATTTATTAAGATTCTATACAAAATAAGTGCAATATGATGAATCTTACTTCAGGTTGTTCATGGACAAGTGTACGAAAATCTTGTTGACACTTGACCTGTGGCAAATAAACATTTCAAAATATTAACCCCTGTATCGAATGATGAATATTTGTAAATATAGCCCCTTCAGCTGTTCACCTAGGAACAACAATGATGTCTCTTCTTATTTGGTGAACTGATAAGTGTCATATTTACATTCTTACATTTGGTTATTTCTTAGTAATATTGACACAAACATTTCTCAATCAGTTTTGAGATAATGTGAATGGTCCATGCATTTGACGTTTTTTGTTTTGCAGATCTTGGATCAGGAGAAGAGAAAGTACACAAGGTGGAAACTCTAACATTCCTCGGTAATACAGCTACCAACACAGCCAAAACTGAACTTACAACAGTGAGTAGATGAAGAATTTTTGCCTTTGAAAAGAAATTTAACATGGCAAAATATTAGTCGTTTACCATTTCCATTAAATGTGCAATATATAATACAAATGTATCAATCAGAGTTAAAAATTCAGCCAGAATTATTAAACAGCATTTGCTGATCAACACCTCCAGTTTCGTGGGGCGGGATAGCGCAGTGGTTAGCGCGTTCGGCTTCGGATCAAGAGGTCCGGGGTTCAAATCCCGCCAGGGGCACGGCAACTTTGTCTGCAGTAGAGAACTGTTCTACACGCAGTAAGGTTTGGGTGCAATGCTACACTGAATTTTAGCGTAGTACCACCCATGGTTCGCTAGTTCCAGCCCATGCTCGCAGGTTTCACTGCAATGCATAGCCACATGGCATTGCGGGCTTTCTCCCTGCCGTAATACTAGAAGCCGCAATATAAGTGAAATAATCTTGAAAGCGGCGTTAAACCCCAACCCAACTCACCTCACCTCACTTCCAGGTCCGACCATTTATGCCCTAACAATGTAGACCTCCATATTTACTTGTACATTATGTAATAACTGATAGAGCAACAGTATTGAAATGATATGAGTAGATGAGAGTTGCTTTTTGATATATGATAAAAGAATTTAAATGCAAAATGTTGCACTAGCAGCGTTATGCATGTACATTTACAAACCCGCCATCACCTTTTGCAATAGGCAAACACCCCCACACCCACACCTCCCTCCACCTTGGAAGTTTCAGAATCTGCTTATGACGAGCTGCCAATATGATAATTGTACATTTTGAGTCAATTTGACTGACTTCAGCATATCACAAAAATATTCAATGTTTTAAATATCACTGTTGGAAAAGTTTAGTATGTATTCATGCCCTAAGTTATGTTAATATACTAACAAAATGTGCATGTTTCACTGATGTATGTGTGTCTAGGTGAGTGTGGAGCGTGGTATGTCCTGGCATCTGTCAGTCGATCTCTGGAGGAAGTGCACCGGCTCGGAGGAGGGATTCTATCTAGCATTCCAGGTATGTACACATGCTTATTTACTTACCTCCTCGTTAGCGGTACGGATCTGAATTGCCAGTCCAGACATAACATCACCAGCCTCAAGTGAGCGTTCAAGCAGTGATCTTGATAAGTATGATAGAGACATCTCTGTTCATGTCAGAGCTGTTGGTTTTGATGAAACTCCTGCCCAACTAAGGACACAGAATTCCTTTGGATATCACCCAGTATGAAAGAAAAATGAAGTGTTTGTATATATATTATGTCAGATATGAAAGTTGATTGTCAACCCATTGCCAAGTGTTGCCGGCTTTCTCTTTGGAAAAATACTAGCAGCCATTATATAAGTCAAATACTTTTAAAAGCGGCTTAAATCCTGCATCGTTTCAACTCACTTAATGGCTACTCCCAAATTATTATCTCATGGGTATGTAATACAGTGGGATAAAGTCGTCACCCTGTCCGTCTGTAATCATTTAGTTCCTGGAGCAGAACTCAAAAACCCATTATCATATCTTCCTGATACTTTGCATGTGTATTACCCACTAACTGAAGTGATGCCTTTTGATATTTTCATATTTCTGAATATAAAAAAAAAATTCATTTCCATAGAAACGCATTGGATTTGGACTTTGTTCAGGAAAAGGTTGTATGTCGAGTACAACTTCAAACCCTTTCATCATATGTGCCTATAACTCTCAATGGGTATTACCCACCTACAAAAGTGGTACTTTTTCTTTAAAAGATGTGTTTTACAAATTATGTAGGTCGGCTGGGATTTGTCATCCTGTGATCACTCTTGTTCCCTATACTTGTAATTCCTGTAAATGGCCATGGAACAATTCAGGTTTCACATTCCGTGTTTATCTGCAGGAGCGGAACATGAAGCGGACGTCTATTCTGGTGGTGCTCCAAGGAAAGAACAAGAAGAAGGAGAAGCTATACAACGTGTACCGACCTAACACCGGGCTCCAGCTCCGCTGTGAGACTCTGGAGGAGATCAAGAAGAAGTACAAGAAGGTTTGCATTGCTTGTAAAACATTCGTCAATTCTCAGTGATTAGAACATTCTGCTTCCAATCAAGAGCTTCGGGTTCAACTCTGCATCTTTGTCTGCTAGAGAAATGTTCTACATTCTACGTTCTACTGAATTTCAGCGCAGAAACTTTCATGGTTCGCTAGTTCCAGCCAATGCTCGCAGGTTTCACCACAATGCATAACCACACTGGTGTTGCAGGCTTTCTCCCTGCAAAAAAACTATCAGGCTCGATATAAGTGAATTATTATTGAAATCAGGGTATTTTTATTTGCAGTTCTATACAAAACCTCTGATTGTTTTTTTACTATGATTCATGATAGTAAAAAAAAATTGCACCATATCGTATAATGTTTACTGATTGTTTATGTTGCAGGTTCTCCCGGACGAAGCCCAGAAATGGTGGGACGATCAGTATTACTCCTCAGCCAAGTACTGCAGTCATGCATACTGGTAGGTAGAGGGCACCACAACTTGTTAACAGGGAATAAATAATGGGTTTGGCGGGGGATGTTGATGACTGTCTTCTTGTTTAGTCTAGGATAAATAATTTTCACAGATAGGATTTTTATCCGATCTTGTTCACATTTATCACGTTTGTGAGGAATCATCTTGGCTACAACCTCATAATTTATGTTTAATTTTTGGTTTTCTATTTAGGTAATGACAGTAATTTATTTATCAACATATATGATAGTTGTGAAAACATTTAACATGGCGATCTATGGGACTCCTTTTTATTTAATGTACACATGTAGGTAAATTTGATGACATTTGTTAAATTGTCGTCAGAAAATTAAATCCAAATTATGTACTTCAAGCGAAGATGATTTCCAATCAAGCTGGAAAGTTTGACATCTATCCAACCCAAACTTATTATATGAAAATGTATACAAACTAATAAAATAACATGCAAGTTTATGGAAATAGCGTCTCTGTCCGAATACTTTTTGCATCACTCTGTATGTTATCATATTGACCAATCTCTCTATGTTACAGGCGAGGCAATTGCAAGAAGATGGCACTGGGCCTGCAGTGTGAGGTGGGACTGCGGACACGTACGTACCACGTGTTGAGCGGTTCCGTACTCAGTGTATGGAGCAAGGTGGAGGGAGTCCTTGCATCCATGCCGGGAGGAACGAGCTCCAAGATGCAGATCATACGTCTCAGAACCGACGATGGCAAAAAGATTGTCGGTGAGTTCTCTCTTTTTGACTGTAAATTTAATGTGTGAATTAAGGTGACTGTTTGATGCAAATCCCGACGAAGTTGATCTCATTGGTTTAGCTGTTCAAGAGGTGAACATTATTTAATTTCTTTCAATTCTTTTTGTGCTATGTTAATTTGTTAATTACTACGCTCAAAATATATATCATTATAAACTGGCTCTGTCATCAGAAAAAAGGCCTCAAATTAGCACCTAGAAACTTTTTTTGTCACTCATTTTACTTTAAACTACAACTGAAGGAGCCCTAAAGACCTTAAAAAAATTTGGGGTGATTTCTACTCCGACCTGATTGACATTTTCAAACGCTAATTCCAGATTTGCTTGTAGGTTTCACTCTAATGCATGTCCACAGTGGTGTTTCTTCCTGCAATATGTTAACAGGTCCACTTTCACAAAGCTCCTTTAGGCTTTGGTCGTCCCTTCTCTTTATCACTGTGAGCTAAGGGCACCCTAAGCCTAAGGAGCTTTGTGAAAGTGAGGTCATGGCAATGCAAATAAAATCCCCTGACAATTGAAGCCTCACTTCAATAACCCATTATCAAACTAATAACAACATTGTGTTCCGTCACAGGGAGCCTCATCCCAAGCAACTGTGTGAAACCCCTGACCAACATCCTGTCTCAAGACTCGGCGAAGACGTACACAGAGAAACACGCGCCACCCATCGAGGAAGAAGCAGCTAACCTCAGCATGCCTGTGTTCTTCTGAAGACTGAGAACTCTTTGTGACATTCTCTGTGACGACATCAGTGACCGTTCATGTGCGCATTATGAACAGCATTTCAACCTTGATGTACATGTGCATATATATGTCAACAGAACATACCAGCATATGCTCTTGGAGACTTCACTAATAGTTGATGCACATATTTTTGCTACCAGAGCCTACCAATGCTCTTAAATGTGGCATTGACATTTGAAAAGACCATGCTAGAAGACGCCAACTTTGACCGGTCAAACTCACATCCTGACCGACCAGGATGTCTGCATGGACGAGAGTCGTGCTTTGTGGATGATGTTCAGTGGCAGCCAATAATAGATCTTCGAAGATTTATTTTGTGTTCAATCTTCTGGAAACATTGAGAGAGTGTTGTGGGTTGTGGTGAGAATGCATGGGCTACTTGTGAATTCTGCAAACAAAGCTCAAATCTATGCCCCAGAGTTTTGACGAGTTTTGAGGACTGACGGTCTTCGTGTTCAATTATGATGATGTTGGTGTTGGTCATAACTGAAGTCAAGTTTCTCGGAAACGTCAGTTTGTTTTTGTGACGTGTACAGAATAATACAAATTGTAACGAAGTGAGTGTACAGCTGTCGACATCGTAGACTGTTTGACATATGAGGAGTTACCTGCAGACTTGACGGTAACTTATTTTGTGATATAAATGACGCAGTGGTCGCACCAAATTCAACGGTAATTTCAAAATATCCAATTTCTCCTTGAGAGATGACACCTGTATCATAGCATAAGTTTTCAGTATTTTCTGCCACGTGATTGATAGCCTGAATTAATGTTAACAATGTGGCGCATATTAAATAACGAAACCTGCCACTGCCTCTTACAAAGACATGGCGGCTTCAAGATTTGGGCCTGTATCCAATACGATAGGGCAAGCCTTACAACGTACCCGGAGTCTTTCAATAGTGAGTCGAAGCCAGGCCTACATTCCTACAGACTCTGAATGAGTATAACAACCTGTTGCCAGTAAATCAGCTCGTCGATGCACCAGTAAAATCTCTGGCTCGGGAAACTGTGAGTCACATGCCGAATAGTTTAGTATTTTAGCCGGAGTAATAGAGGGATCTGTGCAAACGGCGGTGCGGTTCGAACGCCCAGCTGCCGTAATGATTTGTGTGATGGTCCGACTGTTGCAATATAATACGTAAATACTGTACATAATCTATCAATTGTGCCTTGTACATTAGCCTCATAGTTATGCAAGTAATAACTGAAGAGCATTTATGTCATTTACTTTATCATAACCAAAGTTTTCCTGGAGTGTGGTCGAGGACTTCAATCTGACTGCCGCTTTCTCCAACTATCCATAGCTCCATCTCAATACAATAATCAAGCGAAGGTTTGTGATAAACACTTTTTCATTCAAGATAATTATAATTGCAATGTTTCAACTATCAAATCGGTTAGGTTATTACTGTATGTATTTATATGTATATAATGGATAATTTTGTTGTTCGTGCGAGGATTTATTTTTCTTACTGGTGTGAGATAGCACGGAACTGGCAGGACTAAACCTTGTCACTCAGGACTTTCGTGCTTCGAAATATTTCTCTGTCGAGATCGGTGTGAGACCGACGTCCCTCAGAGTGATCTCCCCTTAACAGCTTGTGAATATCAGTCTGTATATTTTTTATTTGAACGATAAAAAGGTGCTTTCAAATCGTGTTCAATTCATGGAGTAACACAGACACCCGATTATGTTAACATACTATTATTTATTTGCTTTGTGTTGTCATGGTTACCCACCCGCCATCTGTTAGACAGACATGCTTGTTTCGTGATGAATTGAAAGGTCAAATTGGAGTCAAGTTCTTCTCTGCTCAGATGGTTCGCAGTCTATGTAAAAACCTTTTTTTTAATTTGGTCTAATTGTTATGTTTCTTTTTATTATCAAATTGCTACAATTTTCGTCCTACAGGACATTTCATACGCTTCAACCAGAATTATGATTTATGTTGATCAACCTTGTTTCTCCTTATGCACATTTGACCAGTATGTAAGTTTATTGTTGCCATAGATTCGTGTACACAGACTCTCGTTTTGTTATGTTTGATGTGATTTTATTTCAGATTGTGTATCATCTGTGTTATCAACTTGACTTTAACATTTTTGAAGGTTGGTCGGAATAAATGGTATATTGTCTATTTCATTGCATAAGATGTACAGAAAAAGAAGTTTAAAACATGATACAGACATCTGATTATACAAGAATTTATATCTAATGAAATGGGTTCTTCAGTGATGGCAAATTAATTATGATTGTATTCAAGGATATTTAGTTATATGACTTTGTTTTTAAAAATTAACGTTTTCTACTAGTATTTGACAATGCATTTCGAAAAACGGTCATTTCGTGGGTTTCATTCTCTTCCCTTAAATTCATATCTTCCCACATAACCTCTGTTATACACTGATCTCCCTAGTTTCCCATTAACTTCTAGTGGTGAAAAACTTGGATAACCTCTTATTTCTATCCAATCGAAAAAGGGCTGTTATTACCGGTAGTACTGTTTTGTTCAAACATGACACTTTGGAACGGGCGGAGAGTTCCAGTCTTGAGAACACATAAGCAACACTCATTTTGCAACTAAAACGCAGGTTGCAATACTATACAACAAGTCTGATTCTCCCTCATTTGCACGAGAAATCGGCTGTATATTGTAACAGGTGATGTGGGAAGATAAGACTTGAGTAACAACTGGGAAAGGATGGTTTGTGCACCGAATTCGACCAATGAATACATCAGTTACTTTTTGTGATTGATCAGTGTCAGAATTTGAAAATAGTAAATGTAACCCAATGGTATTTTCCCTATATGTAATTTTGAATTTCATTGAGGGAACATTACAGGTAATTTTAACTTGATTCAGCATTTTGCTGACATTTCCAAAAATATGATTTGTGTTGATACATTCCTTACAAAGATTTCAAACTATCAGTTTTCCTAATGTTTGAATTATTCCACGCAAATAGGTTGCCATCCGTAGTCTTTAGGACTTGCTTTTTCAAAACATTTTCCTCATTTATTTAGAAATTCTAAGGTAGCTTTGAATTTCTTAATAGTCAGTCCCTCCTAGAATTGCACACAAAATTTAAGTCAATTCTGTTACCTATTTTTAAAACTCTTCAAAGAATTATAATTATGATTTAAATAATAATGGTTAAGAATTTCTAACTTTATTTTTCAAACAACTAGCTGTAATCCTTTTTACTCTGAGGTTTCCTTTAGAAAATATCACTTTGTTGATGTTTAGTTGTGAATATTTAGATAACAATATTTGTAACCAATGTTTTGCTTTGTTTTTGTGTGATCTATCGTAATTTACACTCATCTGTTTTCATTTTAAAGTCAATCTTTATCTTTAGAAATAGATATATCGCAGGATAAATAACGTAAATTCTGTATAAAAAGCTGTTTACCTTTAACCAATTGTTTTTCAGCATCAAATGGTACTTTCGATGAAATAATCTGCGTCCGTGAAATCTGTGAGGGACTTATTGTTGTAAATGTTCACAAGTTCCTTGCTTGCTGATAAGGAAAATTGTTTTCATGTAAAATCGACCAAAATATGTTAATTCTGCTCTTGTCATAGCCATAGCAATTTCTTTCCATTTATAATTTCATTGTAATTGCATTAAACAAACTGAATGAACTAGAAATATTTTAGTCATTGTCCTTGTACCATATGAAATGAATGAAAGTTTACCTGTAGGAAAATAGATTATTGATTTCAAATTTAAAGTGTTGATATTAATTATGATACTGGAAGCAGTTGTCGAGGCTTGTGTAATTCTTGTCCTTAGTTAAACCTTTTCCTTTCTCCTGTGGTCCCAGGTCATTCATGAGCTTTCTCACTGCAGTAACACAAGCAGCAGCCAATAACATGATTACCCTAATGTACGGATAAACAATGTTCTGCATGTTCCAATTTGATTAACTCTTTTGACAAATGAACAGAATTTGGCTATTGTGCGATTCACAGAGTTGGAAAAAATCTAGTCTCTCCTTGTAAATCTTCCTTTTGATAACATTTTCATTTTCAACGGGGATGCTTAGTATGCCGATTACAAACATCAAGAACATCAATTACTTGTCAATTGTTTCCAGGTTTTATGTTAAAGCAGCAAGAATGATAGATGATGACGAACTGGCTCCATGATTAGACCGAGACTGGTCTGTTTGAAGGGATACTTTCAAGTTGTCGATAGTCCTGTACCTAGAGTTGTCCAAATTTACAAGAATGTAATTAAAAGAGCACATTTTCTATGACCATGTTGATGTTCGAAACATTTCCTTCAGTTTGTTCTTAAGAACTCTGCTAGATACCTTGCTAGTTTGGGCCTGTCTTCATAAAGCTGTCTTAGTGCTAAAGATAACCTTAGCTCCATGAGGTGCAATGACCTTAGCCTAAAATAGCTCTGTGAAAATGGAGCCATGTTCTGTTAGCCCTGCTTTTTCAAGTCCTGGGTCCTCTCCCGCAAAGCAATCGTAACATAGGTTACAATTTATTGTAATACTACCATCAACTGTAAGGGCTTTGAGGAATGGCACCCTGAAGTTTTCAACCCTCATTTATTTTCATTATTTTGTCAAAAAAGGGTTAATTTTTACACACATAAAATGATAAAGATAATTTGGTGAAGAATTGAGGAAGCTCATTTTCTTCCTTATTCGTTGGAATTGTTGAGACAGTGATTGCATTTTGCATAGATAGTTATTGTTTCTTTATATCACCTGTCTTCTACATCAAGCTTAGCAGAATTACATGCCTTGCTAGTATCCCTTTGAAGCTTTTTTGTTAAACATGTTCCAAATATGTTTGTAATAAATATCTGAAGAGTAACTCCTCTTTTGTTTTTCATAAATGCTTTGTTTTAGCATTACATCACAGATCAAGAGGTTTGCACTGAACCTATTAGCCCTTTTGTCCGCCGCCGCATTCAGCGGTTTCCGTACATCCCATTTCTTGATATTGCATGAAGCGTTGCATCCAAAGACTTCAAATTTGGTGTCAGCCTACATTGTGTGATGCAGAGACCAGTCGATTTTGGTGACCTTATTTTCAAGGTCACCATGACACTTTGACCACGTTTCGAACTCTTGGACCCAAAGTCTTCAAATTTTGTGTCGGTCTACATTGGGGGATGACGCAGACATTAACAAACTTGAATCTACATGTAATTAAGATGCTATTCTGAAAATATCAGCTTCCTGTGTCCACTGCTTTCAGGAAAGAAGTCGTTATACGTTTTTTTGGGAAACAAATTTGATTAGAATGAGTTCAATCTATGCAAATCATTTGCACTATGCTGACTCAATCATTGTGAGGATTTTTAAAAAGCTCAGCATTTTTGGGATTTGTGGGTCCAACAAAAATGTCACAATCACGATCGCGGAGTCAAAAACGAGAGAAACTACCTCATGCTCACAAGCAGTCAACACATCGTTGAGCAACTTCCCAACGCAAGGCATAACTCTTGCCAGTCTGCATTACTGGCTGATTTAAGCCTTGCAGTATTTCCCTCGATAGTGGATCGCTGCACCAGAAATGCATAGTGGGCCTGGATTTAGCACAGATTTCTTATGGAAATACTGCAAGGCCTAAATCGGCCAGTAATGGAGACTGGCAAGAGTTATGCCTTGCGTTGGGAAGTTGATCGTATGCTGTCAATGAGATGTCGACAGATCTTCACGTTCAGCAGCACGAGTACTCTCTTGGCGTGTTTTCAGAATATCAATCAGCCAATCACATCATAGCTTTTAAACAACCGCAGTTATGAATGCATTCGGAATTATTTGTTAACTGTTCCAAATTTGGTGATAGGCTAACAGAACATGTGCAACGTGAGTTCGTATCACTCTTTTGTGACCTTTATTCCTCGTAACATCGTCAGCTTTAATCAGATAATTTCTTCCCTGTTCTAATGTGAGCTTTATATATACCATCAATAGAGAATCAGTTTAGTGCTCGCCGCTAATGACTAATAATTCGAAAGTTTCAAATATTTTAAATCTTATTTCATTTTAATGCTAATTTTCCTTTTTGTGTCCATTCCTAGTCCAGCTTATTCAAGTCGTGATTCCCGTTGAACCATGTGTTTTGATCCATGAATCTAAATATGATGTTCATTGTATGTGTTGGAATAAACCGCTGTCAATTGGAATCAACCCGAATAGTTCCTTCTATTCAAGACACGGCAACACATGCATCGGAGTCATTTACCGCAAATTTTAATCTTTCAATGCAATTACGGTTAGATGATGTCATAAGGCAGGGACTGAAAGTTTGCATCTCATATCTTTCTCAACACTTAATCCATGGTCATGTGGGGGCGGGACAGCGCAGTGGTTAGCGGGTTCGGCTTCGGATCAAGAGGTCCGGGGGGTTCGAATCCCGCCAGGGGCACGGCAACTTTGTCTGCAGTAGAGAACTGTTCTACACGCAGTAAGGTTTGGGTGCAATGCTACACTGAATGTCATGGTTCGCTAGTTCCAACCGATGCTCGAAAGGTTTCACCGCAATGCATAGCCACATGGCGTTGCGGGCTTTCTCCCTGCCATTTTACTAGCAGCCGCGATGTACGAGGGGCGTTCAATAAGTGTTGCAAGCGGGGCATTGGTGTTTACATAAACAGTGTCAGCTTATAGCAGGTGTTACTATAGTCAAAACATAACATTGACACATGTCAAAACAATTTCTAGACATAACAATTATTTAGATATAATAGCTGTGCTGACCTAGGGGTCTCCATAATCATGGATTCTCTCAAACATGAACAACGAGCTGTGATCAAGTTCCTTACTAAAGAGGGATGCAAAGCTACAGAAATACATAATCGTATGTGTAATGTGATGGGTAAGGATGCTCCTAACTTTTCAACAGTTTGTCGCTGGTCTCTTCAGTTCAAGCGGGGCAGGGAGTCCGTAGACGATGACCCACGGTCAGGCAGGCCATCTGAAGTCACCCGACCGGAAGTTATTGGCGCTATCGAAAGACGAATTTTAGCTGACCACCGTGTTAAAGTTTCTGAACTGTTTTTGGAATTCCAGATATCAGTTGGAAGTGTAGAAAAAATAAGTCATGACCATCTTGGTATGTCCAAGGTATCTGCAAGATGGGTACCCAGAAACCTCACAGCACAAGATCGCCAGAAAAGAACCGAAAGTTGCATGGAGCTCCTGGATCAGTTTAATGCGGATGAAGCCAGGTTTTTGTCTCGTCTGGTGACAGGTGACGAAACCTGGATCCACCACTGGGACCCGGAAACTAAACTGGAATCCAAGCAATGGAAGCACCCGAGTTCACCGCCTCTCCTGAAGTTTCGCACTCAACCATCAGCTGGCAAGGTTATGGCGACAATCTTTTGGGATGCAAAAGGCATATTATTAATTGATTACTTGCCAACCAAAACTACAATGAATGGTCAATATTATGCCAACCTAATGCAAGAATTGCCAAAGACAATTCGCCAAAAATGCCGTGGAATGTTGACACGTGGTGTTCTGATTTTGCATGACAACGCTCCAGTCCACAAGTCAAGAGTTGCACAGGCCGCTATACGTGATTGTTGATTCAAACAGCTTAACCACCCACCCTACAGCCCAGACCTAGCCCCCAGTGACTACTTCCTGTTCAGAAACCTGAAATCCGCCCTACGTGGAAGGCACTTCCGGGATGACGAAGACGTCAAAGCTGCCACAGAGGCGTGGTTAGGGGGGCAAACGGAAGACTTCTACAAAAGCGGCATCAAAAGTCTTAAAGAGAAATGGAATACGTGTATTGAGGTGAAGGGTAACTATATTGAAAAATAAAAGTAAAAAATTGACTACGCGAGTTGGTTTTATATTGAAGTTGCAACACTTATTGAACGCCCCTCGTAAGTGAAGTACTCTTGAAAGCGGCGTTAAACCCAAACTCACCTCACCTCACCTCACCTCACCTCACCTCAATGGTCATGACGTCACTCTATTGTGTTATCAGTTGATTAATATTTAGGAATCTACTGGTCATTGACTGTCCCAGTCAGGAGGGGTGTTACGTTTTGACATTTTCAGTAATGGCTAACCGAGTACATTTTACGAGACTGATGTATTTTGTCTTGGTGTATCTGAATAGGATCTTAAAATTTCTCAACTATGACAAATTAATTGTTGTAATGCATGAAACTGGATTCGAACATGCAATCCTTCGCTTGGTAGTCAGTGCTTCTAGCCAGCCATTAGGCTACAAGACGCTGTTAGAATCCTAAGGATTGTTTGTCATTATGAATCCCGCGTTCTATTCAAGACCAGTAACTCACAGAAGGCATGGAAAGCCAGAGTTTTAGACATTTAGTTTAAGAGTTTTAGCTGTCAATGACATCGCTTGGCGTGGAAGTTTTGCGCTGCACATGCATGGAAGAATGAGCATCGAAATTTGCAAAATAATTTATTTTGGTGTCCGATTATTGAAATTTATTGTTGCAATGTAAAATAATCACATATGCATGTTTTGTGACGCTGTACATGGATTAAGAAGGGGCTCATTGATTATTTTTAACGAATCCACAGCTCTGAATGCATACCCCATTACTTAACAAATCATATACTACAAAAGTTACATTATCTTTTATTATACCCCCGCTACGAAGTGAGCGGGGGTATATAGCGGTCATTCCGTCCGTCCGTCCTTCCTTCCGTCCGTCCGGTCAATTTTCCCAAAAAAACGTCAAAGGTACATCAACCAAACTTTGTACAGTTGTTAACCATGTTCTTCCGATCGCGCACAGACAATTTTCGAAATTGAACTTAGTACCAGAAGAACTGTGATGCTCCAATGGGGACAAGTTTTTTTTGAAACTATTACATCTAGGTGAATGAAATTTAATATGGAGGTAGTCCAGATGATACTCTTCATCGAGTTCGAAAACCAGTTCCAAATATTAATTTTTATGGATTTATGGCCCTTGAATCCGAAATTGAACTTAGTACCAAAAGAGCTGTGATGCTCCAATTGGGAAAAGTTTTCTCAGAAACTATTACATCTAGGTGAATGAAATTTTACATGTAGGTAGTCCAGATGATACTCTTCATTGAGTTCACAGTCCAGTTCCGAAATATTATTTCTTACGGAGTTATGAAGCCCTTGAATCTGTAATTGAACTTGTTACAAATTACCGGTGTGATGCCCTAATGGGAAAAATTAAGTTACCTGAAAAATATTACATCTGGGTGAATTAAATTTTGTAATAACAGTCAGTTCCTAAAATTATTTTGGACAATATTATGATACTTGAAGCTGTATGTGAGCCATGCTCACTTTTATCTTGTTTTGGGAAGGCTGCTTGACAATCAACTTGTTCCTTTTAAACTTCATTACTCCTAGACTATACAGTTCACACAAACGTCCCAATTCTTGTTGTGCAATATCTTACAAACTGTACCTATATTAGTTATATTAGTTTGAATAGCTTATAAAAAAAATTCCACATGTGTACAGAGAAATGTGAGTTGTTTATTGTATATATATATTGTATGTGTATGTGGCTCCATAATCTTTGTTCATTACTAAAAGAAGTCAAGAGTTGAACAGAGGTCATTTCATCATCTTTGACACAACACAAAAATAGAGCCATTGGCTCTGTAGCTCAATCGATTTTCAACAATAAACTAAATGAATTCAAAATCTACAATTAAGAATGCCCATTGTCCAAGGAATCTTTACACAACATTTCAGCTCTCTAGACCTTTTGGTACTGCAGAAGAAGATGAAAATAGGTTTTTAAGGTTGTGACCCCTGTGACCCTATTTGCGGTCACGGAGTCACGAAATCTACAATTTAGAATCCCCATTGGTTCTGAAGAAGAAGACGAAAAGTTTACGGACTGACGGATGCCGGACACCATGCCATGCCAGATGAGCTAAAAATGAAGACAAAATACTCAAATTGATCAAAGATATTTATTGAGTGATGCGTATGGCAATATTATGATTGATAACTTTACACTGACTAGCACACACTAAACAGAAAGGATTTTAATTTCTTCTGGCCCACACTTGCTCCTTATAAAACTGAAACTGAAACTTATTTTTTTCAAATAAATTCAAAAGAATAAGCAGATAATCAACAAAATTGGAAAAAACACGCTTTAAAACTTCAAATCTTCAAATTATGGACATTGATATAATTTTTGCTAGGCATATCAAAAATCAAATCACAAAATCAGTATAAGGTTTAATGTGAGGTTTAATACTGTATTTCCAAAAGATAATTTAATATTTTTTATCACAACTTGGCAGTAGCAGATAAATAAACCTGAGAAAAAGAAACCGGACAGATAAAAACAACATAATACTTAACCTTAAGTTAACCCTTACCCAGCTGAAATTAAAGGCAAGAAAACTAAGCGAGTGTGAACCAGCCGAAACCATGTACTGTAAAACTTCTGAAAGTGGAAAGTGATTTAAAAGTGATTGAGAAGAACTGCAGAATCAAGGAAATATAACTATTTCATCTTTTGGGACATTTGAAATAATAAACAAAAATCTCAAATTTATGGTCACATTTTTCTCAGTATAAATATTTTGACACATTTCAATTTCAAAATGAATATTTCAACAATCTCTTAAAGCAGTCACAGCACTTTTACAAATTCACTGCTATACCAAGCCTTCCTTTGACAAAAACATATATCATCATACACATACATATATATATATATATATACTTATTCTTGCAAAAAGATAATAAACTGAATAAGGTAAATCTTTTACATTTTGATCATTTTCAATCATGTTTTGACTCAATAAAACTTCTGTTACTGTGAAAAGTTTCTGCAGGAAAAGATTATAATTAGATATTTGTAGATAGGGTTTTAATCCGAGGAAGGCTCTGGCACAAAATCTTGCATACATAGGAAGAATATAATTGCATAAACCGTCAGGCACATTACACATGACCGCTGCGCTTGTAATGAGATAATTGAAAAATGCCTCTTGCAAGCACATTACTACAGTATTTATGTTTTTAAGTTTAAATAGCTCTCTGTCTTTGTCTTCTTTATTCTCAAGACCTTTTTTGTGTCTTCAGCACCTATTTCAAAATGTTATAGTCCAATATTTCCTTATGTTCAAAACTTGTTAGTGCCTTCAGTGCTGTGTAATATACCAAAATGTTATAGTCCAATCAGAATGTATTTTACAAACATCTGGGATAAAAGTAACCACTCTATCTTCATCTGGCAGGCAAACTTCCCGCCACAAGGCATAACTTGCGCCAGTCTCCATCACTGGCTAATTCAAGCCTTGCTGAATTTCCTTAACTTTCCTATGCGAGTGCAGTGATATGCTACACCTGAACTTCATAGCATGCTGTTATGCTAGCACAGGAAATTTAGGGAAATGCAGCAATGCTTAAATTAGCCAGTGATGGAGACTGGCGCAAGTTATGCCTTGCGGGGGAAGTTACTGGCCGGCAGATAGCATATGCTGTACAAGAGGCTTAATCAAAAGGTTTTTTTTTAATAAATGCTGATAATTTGAATAGATATTTAGATATTTATATGATCAACAAGTACAAATACGACACCATCTCAAGCAATCTCACTGGTTTGAACCAAGATAAAAACATGTGCAATAAAATTAATCAAACTAAACTTTCAAACAACTTTAACAGTCATTTTTAAAACTAATTTTCAAATTCAAAAAATCAATCCAACAATGAAAATTAAAATTTCTTTCCAATAAACAAAAATACATTTGTTTGAGAATTTAGAATGATTAGAATGGACATGCATTTAAAACGTTTGCAAAATAATATACACATTAGTCACCGATAATGAATATAGCAACAAAAAGGGTCAGTCACGCACAACCAAATATTTGTCTAACAATATTTTCAGCACATTTATAAACAAAACAAGACTATATACAAACAACCAGATAAAATGCAAATTTCTAACTTCTATATATAGATGATCTGACAACACAGTTGATTCAACCAGGTCAGATTGACATTTCACTAGCAACCAATCAAAAGAGATCTTACACATTTCATAGTCACTTTGCCCATATTTTTAACCAATCAGAAACAACCTACCAGGTAATAACTTCACTTTGCCCAAACATTCAACCAATTTAGTGAAAAATCCTGTTTTTCACATCTTCTTCACATTTACTACCTAAATTATCACTTGTCAATTATATTATAACACAATTTTACAGCAATCGGAAATAATCTTCACAGAGATGGAGGTGAAGTGAGTTCGGGTTTAACGTCACTTTCAAGAGTATTTCACTTATATCACAACTGCTAGTATTATTGCAGAGAGAAATCCTGCAACCCATGTAGCTATGCATCTTAGTGAAACTTACGCGCATTGGCTGGAAGTAGCGAACCATGGGTTCTGCTGTGCTGAAATTCAGTGAACCCAAACCAAATCAACTGCACATAGAACAGTTCTCTATGGCAGACAAAGTTGCCGAGCCGCTGGCGGGATTCGCAGAGAAGGAAACTAAATTTCAAATATCATTAAGCAGTGGCACGTTTTAAAATTTCCTATTTATAATAATAGTTTGTCATTTGTATTTACTTTAGAGGGTAAAACATCTTTTTACACAAACCAATTATCCGTAGTGGTTATAACGGTTTTGCGTACAAAACGAAAATTGCATGGTGGCCATTTTATTGTGAACACATTTTATTATTTTGAATGACAAAAACAATTCCTATGGCTTTACGGAATCATGTACACTCATTCTTAACTTGATTTTCTAAAGAGAGAAGGGTGTTTTACTATTGGTAACATTGTTTTTCAAAATCATTTCATCGACTTATTTAAGCGGAAAAACAGCAATTGGAAATAATCATTGTTGATTTTAATATGAACTCTTCTCGCTAAAAGGGAAAATTTCATTCAATCCAACCCGGTTCAACAGCCATGTTGTCAGATCTACTATAACATAAAAATTCTATCTTCGTATATTACCTGATTGATATAAACAAATAACAATTAACAAGGCTCTTAGGAATAAGACATCTGTGCCAAGGGTAAGACTTAAAACTATCAACTTAGGCCAGACAATTTAATAACTTGGTTAACGATGTTTGAGGCAAATGTTTGAAGGCAAAAGTAACGGGGGGGGGGGGGGGGGGGGGGGGGGGGGGGGGGGGGGGAAAGAGAAAAAAAGGCAAATTTGCTGTGAAAATTTCAGGCAAGTGAACAGGGACAGTATTTATTCAGAAAATCAAAAACTGTCCACAGTGAGGAAAATTAAGCAACATTTGTTTTTGGGAGGGATCCTGTGGAGAATTGATTTTCCAAATTGGTCAAAATCATTGAAGAGGAAACCGTAAACCAACTACATAATTTTTGTTCGCCTTATTAATCTTTGACAATACAAATTCTCACAAACAATTAACCATCCGTTCAAAAAACGCTTTCTAATTGATTCTTGATGACGAAAGGTAGCATTTTCAAAACATTTCACCCAACCCCGATGCAAAGTGGTGGTTTGTGGCAACCTCTATAAGCTCCATTTGCCCCCAGGGGTGAGAGTAGATTTATAGGAAATCACACTTTTGAAGTATCTAGGATAAATGAGAGATGAACTGTCTACTGCCTATACAACATTTATACTGAACAAAAAATACAATGCATCATATTTTAAACTAACATGACGAAACATTTCTATTTAATATCTAATATGCATCATAATATGAACTATAAGTTGATATTTAGAATTAGGGTGGTCCTTTATTTATCTTGTAGAGTATACTAACACAATGGAATATATAAGATATACTGGGTGTCTACTTAATCTGGACATTTATTAATCTGTCATATTTTTCATTCTCCTCACAGAAACAGAATTAGCTAATGTTGAATCACATTTGTATTATAATGTATATATTTAATTTTGGATGTGATTATAATGTCCAATCCATCGTAAATAAATTTGTTCATTCTATTAAAAAACAAAAATTGCTAATAATGAATCTCATTTGTATTATAATTTATATATAATTATTGGTTATTAAGTATTATTATTAATAATTATATTATCCACTCAATCTAATTCAATATCATAGTATTCAATAAACTGTTATTAATAATACATGAATAATCACAGGATTCTTTCCAATATCCAAGATGTCGTTCATAAATGCCGTATATAATTGTATTGCTATTCACTGAATAAGTGTTGTGACATATTGAATTAGCTCTAAAAATATTGTACTAATATTGATAAATATTGTAGTATGCTACTATAGAAAAATCCCACTAAAATGATGACAATAGCATAATATAAATAATATTATTATAGAAAAATTATGAGCTTGACTTCTGATATTCTACAATGAATTTTTGTATAGAGTCCCTCCAAAACGTTGTGAAATTTGGTGAGAAAGCTGTTTTAAATTTGAAATAGTTTATTTTCTCTCCCAAAGTATCTACTAAAGCATATTGTATAACCGTTTATCATTCAGGGCTGCATATTTATGAAGGAGGTGAGGTGATTTGGGGTTTAACGCCGCTTTCAAGAGTATTTTACCATCACGGCTGCTAATATTATTGCAGGCAGAAAGCCCACAACACTTTTGTAGTAATGAATTGCAGTGAAACCTGCAAGCAACTTGAACTAGCGAACCATGGGTGGTACTGTGCTGAAATTTGATGTAGCATTGCACTCAACCTTACT
This sequence comes from Gibbula magus, assembly GCA_936450465.1. Taxonomy (NCBI): domain Eukaryota; kingdom Metazoa; phylum Mollusca; class Gastropoda; order Trochida; family Trochidae; genus Gibbula; species Gibbula magus. The sequence goes on along the minus strand of OW388295.1, from coordinate 58,508,382 downwards.
GCATGTACAACAGTTCTCTACCACAAAGTCGCCGTGCTCCTGGCGGGATTCGAACCACAGACCACTTGATCCGAAGCCCAAACCACTGTGCTATCCCACCCCCTTTATATGAAGGAAAGAAATAAATAAATGTTACATGAATCGTTGACCCAATTTGATGGTTCACCATACAATTTTGTTGCCCGTGAAATACTGTTTTATGTGCATGTTTAAGTGTAATAAAACCCGGTATCAGTCAATAGTAGATTAAAATTTTAAGAGGTAGATGCTATGAAATAATGGTCTGACGTCACAAATTTGATGATGTCACATTGTTACTATGGTGACAGACTGTGCCAGTTAATCTCATAAAAAAATAGAGCCATGGGCTCTGTAGCTCATCAGGATTTCATTGATTATTATCTAAGGTTGAATATCTAAGTTATATCAAGTAATACATTGTTAACAAGAAAAAAATAGGTTTTTTAGACCATGACCTCTGTGACCCAACTTTGGAGTCACAGGATCACCAATCCTACAATTACAATTTCACCTTTCTACAGCTTTACATACTTAAGATAAAGATGAATCTAGGTTTTTGGGTCATGACCGGTGACCTAGATTGGGGTCACAGGGTCACGAAATCTACAATTTAGAATCCCCATTGGCCAAGGAGTCTGCACATTAAATTTTAGCTCTGTGGAGTCATTGGTTCTTGAGAAGAAGTCGAAAATGCGCAAAGTTTACGGACGGATGGACGGACGCCGGACACCATGCCATGCCATAAGCCCATCGGGCCTTTCAGGCCTGATGAGCTAAAAAGAGCGTAATTACAAGGACTGAATCAGATAATAAATAGAATATGTGTTAGCTATTGATTAATACCATGTTTATCTCATCTCGTGAGGTAGAAAAGTTATATATTTCCACTTGTCACAGTGCCAATCATGAAAATACAAACTTTCTACGTGACTGGATTAAATAATCATGTATCAATCAATGAAAGACAGATACCTCTATATATCTGTAGGACTAGTTTAGTACTACAGAACTTTGTGTGTACAGCCCCTCCAAGCTACTCTATAAAGCCATTATCGATAAACTGATCCAGGGATTATGAATAATGTAACAAGGCACCATATGATCCTGATCATTTTTATTCTTTTTGACTGTTGTATTATCCTTTATGAGATTATTATATTCCTTAATAAGATTATTCTTTCACCCTTTATAAGTTTATACTATTATCTTTTATGAGATTGTTGAATTATCCTTTACACGATTGGTCGATTACCCTTTACGAGTGAGTGAGTTATTGTTAACGCCGCTTCGGCAGTATCGCAGCCATTTGCGGCGAAGCCCTTCATGACACGTTCTACTACCCTTATCACATTGTTCTATTACCCATTATAGGATTATATTATTATCCTTCATGAGATTGTTCTATTATCCGTTACCTTATTGTTATATTTTCCTTTTATACAAATGTTTTATTATCCTTTCATGATTGCTATATTATCCTTTTATAACATTTATCATGGGATATCAGATATTAAATGTAATGATAGTATTCAAAATAACCAGTATATATTGCATTGCTTTAAATGGTAAACAAACCACGGAATGCTTTTCTTGAGCTTGGCGATGGAATAAAATATCATGGGAATGCTTAGAATTTTGATTGAACTGATTTGTGGACAATCTACCTGACTTTCCAGTAACCCCCATAGGAACTGAAGCTGAACAGAGATTGTAGCATTAATATTTATTACTGTATTATCTTGGGTATAAGACCATATTCGAGCGTTTCGGAGGGTTGCCCTGGTTGGGGTTATTCTCAGGTTATAGCCACCCCCAATTTTGCTAGATGTTCCATGGTCTAGATTACAATATCTATAATATTATTTTAAGTTCAGTGTCAAAAACCTACAATAACCTATTCTGACTGTCTGACGGTCTCTGGTATGAATTTTCATCTGAGTTGGGTTCTAAAAGCCCACCCCCATGCTTTCAAGATGTCTGTTAGTCTGGCCCCCTGAGAGAATGTAGTAATATTGCAGATCTTAAAGTAGGTATTCCACAAAGTTCCTTTGACTAAGGTCATACTTAGGCCATAGTGATTTACAAGTAGCTAACTAACCTTAATCGAAGAAAAGTCAGTCTCCGCAATTTTATTTCTTGCTAATGGGTTGTATTTTAATATTGGCGCATAGATTGGAAAACAATTTGCATGAAAATAAATGATGAAATTTTTACAATCATGCTTTTTCTCAGATTACCGGCAGGCATACATTTGTGTAAATACTTTAACTAAGCAAAGACTTAGCACCATGCTTTGTATGCTGCAAAATTTGTATATCGGTGAACTTCAATTCCCTGACATTGCGAGCTTAAAAGAATTGTTTCACATGTTTTGCTCAGTATTTTGTTTATGTCAAGTGATGACATTTCAATAACAATTCACACACACATTTACTCGAGACATTTATTTGTTCATTTTCATAATTTTTAAAATTTTTGTAATCACTAACCTGATTATGAGAGTAAATTTTGAAATTAGTGATAAATCTAAAACAGAAATATCTATTTATTGTTATATCGAACATCAAAATATATTTTGTAATCCAATATTTTACTTCCATAAAATTTCTAATTTTGTATTACTTAAGTGAATTATTTAAGAATTATGACAAATATTTAAACATTTCTTACGAATGTGTCATTAACAGGATGTCATTCATTACAAACAATCATATTTTTCAAAAGAAAATAATACTTTTGTTTGAAAATAAATATTTTGTCAAATGCACTTGTCAAAGGTACAATGGAGCCGTCCAACGAAATCAGCCTCATTTTGGTGATTTCAGCCTCACTTTCAACTTGATCTGTAAGTCTTGGGTTTGTATATACATGGTCAGGGCCTTCACATATTTAGATCTCGATACAAGCTGTACAACTGATTACAATTTATACAAATACTGTACAAAATGTGAATTGTATTAAATTCAAAACATATTTAAACAATCACTATGTTAAAGTAGATTTGTTCATTAATCGATGGGATGATTAAAAGCAACAGCAATACTATATTGAAAAGCATTTGATGGAAAAATTCAAGAAATAATAGTAATAATTGTAAAACTAAATAATTCCTTAATTGGGAATAAAGATTTGTTATCTCAATTTAAGTCATAATTTGAATTTGAATGTCTTGAAAGTTTGTATGAAATATAATTCTTGGGTGAAAAAAACTAAATTATCAATTGTCAATATTAATTTTAAATTACCCATATCATATGAAAATGATAATTTCATTCAGTGATGATAATTATAAGCAAGCGATTTGAATAAACTTTTATGCATGTTTTGAATAAATGGTTTTATCAGAGTAATTCAAAACATTTGACAAGAGGAATTCGTTTTTTTTCTAAAAAGAATTAGCAGAATAATAATGAAATACATTGTATTTAGTATAATTGAAACGGAATGTTCATTTGAGATCTTCTATTCAAAATTTTTTCAAATTAAAATTTAAAAGATTTTTTGAAATTTTCAAATTTTGAAAAAGCAACAACTACAAATAAATTAAATTTAAAATTCGAGATATTTCTAAGCACTCGATTTTTCTCCATAAAACACAACACAAGCACTTGGTAGTTTCCAAATAAAATAACAATTATGCAAAACTGTACAATATTAAAATGTACATCATATACATAATATACAAATATAAAAATAAAACATTTTAATACCTGTATATACCTAATATAAAATATGTATGCAGTTATATATGAAAGTATCTTGCTTAAGTCATGATCTACATGTATAGATACTATAATAAATCAAAACCTGGGTACATCAAATACAGACGAGTATTTTCAAGGTTACAACCAACCACTAGAAGAGAATATCATATTTCATGCCTCATGCTAAAAATTTTCAGAAATACTATTCCCAAACAGATAAAATCGTTCATTGGCCAAAAATGAAAAAAATTTTGAAAAAGATTTTGAGAAATTTTAATTTTGAATTCCTGAAAAGCTCAAGCATACAATAGTGTAGCCGTTTATTTATAGACTGTTTCTTTCCCAGAATGCAATAGGAGACAGGAAACTCTTGCTACGTGTTTAAGATCGGGAGAATCCGAGACACACTACCCTCAAGCAGTCTGTGCTGATGAAAGTTGTCATTATAAAAAGGACTATAGACTGTTTCTCTCCCAGAGTGCAACAGGAGACAGGAAGCTCTCTGTGAGTGGCTGTTTGTCGTCTGATTGGTCATCACAGTGTACGCTTGTATCGAGGCTCCACGTCGGTCATTGCGCGAACGTAGAACTGCGAGCTCGTCGGTGAGTAGGTCTCGATCGAGGTGAAGGCCCGTCACCAAATAGAAACCCAAAACTGGAATTGAAATGTGAGTTTTAGTCATTTTTATAATTTACTTGAATAGATTACCAGTCAGAATTAAAATCTGGAAATAAGTTATTGAAGAATTTGAGAATTGTGTTGTTTTGAATGGGAAAACTTGGGGTGGTGTGGGAGATGGTTTTGTTCATGAAATCATAAACGAAAACAAATTAATACACTCCTAATGGTATCTCAACAAATTATCACCATCTGCTGGGTAAAAAGAGCATTTTCTATTATTTTAAATTTCCTTGTATATATGTAAAAAAAAAACCCAGAAATTTACAGCTTTACATATGGTCTATTTTGAGAGCATTTTTTTTGTCTCCATTCACATGTCTTGTCAGAATCATCAAATAGAAGTCAAGGGCTATAACTCTGAAACTGATTGATTCATCAAACTTTTTAAAATATGCAAATTTATATCTTACATCGGTTTAATCAAGGGTGATATATATTACGTACATCTTGAAAATTTTAAAAATTGCAAAATGATTTATTTTAATTATTTAAAAAATTGAGTGACAAAAAAGAAGATTTGAAAACTGACAAAGCAGACATCACAGTAACGTCTGCAACTGAAAACAAATAGGGCTGCGAGAAAAGAAGAAATAAAGATATTAGTAACAACTGTGCTTTAGCAAGGCAAGAATGCTGAATAGTTGAAAGTTTTTTATCGTCTTTTTGCACAAAGCAAAATGTTTTTCCAGATGTTCAATGTTCGCTTGCTGCTGTTTCAAAACTTTGAGTTGGGAACAGGTCACTCCAGATAAGGGAGGGGAGGTAATTCTGTCTCAGTTGCGCCACAAGAAGTCAAGAGTTGTTAGTTAAAGCAACAAGGCAGAGACCGGACAAAGAAAAGACTTCCTTAGATTTTGTCTTGCATGTGATGACTTCTAGAATCGGTGCAGTGTTGTAAAATAATGTGTGAGTGTAAAATAGCTAACATACAGTGACATTGAAGATCCTGTTATGAACAGACATGAACGCATGCATAATGAACAATGTTTTTGTTATCAGATTGAAACTAAAACACATGCAATACCTTCCATTATGTGAGCAGATTTACATATTTTAAGGAGGAGTATTTTTGGTGGAATGAAAAATTTGAGCTTTCTGCGTTAAAACAACGTTCCTAATACCTGAAATGGAACAGAATCATTTTGAAATGTATTGACAAAAAGTTATTTTGATTGCATTAATAGGATAAAAACATAAACAGGAGTGTTTCGATTTCATAAAATTTTCAGTCATACTGCTCCCATGTGTTTCTTGCCGCAGAAGTTTCAAGTTGTTGATCACGCAAACGTCTGGGCGTGACAAATGGCAATTTTTTAATGAAGTATCTGCTTGTATTAGCAACTGAATGAAATGGATTTTAAATGCAACATTAAAGCTGACAGAGTAATCTCCCCTGAATAGGACCTTGACCCCAAATGTGACCTTGACCTCCATTGCCAGTTGCAGGATATCTACTATGGGATATAGTTTCTGTGGTGGGTAAAGCATATATAAATATAAACCAGATAATAGAATGTTAACAAAAGCATGATATATTTTGACCACTCAACATCACAATACAAGCAAAACATTGTACACATTGCAAGAAGAAATATTGGGATCTCTACACACACAAAATCATTTGAAATTGATTTATTCCTCAGTATAGAGATTAATAATTACAAAAATATACACTGATTCCTTGAAAATAAAAATTTTCTCACACATGATTTTGTTCTTTCTTTGATTCTCAATCAAATTTCTGAAATTCTACTCAATGTTTGTGTGAATTTATTTTACAAAGATAAACACCTCAAAATTACATCAAAGGGAATCACAGAGTACAAAGTTTATTTGTTGGCGACCAAATTAAAAACACAAATATGATCACATATCATTGATTATCAATTAATTTCATTGTCTTCTTAAATAAACTACAATTTTCTGACTTATTTGTTAGAACTGTCAAAAAGAGATTAAAGGGAGAGAACTCTTGAAGCCATCTATTCAGGGGAGACAACTTGACAACTAAGCAAGTGCTGACCACTAAAGCAAAACAGAATATCAGTACTAACAACATTCTGGTGTCCATGGCCATACCTACATTACAAGTCCAGTTGAGGAAGATTCAAGTTATCCAAAAAACTCTGAAAGCTGAGAGAGGACAAAAAGCAATCATTGTAGTGGAACAGTCTCACACACTTCAACAATAGCAGTTTCCTCCAGGGGTGGATACAGCTTTTTGAGAAAGAGGGTTGTGCATTTCTAGGACTTCAAAATACTTTCAGAGTATAGAGGATTTTGCTCCGTGAGCGGTAGGATCAGTATGACATTTTTGTCAATCAAACGAAAAAGAGTTCCAGTCTGACTATATTTTATGAAAAGGATGGTATTTGTAAAATTTGTGCACCCTCTTTCTCAGAAAATCTGGTGTACCAGTGTCTTGACTGTAGCTTCAATGGTCAACTTTTAAATTTTCACATAATAACGAGGGTTGGTCCCCTCCTCTGTATCCGCCCCTGTTCTCTACCAGTTCAACTTCTAAATGAATGATTCACTTCATTGTTTTAAATATAAAGGGTATTTAAGTATTTAGAAAATCAATTGCATCATGTAGAAAATCATTTAAAGTCAATCTAGTTCAAATTCAGCTGTAATGTTATCTCACTCTTTCCTTATTACATCTATTGAAATTTCCGTGTCAAGCATGTTCAAAATGCCACCTGAGTTTGAGGTGAGGTGAGGTGAGTTGGGGTTTAACGCCGCTTTCAAGAGTATTTCACTTATATCGCGGCTGCTAGTATTTTGGCAGGGAGAAAGCCTGCAACGCCATGTGGCTATGCATTGCGGTGAAATCTGCTAGCATCGGCTGGAACTGGCGAACCATGGGTGGTACTACGCTGAAATTCATTGTAGCATTGCACCCAAACCTGACTGCGTGTAGAACAGTTCTCTACTGCAGACAAAGTTGCCGTGCCCCTGGCGGGATTCAAACCCCGGACCTCTTGATCCAAAGCCGAATGTGCTAACCACTGCGCCATCCCGCCCCCAGTAAATATTCAATGGATAAATCATCTAGACAACAAACCCTCTTAAAACAAGAGCTCACATAGCCCCAACAAATCTCTGTCAATAGTGATAGAATCTCTGTCAATAGTGATAGCATTTGCGTCCAATTAAACAATAAACAATAAACAATAAACAATAAACCTGAGTTTGATGCTTTTACAGCTATCATGCTAACATTAAAGGGATGGTTCGAGGAGAACAGCCATTTTGTGTTGTGCATTATGTAAAATGCATGATAAAACACTGCATTTTTTACAAACTTGTCATAATAACTGTTGCAGCAGCTAATTTGCAATTCCCTGGGTGGCGGTGGCAACGGAGACTTTTGCCTGAGTACCAATTTGATTCTGTTATTATTTTGTATTTTAAAAGACAGAAACAAAATTTTGAAGTGTGAAAATAGAGGTGAGGTGAGCTGGGGTTTAACGCCGCTTTCAAGAGTGTATTTCACTTATATCGCAGCTGCTAGTATTATTGCAGGGAGAAAGCCCGCAATGCCATGTGGCTATGCATTGCGGTGAAACCTACGAGCATTGGCTGGAACTAGCGAACCATGGGTGGTACTACGCTGAACTTCAGTGTAGCATTGCACCCAAACCTTACTGCATGTAGAACAGTTCTCTACTGCAGACAAAGTTGCCGTGCCCCTGCGTGTGAAAATAGAAAACAATAAAAGGATTTGTTTAGAAATTTTACTTTTTATATAAAAAGATAAAGCTTCGAAAAATATTTGAGAGATTATTGGCTACCACTTTTGACCAGTTAGAAGTAGATTTTAATCTGCTGAAAGGAGGAAAATGCTTATGCCCATTGAGCAAAAGAAATAAAGCTAATTTTTACCAATATCATGTCAAGTTGCCACTAGCAAGATGTAGTACAGTCAAGCTTGTACGTGAGAACATTAGAGCTAATAATTAACCAGATTGATTTGACGCTACCATTTCTGCATTTTTCACTTTATGATTGTCGGTCTTCAAAAGTGTTGTTCCTAGGTTAGTCCAGCAAAGATACTGAGGTCAATTTTCTACATTTGAAAACTTCATAATGATAGCATACACAAAAACAGGTCCCAGCTAAAAGAGAAGATAAATTGCTTTCATGACCTCTTTTCAGGAACAACACTTAAAGCATATTTACAAAGGTTCATTTGTTCATATGTATCTGTATTTAAATACTTGTTCATTTCAAATTTATTCATGAAAAAATATCTCTTTCATTATCTTTCACTTTTCTCTAAATGTCAACAACACTCTTCCTTACATCTCTCATTCCAGATAACATTTTCAAGATGGAGGACTATTGTACCAGTGCAAAGGGAGATAACTAACACAAAACATACTTAGAATACCACAAGAAATAAACTGAAACTGGCAATGGAGTCAGATTGTTTGAACGCCTGCATGCACAAACTTTACAGGTGATTTGCATATGCAAATGAGATTATATACAGACTCATATATCACAGATGATGTTTGATAATGAGAGATACAATAAATGATTTTGGATATGATACATTTTGATGATAAATACACTGGTAGGATGGGAAAAGAATAGATCTGAAAGAAGTTTAACAAATGTGCACAATGTCGTAAAAATAATAAAAAGAACATATAACTGAATAAGAGAAAGTTAACATGAAATTAAAGATAAAAAGGCAATTAATAACAATTAAGAACTAAGGTAAAATAATCATGCAACAATAGGAAATCTTTTTCCAACACTAACTTTCAGACTATTACTAATCTGTAAAAGTCTAAATTTTCTTAGGGCCAATTTAATAATTGTAGATCACCTTCAAATTTATTTATTATTTTATGAAGTGAAACAATATTTACACAATTTGAAACATGATTTTCAATTGAATTACAAGTTATATGGTGTGTTTATGTTATAATTCTGAAAAATACACTACTTTGTCTCATCAATTGCAATTAAATAAATCAATATCCAAAGAATTTTTTCTTCTAAGACAGTTTTTGAAATGCCTCTGAAATCCGTATGCCATTAAGGCTTATTTCTAAAAAAATCTATTTCCATTACCATATATTTCAACAAGAAGTATTTTACAAAGATAAAAGTAAAGAAAAATGGTACGTGTTCAGGCAAACAAAACATGCTTTGTTGAATTAAAGGTAAATGAGGAAAAAAACTGCCAGCAAAAATAGTAAAAAATATTATGAAATGACAACCACAGTTGCTATAGAAACATCTCAAACTGAACTCTATCTACTATGGATTTGAACGACTTCTGCATAGAATTTTCTGAATATAAATCAAAATACTCCAGAATTATTTTACCTCAGAACTAAAATTTCTTTTAAGCTTTCTGAGCACTAAGTTAGTTGTTGGCCAATACTATTATACTAATGTTAATTTAATACAACTATATTAAAATCTATGCAGTATATCTGTACTTAAGAGGGTAAAACAGCCAATTACACAAGTTGAGAATCTATAGTCATAAATACGGTGTCAAGTATAAAACCCAAACTGCTAGCGGCCATTTTAGTGTGAACACCATTTTGATAATTCAAGGATAAGAAATGGATCTGGGTTGCTTGACCTAACCCTAATATTCGTTTTAGAATTTATTGATTGTGGAGGATCGTTTTGCAATCGGTAACATTTCTTTTCCATTTTGTGAGAACTCATTATTTTCATTAGAAAATGTCCTACAGGCACTTTAAAGCTAAGAAAGCTTAGAAAATTTCAGTCCAGAATTGTCAAGTTGAAAGGAGAAAGCCCACCACAACATTGTGGCTATACATTGCAGTGAAACCTGCAAACATCGGCTTTAACTAGTGATCCATGGATGGTACTGCATTCAAATTCCGTGAAGCATTGCACCCAAACCTTGCTGCTTTTAAAACATTTCTTTACAGTATACAAGTTGTTGAGTCCCTGTGCGAACTCCGGATTTACTGATTTGACGCACACAAATCACTGCGATATTCCAAAATGTTCTTTAATACTATCTATTGAATAAGTACAATGGCAGTAGCTCCTGAGCATGGCCGTTTTCTCAAAAATTATCTTTGACCATTTTTGCTGGGGTCTTTACAATAACCAAAACACAATATGCAAAACAGTCCAAAGGTTGTTAGAAATAGCATGCAAATATTGTTAAACTGGAGGATATCAAGATGTGACTTACAATTTACGAATTCCACCTTCACGTTTCTCTCCGGGAACTTTCTCGTCAGGCTCTCTGTTGATTGGTCCGTAAACTAGCACTTCCTCGCCGCGGTAAGAAGACGTCCTGTAACAATCAGTTTAGACATGAAGTCAAAAGACAAAATAATCATCATCATCATCATCATCATCACAAGAGTATCCTCAAGGTGACGTGAATTGTCCAAACATAATTTGAATTAAATAGCTGAATTTGTGTCTCAATTTATATGATATCAATTCACAAAAAGACCTATAGATAATTAATGTTTCGATGATATATTGTCACACTTCTAGTAATGCTGTAAGTGCTGTGCTAGACAAACAAACATTTTTTTCAATTTATTTTTCAAAACAATTTTTAGAACAACTTTAATCAATGTGCAAAAATAATATTATGTTATGCCATGGATTTCAGAAATCATGCTCTGAGTTGTTTTGATTTAAAATGCAAACAACAGTAAAAATTCTAACAGACTTTCTTAGTTTAAATCTCAAGTACAAAACATCAAAAGCCAAAACTCATGATTTCAGTGCAGTCTTTTAGAAATCTTTGAAAAAGCTGAAAGGACATAAGTTTATTCTGCCCAGGATATTGTTTAAAATTGAAAACTTAGCAGCTTAACGTTTTTCTTAAATCATGCAAAAGCCAGAGAAAACCAAAAAGAGCATTAAAAGCATTGTATAAAATTTCTTCTTTAATATACACAGTGTCCATCCATGCCAGAAAATATCATCTATTAGGTACTGGTGAGCCAGTGAGCGGTCATCGTCCCTCCACAAGCGTAACTAACAACAGTCTCCATCACTAGCTAATTTAAGCCTTGAAGCATTTCCTGAACTATCCCATGCTAGACTAGCAGAGTCCACTGTGAAGTTCAGTTGCAGCCCACTATACGAACACAGGAAAGTTAAGGATATGTAGCAAGGCTGAAATTAGCCAGTGATGAAGACTTGCGCGAGTTATAACTTGCCGGGGAAGTTGGTAGGTTTCGGTGCAATGCTACATTGAATTCCCATGGTTCCAGGCGGTGCTCGCAGGTTTCATGGCAATGCATAGCCACCATTGCATTATGGGTTTTACTCTTTACTCTTGAAAGCTGTGTTAACCCTTAAATCATCTCACCTCTTGTTTAACTATTTCAATGTATATTTGTGTACAATGCGCAGACTGAACTCTGTAGATAGGACACACCAGTAACAGCAAGCAGAACCCATAAATAAAATAAAATCGAAAAATAATGTCAAGATCGAGGCCGGAATCTTCCCTAAAGGAACTGTTGTAAGATAATGATGAGAATCCAATGAACAGTTCTTGTGATGTCCCACTGCGATATCCTGCTGACAAGCTTAAGATTTCGAAAAACTTGTGCAACTGTGACCTTGAAAATAGTTTCAAGGTCACCTAAATCTAATCAGTCGTTTGCCTTCCCTAGAAGCTTTGTTAAACATATGATGAGATTCCAGTAGTATTTAGATACCCCGCTGACAAACTTAACATAACAGTTCACATGCCAAAAATATAAAATTCTGCCGTGATCTTGAAAATAATGTCAAAGTCACCAAAATCTAATCAGCCCTTTGTCTTCTCTAGGAGAAGCTATGTGTATGATAATAGGAGAATCCACTCAATGGTTCTTGAGATATCCCACGGACAAGGGTAAAATGACAAAGTCTCGTTCCACAAAACTCTGCAGGAACATTTTTTTCCTTATGGTGGACCTATATGCAAAATATGAAAATAATCCAGTGAATAGTACATGAGTTATTCAAATTCCTACGTACGGTGGAGGCAGCCGAATACTTTATTCCCCACTTCATTAGGGATACTTACAGTAAGGTACCTAATTTAATTACAATATCCGTCATTCTATTCTTACATAATAGGCTTTGTAAATGGCTCACTTTAGCGAACAGATCTTTAGCGATTTTATATAATTTTCTTCCATTGAGGTGAGGTGAGTTGGGGTTTAGCACAGCTTTCAAGAGTATTTCACTTATATCGCGACTGCTAGTATTATGGCAGGGAGAAAGCCCGCAACGCCATGTGGCTATGCATTGCGGTGAAACCTGCGAGCAGCGGCTGGAACTAGCAAACCATGGGTGGTTCTACTCTTAATTTCAGTGTAGCATTACACCCAAACCTTACTGCGTGTAGAACAGTTCTCTACTGCCGTGCCCCTGGCGGGATTCGAACCCTGGACCTCTTGATCCGAAGCCGAACGCGCTAACCACTGCGCTATCCCGCCCATAAGGGAAGTTGGTAGGTGCTATGGTTTGTCATGGATGGGTATTTAGCGAAAATTAGGTGATATGGGTGTAGGAGAGTTTTCTTAGCCCAAAATTTGCAAATCTTAATCATATCCATGCGGACGGCAGTTTATCCATAACAAGTGCTCATTATTATTAAAATAAAACAATTCTTGAACAACAAAAGGGAGACATCAAACTAACTTACGCATTTCCTTGCTTCCCAGCTTCCCCCTCTCTTTAAACAGAAATTTGGAAACATGCATGACCGAAAGCAACTTTTGAGAATCATTTCCAGAAAATATTTGGTGTAAAAAAATAATTTGGTGCAAGCGAAACAATAGTGCGAACAATACTCACATCGCATTGAAAGTCCTTGCAGCATTGAGAAGATAGCAATTAGTAATTGATATTAGCATAGAAAAGATAGCAATTAGTAATTAATTATTTTAGCATAGACAAGACAGCAATTAGTAATTAATGTTAGTATAGAAAAGATAACAATTAGCATTTCATCATTACTGAACCAATTCAATTCTAACCATAATCGACTAAATAAATGTCTCCCCTAATAAGCACCCCTACTTCATGTTCAAGAATGTAGAGCGCCCCCTTCAGTGTAGCATTGCACCCAAACCTTGCTACATGTAGAACAGTTGCCGAGCCCGACGAGATTCAAACCTCGGACCTCTTGATACAAAACTGTATACGCTAACCACTGTGCTAACCGCCGTATTACGAAGGAATGTTGGACATATAGCGACATACCATCTTGATACAACATGGATGACAAACAAAACTAGTCTGATCAAATTTTGATAAAAGTTACAATAATGCATCTACAAGGATACAACTCAAGCTCAAGGGTTTCTTCGCCAAAAATGATGATGGCGCGTATATTTGTATGTTCTGACACAAATTCAGTTAGCCAATAGTCCTCAAACAAATCTCTTGGCGCTAGGAGCTAGGTAAAATTCAAGCTATCATTTCGTCTCTTTTCATAACATTATGAATGTGTTAACAAATGATTTCCAAATGAGTTCAAAATGGCGATCTTTTAAAAAGTTTCGATGTGACGGGCCTGCAAATGTAAAGTTTTGTCAGCGCTAAATTGGTAAAAAACAGACGTCTATAGAGGATGTCTTCAGACCTTATAGTGAGGTTTCTATAAACCAGTTCATATCACGTTACAAATTTTACTCCTCAGAACAGTTGATTTTATTCGGACTGAACAAAACTACATCCATCTTGTTAATAGGAATGCCCGACTGAAATTTCTAATACAACAGAGTGACTCAGTTATTATTTGACGCTGCCGTTAACGACAATTTAACGGAACACACCTATTAGGTCAAACATGGTAGATGTTACATTAAGGTGCGTTCATATTTGCATGCAAATCAATGGTCGACTACAAGCTTTGTCTTGAGCTTAGTAATGAAACCTGTCCTACAGACCCATGCAAAAATATCTGACCAAGTTTTCAAGACTCACTTTGGCTTGTTACAACATGAAGGTGCGTTCACATTTGCATGCAAATCAATGGTCGACTACAAGCTTTGTCTTGAGCTTAGTAATGAAACCTGTCCTTCCGACCCATGCAAAAATATCCGACCAAGTTTCCAGGACTCACTTTGGCTTGTAGACAGAGAGTTCCTCCTCCACCTCTATAAGCTTGGTCTTGAGTTCGTTCCTCTCCAGGAGGACCTGTCTCAGTTCCTGCATCGTGAAGCGTGGCCGGTTCGGGTCCGTCAGGTCGATAATCATCTTACCCTGGTGGTTCAGCCGATGTGCCAGGTCATCTAGTGTCTCCTAGCAACAGGGCAGAGAACTCTTTTATAAGCAACAAAAAGGGCAGAGAACTCTTGTATAAAGAGAACAAGGGAACACAGTTCTTGTGTTTGTGCTAGGTGTTCTCATGTCTCCTAGCAACAAGGGCAGAGAAGTCTAATATTTAGAGACAAAAGAACAGAGCTTTTGTACAAGGAAAAGAAGAGAACATAATATTCATACAGGTTTTACACTTTTCTACAAGGTCATCTAGTGTCTCCTAGCAACAGGGGCATAGAACTCTTATAATAGACAAAAGGGCAGAGCTCTTCCAAAAGGAGAACTTAGGAAAGATAATTCTTGTACACAATGAACAGTATCTACAAAGTCATTTAGCATCTCCTAGCAACAAGGGCAGAGAACTTGATTATTTTCAGTAATAATTGCACAATTATGCTTCCTTGATTGGACAGTGATTTTGTTATAAGATTTCAACTCTTTTATAATAATACAAGTAATTGTCACAAACGTGACCATGTCCCCCGCCGCAATTAAGTAATGAGCTAAAAGAATGGACACACAGCTTGTACCGAGTTGTGACATTTACATGTTTGATTCAATAATTGTTATATCGGGCAAAAATTTAAAAATGGTCAAAGTCTTGTAGTGACCTTGAAAACGGGGTCAAGGTCACCCTAATCGACTGGTGTCTGCGTATTCCCCAAATGAAGACAGGTACCAAATTTGAAGACTCAGCAGGTACAGCAGTTCATGAGATATCGTGCTAACAACATTTGACAATCAGTCTTGTATGGACCTTGAAAATAATTTCAAGGTCAACCAAATCGACTGGTATCTGGATATTCCCCAAATGAAGACTGATACTAAATTTAAAACCAATAGTTCTAGCAGATTATGAGGAATCGCACTAACAACATTTTCAAAACTGGTCAAAGTCTCGCCGTGACCTTGAAAGTGAGGTCAAGGTCACCGAAAACTTTTCAGGTCTGCGTATTCCCCAGATGAAGACTGGTACCAAGTTTGAAGATTCTAGGTTGAGGGGTTCATTAGATATCGCGCTAGCAACATTTTCAAAACTGGTCAAAGTCTCACCGTGACCTTGTGAATGAGGTCAAGTTCACCGAAAACTTTTCAGGTCTGCTTATTCCCCAGATGAAGACTGGTACCAAGTTTGAAGATTCTAGGTTGAGCGATTCAGTAGATATCGCGCTAACAAGAAGCGGGACGGACATACATACAATAAGTGAATTTGTCATGTCCAAAATGGCAGATACGATGGACTAAAACCACATTTCATTTGCTTTTCTACAACTAATTCTACTTTCACCTACATCGGGAGGCTGATCTTCTTCATCTTCATCACTCGGGACTCCGTTCCGTTTCCGACGCACGTCCCGGGCAAGCTTCTGCTGGTCTTGGGTTTCTTGCTCTTTGAGAATTTCTTTGATACGATCAACCTTGGAATAAAATAATAATAATAATAACACTTTATTGTCCTCATTACACAGTAAATCGTAAATTCTGTGCGCACCCTTGGCACCGCTGATGCTGCGCTCACATTCAGTGTAGCATTGCACCCGAACCTTCTCTACAGTAGACAAAGTTGCTGAGTCCCATCCATGAATAGAATCCCAGTCCTCTTGATCTCAAGCGAACACACTAACGACTGCATTATCCTGTCCCCTGTATGTACAATATGTCAATTTGATCATGAGGTGAGGTAAGTTGAGTTGGGGTTTAACGCCACTTTCTAGAGTATTTCATGAAATACGACAACTAACAAACCTCCTCGTCCTTTCCCCGGAGTTGCATCTCGATATCCGCCCGCTCGTCCAGTAGGACGGCCGTCTGCTTCTTGTGCGTCTGGTTCTTGCGCCGGAGGTCAGAGTTCATCTTCGCCACACGCTCCAACTGGTCGCCGAGCTGAAAAAACATTTATATGTTAAACCGGTTTAACATCCCCAAGATGCATTTGATGTATAGGTAACTATACCGTAACTAGGTTAGGGATAAATACCCTTACTGTTTTCCAGCGCTTGTGTGTAGATTTATCGGAACAATAGAGCTGGATTATCGAGGATGCTTTAAATTTAACACCTTCCCAAAGTGCATCTGATGGCTCTAAATTTAACACCTTCCCAAGATGGATCTGATTGATCTAAATTTAACACCTTCCCAAAATGGATCTGATTGATCTAAATTTAACACCTTCCCAAAATGTATCTGATTACTTTAAATTTAACTTAAACACCTTCCCAAGATGCATTTGATGGCTCTAAATTTAACACCTTCCCAAAATGCATCTGATTGCTCTCAATTTAACACCTTCCCAAAATGCATCTGATTACTTTAAATTTAACACCTTCCCAAAATGCATCTGATTACTTTAAATTTAACACCTTCCCAAAATGCATTTGATTGCTCTAAAACAAGTTAACCCTTCACCGGCCAGTGGCCGATCCTGGATTAGTCTCTATGCTTATGAACAGTGATTCCAGAAGCAATGCGGATCCAGAAGTTTTTCAAAGGAGGGTTCATTTATTGAAACGGGAGAAGGTTCAACCAGGTTACATGCAAACCCCCCTATTTCTACTTTTCACTTATAAATACAGGTGCAAGACTGGATCTGAAATGAAATCTCCAAGCCTTGATAATACACTGGTTCAGTACTATGACATCAATAGCCACAAATATTCTAATCTATATTTGCCTTAGCATAACAAGGAGCCCATACAAAACACTGCATAGTTTACAATTCTATTATTCACCCATAACTGTGCAGTTTGCTCGACGTGTAATCAATAAACCGAAATAGAAAAGCAACGATACATCCCTTCTACAAACAGATTTGCAAATATTCAATCAGTGACTTGGTGTTACAGATATGTAAATCTTTCTTTTAACCACTCTTATACTATCAGTTTTGCAAAGTTCTGCATCCAGCTTTTTCCATGATTCGAAAAGATTTTGCCAAACTATCATTAAGGGGCTATTGGGCCTCTTCAAAGAGATAATATTCAACATAATTACACTTAAAGGTAGGGTTCTATTGGCATATCCGCCATTTTGTTTTTATGTGTTACGTGAAAAAATAACAGCTAGGTATTCTTTATACTAATTTCACAACTTTGTTATGATAAAACACACCCACACACATCTTTTTCTTTTTAGTGAATGTGTGCTTGTCAAATTGTCAAAACTAAAGACTCAAAATTATTATCTGCAGTAATATGTTTAAGCTTGACGGTATAACCATCTTTCAATTGCATACATGTGTAAAAATGTATGTCCCCTCAAATTTTATTACCACAAAAAATACCCTGATAGAACCATCCTTTAAAGAGTCACAAGGCCAAACTTTTTAATGTTGTGTTTCCCATTCATGTTTTAAAATAAAATTATTCAAGGGGACGCGTTTGCTGTAATGTACATCATTGTGTGACTATCCTACTGGCTTTGGAGTCAACGAAAGGAAATATGGCTAAGATTTAAAGTTTTTGCTCTCATTTGAAATTGGGGGCTTTTATAGGGAAGGGTTGTTGATAACGTAAATTACGGAACTTCAATACGGTAATTCTTAATAAACTTTCAAGGAACCTCACCGCTTCACAGTCCACGCCCTTTTGTTCGATTTCTCGTCTCAGATTTCTCAGTTCCTCACGTTGTTTGTCAACTGTTTCCTTCAACTTTGTCAGCACTTTGATTTCTTGTTCTTCAGTTTCTGAGAACAAAGATGTACTAGGAGTAAGATTTAGCAATTGGAAAGCCTGTTAACTTAATGAGAGCTGAAGTCACCATGGTGAAGGCTTTGATAAACGTTACTTTTGACTTCTGCAAACCCATTATCTTCCCATAAAGGTTAATCCCTTTAGATTTTCTCTCTGTTACATATCGAGCAATTTCTCGGTTTAAAATAATTAATCCAGATGGGTTGCATTAGAAGTTAGTTGTGCAATCAGAGATGTTGCTTCAAAATGAGTATCCTGTAACTGTTAAAATGACTAGAGATGCTTCATCTGCATGAGGCACACATATTCTTTACAAGACAGAATACGGTCGCAGATGTTTGATTGGACAATTTTACCAGTGTTGCAAACTTTCACCGCCAGAAGATTATGTGAGAATATTGAAATATCACCTATGTAACAGAGATTCCGATAGAAAATCTGAAGGGAGTAAACTCTGTAGGAAGAGAATGTAGCTAACTGACAGAACCGAAATCTATGGATTAGCTGAAATTCTCTGTCTACTCACGCTGGTGTTCAAGCACGACCTTGTCCACGATGGCCTGCTTTTGGTCCTGCAGGTTGTCACGGAGACGCCGGTTCTCATCCTGCAGCTTGGTGATGTCCCAAAGGAGTCGCTTCACTTCTGACTGCCAATTCTCCTCGATCTGTTCTAGTTCCTGCAGGCAGAGAAAAGAAATGTTAAACCAGAATCAACTGCCAATTCTCCTTAATCTGTTCTAGTTGGACAGTAAAATAGTACTTATTCTATATAGGTATTATTTCGTTAAGATTTCGTTAAGAAAATATGCAATATTTATTGCAATAGTAGGTCACAATAGACTATCACTAACGCAATAGTTACTCACAATTGACTATCACTAACGCAATTGTCCCTTGTTGGTCATATAGAGGTACACCAGAAATGTATTTATTATCCGTAAAATGTAAAACATAACCAGGATATGAGCACATGTGCATTTTGCTGTTATTTGTACTTCCATATCTCTTCTGTGCTGTGCCACTTGTGAAAATACTTCCTAGTTCACTCGATGGTATTAGTCAAGAAAAGACATATAAATAATAAGTGTTTTTATATTGCGCCAACAATCAACGGGTGGTTGCTCTGGGACCTACACATTATTACCCTGACGTAATTGCACTTTTGGAGCTGCTGAAGCGCTACACGAAGCCATGTACAACCGTTATTTCAGGTACCCATTTGTACAGCTGGGTGGACTGAGTACAATGTGGATGAAGTGCCTTGCCCAGGGACACAACACAGTATGAGACCCAGGCCACAAATGTTTGGTGTCTCCACTGGGATTTGAACCCGGGCCTTTGGCATGAAAGGCCCGCACACTAACCACGACACCACTGTGCTCCATATCCTCTATACATCAAACAAAAATATTTTAACAAACATTTTATTATTGCAACAATATCCATAACAATTCTCACTATATTGGCTAATATAAACAAAGCTTATAACAGGGGGCTAATATTATTGAAAGGGGAAAGGCTGCAACATGATTGTGGTTTTGTATCAAACTGAAACTTGTGAACTAACAAACTTTGTGTGATGTTGCACCAATTTAGTTATTTATGCAACAGTGCTCCCAAACTCATCTCCATGTAGAAAAGTTCTCTGAAGAAGGAGAGTCGCATGGCCCTATTAGAATTCTTTGATTCATCTTGATTCAAAGTCCACGCTCACATATAACTGCAGTGTGTCGTATTCAAGATTGTTGAGTAAATTATCATAATTGCTCTTCTCTCACAAAAGATAGCATATGCTGTCAAAATGACTCACCACAAGGTTAAATGATAGTGAGATATTATTCAGCAATATTATTTCAGACAGTCAAATAAGGTCACAGATTTTTCTCTTGTCATTTTTTCGAAGAAATTGGGAGACATTTTTATTTTTTTTTTTATTTTCATCCAAAACTCCTTAATTTCCAACGAATTTAAAAATGTCATCTTTTCTCCAATTGAATAATCAAACTGTCAAAATTAATGGCACAATTTGAGTGTCAAATGTTATTTGTAGTGTCAAATAAAAAAATCTTCGGGGCGGGTGAAATATGAGGGTCTTACATGTGGCCCTGAATCTTCCAAATTCACAAAAAATTCATTGCAAAATATTTTCATCAATATTTTACTAGAGAAAAACTACAGCAACTTAAAATCTTTATGTAAAATGTTTATTCAACACAGTTGTACTCTCTCCCACGAGGCCTGGAATATTGAGTAAAGATTTTGACTTTGATTCAGAATCTATTAAAGGCGCTGTAGCACGATTTTCTCACTGAAATAAAGTGCTCTCACAAAATATAAATAAGAGTTACCAATGGCTAAATAATACTCCTAAATCAATAAAAAGAGTTCTAAAACAAATGTACATGGTTCAATAAAGCCATGCGAGTCCATTTCCCATCAAGGGCCATTTAATGTGTTCACATTAAAATGGCCGCTTGAAGGTAGTTCATGTGATCTCAAAGGTGGTACAAGTGTTCTAACTGATGTAGCGATACCTAAACACTCAAAGTAGAGCTTTAAATAGGGTACAATGATGGATTGGTGAACTATGTTGCTGTCTGAACTCTCAAATTCTCATGAGACTTAAAAATCTACCTCTCACACTGAAGAGTTCCACAAAATTGATGCTTTATACGCCGCACCATTTTCTTTGATTACGGATAGCCACTTTCTATGAATACGGCTTATCGGGTCATGAAATGAGATTTTTACCCATTAACATACCAATATATTGTACAATATTGTAAATGACAAATTTGAGAACAAATAATATGCAAAAAACTTGCTACAGCGCCTTTAAACTTGAGCTCTGTTTTTGACAACTGTTCTGAAAAATGCACCTCAGTTGACTAACTAGAACGGCAGATATAATGATATTCATGTGCAGCTATCTCATGCTCATAACTCATAAAATATTATTTTCAAAATATTTGTTCTGTGCCCAAAACGGTATCATTTAATCTTTGTCATCTTTGCCAAAGTCTGGTTATCCGTTGGATATACACCCCCATCCCCTACCCCTCTTCTAAATGCCCCCCCCCCCCCCTCTTAAAAAATGGGCCCCCCCCCCCCCCCCCCCCTTTCTATCGGAGGACCTCACCCCTTTGAAAATTCATTGATCCGCCACTGAATGAAAGAGTTACTGTCTTGACATATATTATTATTATACATGATTAAAACATAATCCAGTTGAAACAAATTAATGAATGTCATATCTTGGTGACATTAGATTACTTTATCAGATTAATAGAGAGTTTTGTTATTAAATTTCGAAAGGACAATCTGCTACACTGTAACACATCAACATGTTCGACACAGATTTTGCGTCAGTTATTATGTGAAAAAACAAATATTACATCAACATGTTCGACACAGATTTTGCGTCAGTTATTATGTGAACAAACAAATATCAACATTAGTGCTGTTTAATTGACTAAACAAATGTACATTATAAATTGACAACATAAAATAAACAAAAACATTCATAAATTATTACATAAAATGTAAACATTTTGTCATTATTTTCAGGTACTAAACAGTATGGTATATGGCCAATCCGCCAGCCGGAATCTGGTATTTTAGTTTGGGCTTGGAAATTTTTTAGGTTTTTTGTTTAATATAAATTGACAAAATAACACTTTTGGGCCAGTTACTTTTCAAGCTTTATAATATAATGGGACAATTCATAGGTTCTTGTTATTGAACTCTGAACTTTGAATATTGAACAGCGGTATGAATATTATCCATCAAAGTAAACAAACAGCTGTTTCCTGAACTATATTGATGATAACAAACTAATACTTACATAAAACTGATCCCATATAAATTTCTTATGTAATTTCTATGAACAGATATTCCAATTTTCTTTTAGAATAAAAAATATATTTCATATGAATCATATATACTGGATAAAATGAGTTTGTAATATTTGAATTCTTATGATTAATACTTTATTCATAATTTCAAAATTACCAGTCAGGCCTCACTAACCCAGGCACAGTATTTCCAAAAACTCAGCCATCTTCACAGTAATATTTCAAATCTTCTCTATGCATTTCTATGCGTACTGAATGGGAATGATTTAGTGAGTGAGTGAGTTGGGGTTTAACGCTTAAATTCAGTGTAGCATTGCACCCACTTACTGCGTATAAAACAGTTCTCTACTGCAGACAAAGTTGCCGTGCCCCTGGAGGGATTCAAACCCCGGACCTCTTGATCCGAAGCCAAACGCGCTAACCACTGCGCTATTCCGCCCCCGGGAATGATTCAGAACAGAAACCATGTATTAGGAGTATTGAATTTTTCTAATAGTTTTGGTCTGACAAAATTGAATGAAATGTTGACGTATGTATATATTTCTAATTTCTAAATTTCTATTTCAAATTTAGAAATTGAAAATTATTTTTCCAAATGGATCAAAATCAGGAGAGTCTGTAAACCAACTAAATGATTTCCGCCTAAAAACAATTCAAATTCCTCGTTTCTGATTGCAATCAAATTCTCATTTACCAGCCAACGAACATACAATTCATGACTTGCTTGATGAAGTGAAGTCACGTGTTTAGAGGACACCATTAATTTGACATCGTTATGATTCGTTAACAGAATTATTAGGAAGAGCACAGAATGCCAATATTGACCGCGAATACTGAACATAATGTTACGAATGTTGAAGTCATCAGCGTGTTGTTGCAACAAATCAATAAAACGGTACTGTTCTGTCTGACTCAGAGGCATGTGATCCCGATAACGTCACGTTAACTATGAATGTCGTGTAAACTATAGATAATGTCATGTCAAGTTGGTAAACTATAGATATGACGTATAATGTCATATTACAGAGTGCTTTACGTCATAAACTGCTCTGATACGGTCATATTGGGATAATGCAAAATTCTTTTCTCAGAGTATAGATTTTGTTTATGAAGTTATATTGAGAATATCTGCTGACATGCTAAAAGGGTGATTTATTATGAAATTAACCGTAGTGACAATATATCTTAAGTTAAATATATGCCGCAAACCACAATTAAGATTGGTCTTTCGACATGAATTGACTACACAGCTTTTCAACATCAACAATAATCTGATAATAGACTCGAACTTTTAATTTTCTCAATGTGGTTTTAATATTGAAATTATATCTGTTAACCTAAAAACAATTAATTTTGAAAGGCAATTTATGATTAACAGAAAGAAAATGGTATTGGGATATATCGTCTTTGATTGCGATATATAAAATTTATTGCAAACCTTCCTGATTCTTGTATCCTGATTTATTAATTAACTTTCAATGTTATGGCATGTATACTGTATTTACGGCCTAGACCATATGATTCGACAACTGGGCCAATACAGGGAAACTGGGCCAATACGGGAAAAACTGAGCCAAAACGAGACAAACTGGGCCAATATGAGATCTGAGCATGCGCAGTTGCACATTTGGTGAAAGCCCGAAGCTATTGCTTCACAACTTCGACCTGTGCTATTTGTTCACCAATCTTGTTTATAATTATTATTTCAATATAAATAAGATGTCTAGTGTTGTGTAAATAGAATGAAAAGAAGTTAATTAATAAAATTGTCATTAATTAAGTACCGTAGTGTCGCGGGTATAAGAACAGGGGGCTCGGCAAACAAACATCTTGAAAACATGGGGGTGGGCTAGTTACCGAGAAAGACCCCAACTCATGAGATCGAATTGACTCAATCCAAGATGGCGGCTCGTAACTAACACAAATAGGCAAGGCATGTTACCGGCATAAAGAATATTGTACTTTGATGTTTTAAGTCTTTTAAACATAAACATGATATTATTAACATTCATTCATGTTATTTTTTTTATATATGATAATTATATTATGCACTTAAACATCATTTTTGTTTTTCAGAATTCTATGATCGGCGCGACTGCACATGAAAACATTGCCATTTTTTTATTTATAAATTTTGTATGCCATGTGTTTAAAATGGTGTACAGTGAATAAAAACGATAACATTCTTGAGTTGCGTTGTTGACATAGTTGTGTACATAGCTGACAAAATAATTCAGAAAAAATTAATGTTGGGAATAAAATGTTGCTACTCACATCACCATACATCGATGAAAGTTAGGCCCACACGTCCCGAATTGATATCCATCATTACATAGCTTAATTATCATGTTGTCAATAACGTTTATGTACGTTATGTGTTCCAGAACAAATATCGTAATTTGTTAATTAACTATTTACAAATCAGTGTTTGATGCGTCAATGCATGTCGACTGAAATGGTTTTTTTCAAAGGAAATACAATATGATTGGTTGCTATATTAGTGTCGACCAATCGGAGCAGACTATAGTCATTACGGAATTCCCTTCTCGCAAGCGTCTCACTCGCTCACACACACAATCTGTCACTAGGCTACATGTTGTTTAGGAAATGGTAATGGTAACTCATGACTGAACACGTGAGATAGATTTTTGTCAGATACATGAATGTTATAATTACTTCACTGCTTATTTATATCTTATACAATGTTATGTGATATTTTTTTTAATTATTTTATCGTACCGGGTAACTGCACGAGACTTGACAGCTCGCCGGAAAGTACGTACATGTCGATTTTAAGGCAAGTGCATGTTGTGTTTTGATTTACGTATAAAAATATCATTGATAAAAGATGAAACCCAAGTTACAAATGCTATTATAGATATATGTAATGTATGCAATTATTAAAATACATACGATAAGCTGTCAAAATAAGAACAAATATGCAATTATTAAAATATAAACGATAACTTTCAAAATAAGAATATTGAAAACAAAACACAACACGATATAACATGGCAAATCAAACTTTATTGTATGTCCGAGAAATCAAATCTGTGCATGAATAGTTTGACCATTGAACATCTGGCAAAATGGGGGGTGGGCTATAACAAGAGAATAACCCCAACCAAGACAAGCCTCAGAAAAGTGGGGGTGGTCTTAGGCTCAAATATGGTCTAATACCTGCGACACTACGGTATTTCCGTATTGGCCGAGTTACAGGTCCTCAGTCCGTTGTATTGGCCCTCGACTTCGTCTCGGGCCAATACAACGGACTGAGCACCTGTAACTCGGCCAATACGGAAATACTTAATTATAATATTATTTAATAACATTATAATATTGTCTGAAAAATTTTGTATCGATACTTAATATTACCAGAGTCACAATGTCAATACCGCAATACCCCGATGTATTGTAACACCTCTAAATCAATGGGAAAGCTCCAGTGGTACAAACCTTTATATTGTTTTAGGCACATGATTTATATATAAATGGAACATTTAAGTTATCTTGTTGAACGCCATGTATACATATATCTCATATAGAGAAAACATAAATTTTTACTTCACCCAACGAGATATCATATTCAAGAAACATCAACAATCTTCTTTGTAATAACGTTCCATAAATATCATAGGTGCTCATTGTTTCTTGGAATAACCAATGATTTAATCCGCTGGTTAAGAGTTAAATAAAATATACCTTTATTCTCGGTGACCAAACTATAAAATGACAAAGCTACAAATTTACCAAATCCACTCAACTTTCTGAAATAAACATGATTTTGTAAAAGATAAATCTGTGCTGTCAGTGATGTGACATTTGACGGTTGGTGCCGACTAATGATAGAGGCGAGAATGGTAGTCCCTTGCCTGACAAAGCAATTTCATGGCTCGTATAATGGACGCTGCCATTCCATACAGGAATGACATTCCTAGTAATCACAAATCAAATTATCTACATCAAGAACATCGAAATTTAATCTGTTGGATGGAGCCGGATTTTCTTCTTTCTTATTTATGACAATGGAGTTTATTCTTGGAAATCCTTTCAGAGTTTTTACTTCCTACTTTTCCATCAAATGAGTCGAGGTGGGGTGGGGTGGGGTGAGACTAGGTGGGGTGGGGTGAGACTAGGTTGAGGTGAGACTAGGTGGGGTGGGGTGAGACTAGTTGGGGTGGGCTGGGGTGTGGTGAGACTAGGTGAGGTGAGCCTAGGTGGGGTGGGGTGAGACTATAGGTGGGGTGGGGTGAGACTAGGTGAGGTGAGGCGAGGCGAGGCGAGGTGAGGGTCCGGGTGTGATGAGGTGAGGTGAGGTGAGGGTCCTGGTGTGATGAGGTGAGGTGAGATGAGATGAGATGAGATGAGATGAGATGAGATGAGATGAGATGAGATGAGGTGAGGTGAGGTGAGGTGAGGTGAGGTGAGGTGAGGTGAGGTGAGGTGAGGTGAGGTGAGGTGAGTTGAGGTGAGGTGAGTTGACAGTGTTTCCGTTATCCGGTGTCTGCCAGCTTTTGTCCGGTAAAATAAGCCAATATCTGGTACTGTCGGTCATGATGACCAGCAAATGACCAGTAACTTAAAGGTGCATCCATTGTGTTTCATAAAATTTTATTTGGCTTTACAACATGCCAACAAACGATATGTGCTGACATCAGTTGAAATAATTTCACTCAAATTGCATATTCATCCCCAATCGCCAAATATATATAAAAATTTCAAATTAAAATCGAGTAACATCATTATACGAAGAAACCGAAAGTACAAATTCCATTTACATGCAGAGTAATAGAAGACCTATTAACCTTTATCAGGTTAAATTTTTCTTTTAGTCTGTTGTAAATAAGTTTCCAAAATTACGTTTGACTAATTGACGCACGCCACACGCGGTGAATTGTCCGGTTTTCGATCAGAAATCGATACTTTTACCTTTATATCGTCCGTATACTGAGTCGACTAAGATCAAAATGACAATTTTCGGCAACAATCAGTACTTCCCGATAACATAACACTTTAATAATACACTTCAATAATTTATAACGTTTAGCATGTGATGTGATATACGTGAAGGTGCTGAAGCAAATTTTTTCCAAATTTTATTTTTGCAAATTTCCCATTGATTATGATAATGATAGTTTGTCATTTAAAGTTATTTTAACGTTGTACTAAATCCTGAAACGACCCCCTTTAACAAACGACAAAGAACATGTTTTCAGTCATAAATTAATAATAAACTATTCAATGTCACTTTTTCAATTGTGAATATTCCAAGAAAAAACAATACCAATTTTACCAGTCACAGTTTAAAGCTCATCACTGATCAATCGAGGATTCAGGAATAAACTCAGAATGTTGACAGGATGTCTTATTTTGTCAGGATGTATTCACAACTCAGATATAATTTGAGTCATAGCAGCTTTCAGATAGTGACCATAAAACAATTTAATTACATTACATTATCATTTTACAATATAAAACTGTAACATCGGTCAGTAAGTCGTGCATCCAGAAAAAGCCCTCAAATAAACATTCTTTATAACCAGACATGCGCTGAACGCTTCCTTCATTGTAATTGGTCGAATATGACATACAGGTTTATTATGCAACAATACACCAATACACCAAGGCATCATGATTCATAGGCGTACGATATGATACACAATACAATTTGCCAGTAAAACGCTACATAGGGATATCTGTATTTTCTTGACAAATACCATGTTTATCTCATCGAGTGAGCTAGAAAACAATAAGTTGTCACTAAGGTGACATGATCCCCCGCCGCAAATTAATACTTTAAAATTGAAAAATAATGTCAAGATCAGCTAAATCGACTGTCTAACATTACGCAAAATTCAAAGTTCCACTGTGACCTTGAGAATAATGTCAAGGTCACCAAAATCTAATCAGCCCTTTGTCTTCCCTAGTAGGTGCTTTGTATAAGATATGATGGAATTCCGGTGAATGGTTCTTGATATATCCCGCTGACAAGCTTTACACGTACATTAACATGTCGAAAAATAACGCGCGGCGGGGGATAACAAGATATTTCATGAGAGGCACAGCCATGAGTGAAATATATTAACTTTTCTATGTATGCGATTCTCTCTATTAAAATCACTGAATGATGATTAATAACATGCAGATTTATTGCCACTTTACAAAAACAAATGAGCATTTAATATTTTCTACTCTGACATTATTAACACCTGTTGAAGCTGTTGCAGACATGCCTACCCCTTTTTGCAAGAAATAGTAGGAGCACCTTTAAAAAAAAGTAATTTCAGCCAATTAATAGTAAGGTAACTATTTTATAATGAGCACTACATAATTTACAACTCGTTTCGATTCGGCGCTTGTGTTTCGTTGCTTTGTTTGAGACAAACTCTGTATAACAGAATTATTACGAATGGATAATTGAAACGTCATGCGCATTGCCATATTTATCAATTTGTTTACTTCCTGGTTTTGACAATAACTGTTGATTTGTGTTTACATAAGTATTACTAGCTTTTCGTTCATCAAAACAGTTAATAAATGACAAACAAAGGTTAGTTCACACACAGTTTCTTAGAAATATAGACGATTTATGATAAGAGAAGTAAAATTAAATTTATTTTGATTTATTTGATTTTTTCGTATTTTTGTTCTACTCGATCGTAACTAAGGTCGTAATTTGACCCCCAAAATAGTAAGGCTTACGCCAAAATCATAAGAGTAGGCATGTCTGCTGTTGCTGTCAGAAATACCTTTTAGCTAATTATCAGTGATTCATCACCACCGCTTGGACTCAAACCATAACAAGATCACTATAGATAAGGGGCGGTGCTAACCTACGCTAATTAAAATTTGGAAGGCATGTTATTTTAACGAGAAGTAGTAACTGTTCCCAAATGTTGTCATTTTGATCTTAGTCGACTCAGTATACGGATGATATAAAGGTAAAAGTATCAATTTCCGATCGAAAACAGGACAATGCACCTCGCGTGGCGCTCGTCAATTTGTCAAACATAATTTTGGAAACTTATTTACAACAGACTAACAGAAAAATTTAATTTGATAATGTTTAATAGGTCTTATAACTAATGCGCGTGTAAATAGAATGTGTAGTTTCGGTTTCTGCACATGTATAATGATGTTACTCGATTCTAATTGGAAACTAGTAATTTTTATATATTTGGCTATTGGGGATGAATATGCAAGTTGAGTGAAATTATTTGAATTGATTATCAGCACATATCGTATGTTGGCACGTATTAAAGTCATATAAAATTATATGAAACACAATGGATGCACCTTTAATCAGACTCTGCAAAATGTTTTGGAACTAATTTATTCGTCAACTAAAGTCATAACATATTTTTGTAATCAAGCATTTTATGAAAACCATGACAATTTGATAGTGAAACTGTACTGTGATCATAAGAACAGGAAAATCTTCTGGATAACAACTTCTTTAATGTGAAAATACACAATGTTTGGGAGTATATACTCACCCCTTCATCAGGTGGGATGTGATGACACGTCGTGTATTTACACATTAAAAGAATTTGTAATCAAGAAAATCTTCTTGTTCTTATGTATACCACTTCTAAATGCCCTTCAAAGACATGTACTGTGATCATCATAATACATAGTTTGGGCATCTATGTAATCATCTCCTGCCCAAACTGAGGATATAGGTTGAGTTTTGAAATATATACGATCAAGAATATAAAGTTCCATTGTAATTAATTAGATTTGCAATCTGAAATTTATTTGAAAAACTAATGAAAATTATTTTCCAAAATAAACTCATGCATATCAAACATCATCAGAAGCAACAAACTGATAATAAAAGTATTTTATTAGCTTCGTTAAATGTCAACTTCTAATCATATTATATCATGTT
Source organism: Gibbula magus (assembly GCA_936450465.1). Classification (NCBI taxonomy): domain Eukaryota; kingdom Metazoa; phylum Mollusca; class Gastropoda; order Trochida; family Trochidae; genus Gibbula; species Gibbula magus. Next base: position 58,478,243 of record OW388295.1, on the reverse strand, counting down.
ATTCTGTTAAAAAATATCAAATCAATATCGCGCATCAGATAATTGATTCTATTCTCAGACAAGTGGGGGTGGACTCTGTTTGATTTCCGTTGATTTCACGAGAATCACAAGTGTATGCTCTTAGTGTTAGTACATCAACTAATCTCCGAGAGTGAAGCTCAAATACCTCTGTAATTTACTCCCGTGCTCCCCATCAAGACCAGAATAATCATTGATTTCTTTCAAATCAAGATTCTTCGACTCAGCATAACAAAAGTAAGGGTAATTGCTTATAGGATTTTCATCCCTCTGATACAATAAGAAAATTACAATATTGATAGGTAAATGACAAGGTTCAAATAATTTTGATTAAATATTGAATATTTAATTTTTGCAGTCCAAATTAAAATCATTTCAATTTTGTTTTCAAAATCATGTTTCATAGCTGGACGATAATTATTGATACATTTTTTTTGATAAAATATTTAAGTTTATAAGATCAAGAAAATGTAAACATCGACTTCTCATAATACTCTTTTGTTTGGAGGGAAAGGGAGTTGAGGAGAGTTGAGGAGAGTTGAGGTGAGTTGAGGTTACCCGTAAATGCCACCTTCAAGATTATTTCACTTATATCACGGCTGCTAGTATTATTGCAAGGAGAAAGCCTGCAACACCACGGTGGCTATGCATTGCGGTGAAACTTGCGATGTCAGCTGGAACTAGCGAACCATGGGTGGTACTCCGCTGAAATTCAGTGTAGCATTGCACCCAAACCTTACTGCATGTAGAACGGTTCTCTACTGCAAACAAAGTTGCTGAGTCCCTAGCGAGATTCGTACCACAGACCTCTTGATCAACAGCCAGCGTGCTAACCACTGTGCTGTGAGAGGGAGGGAAAGAGAGGGAAAGAGAGGATAAGGGAGGGACAGGGAGGGAAGGGAAAGGGAAAGTAAAGGGAAAGGTTTGCGATTCTCTAGCAGCAACTTTTCATAGCCAATAACTGGAAATTTACCATATCTAAAAAAAAAAAATCACTTAAAACACACAAGACTTCTTTTCACAAGGTTATTAACACGATCAGACTGGTTATTTATTAACCTTAATTACTATGCTACTTTTCATTTTACTTAAATATTCACACACACAATTTCTACCACGACAAATGTAATTGTTCTGCTACAAACTCTTTATTCAAGTCGACTGAATACTGTGTAACGAAACTAATAAATATAAATTATTCACGTTCAGAAGGTTATGCAGTTTACTATACAAACTAACGAATCTACTAATTAATTCATTCTCTCCTGATGTCGAGAGTCACTGACAGATGTCGGGGTAATAAAGCAAAGTGATGTCATGGTTCAGAAGCTGACGGTGCAGCCGTTGAAAGAATAGCAGGTCGTTTTTAGATTATTTTACCTTCCGACTGCGTGATTAACACTGAAAGTTATCCCACAGGCCCTTATAAAAAAAACTTACGAGGGATTATCAGCATTGTAATTTAATCCCTACCTTTGAAAGCAATAGTATTCCTTTCCTATTTTTTCAAAAGGAGGGGTGTTAAATCGAATTTTGGTTCTAGATAGGACATTGTTTTATGTGATTCAAATGGAACAAAATTGACAAGAAATGATTTCACTCAAAGGTGCGACATATCATGAATATTACGAAAATTGTGCAATTTGAGTACCATATTCGATGTATAAGAACACTGGGTGAGATGAGGTGAGTTGTGGTTTAACACCGCTTTCAACAGTATTTCACTTATATTGCGGCTGCTAGTATAATGGCAGGGAGAAAGCCTGCAACGCCATGTGGCCAGGCATTGTGGTGAAACCTGCGAGCATCGGCTGGAACTAGCGAACCATGGGTGGTACTACGCTGAAATTCAGAGTAGCATTGCACCCAAACCTTACTGAATGTAAAACAGTTCTCTACTGCAGACAAACTTGCCATGCCCCTGGTGGGATTCAAACCCCAGACCTCTTGATCTGAAGCCGAATGCACGAACCACTGCGCTATCCCGCCCCTTAAAGATCACTGGGCACTTGTTTCTTGAGTTAAAACATGGTTTGGGGCACTAATTACGTGGAATACAGTATAACCCTGACTCTGACTCAGATAATTAACAAAATCTGCACTCGTCTCATAGTCATCCGTCAAACTTGCCAAGGTATTAAACATTTTTTGTTTACATTTTACGTTCATTACACTTTATTTTCAAGAAAGAATATGCATAATGATGTTTTGTGACTTTAGGTTGTTAAAAACATTTTCTGAACCAAACTGCAAATATATCGAACTGAGGGTTCTGTACTGCAATACGTACTGAACCAAACCTCAAGTGTACCGTTTCACCCTTAGTAAAGTGAAACATCATTTTATAGAAATACATAGAGACAATTTGAGACACTTTCATTCAGATGGTCGGGTTTCCAGATATACAGGATCCAGGTAAACAAGATTTCACTTTATCCAGACTCAGGTAAAAACAAAATCTGCACTTGTTTCAGTCATAGGTCAATCTTGCCCAGGTATCAAATGTTATATACATGATCTAGCTCAAGAGACGCCCAGGCTGATATTTTTATTAAAAATATTATTATAACAATAACTATATTTATATTATTACTTTTATTTTTTTAGCCAATCATTTGAAAAGTTGCCGGACAGTTTTCAGGCAAGTGTGGAAAAACAGAAATCGATAAAAAGATTATAATTATTCACTTCTTTTTTGTATTCCTGGGTAAAATTTGGTAGCATTTTTAATGGAGATTCGGAGTAGAATTTGTTTCTTTCCAAATTTGTCAAAATCTTGGGAGGAAATAACCTAAAACAAGAACAAGTAAATAAATTTGTTGGTCTATGGCAAATACACAAAGTTGATTTTTCATATATAGTTGCCTTTTAATGTGTAATGTTAGTATTGTACTTAATTAATGTGTAAATATTTTGGATTCATATAATCACATGTTCTTCTTCACTGAATCTCACAAATAACACTGACACTGTCTTGTTTATCTCCTCTATCTGTGATAAACAATCAGATATAAATAGATGAAGGTCACTAGGAAACTAGGTTTTCCATTTTCTGTTTACATGGTTTAGGAAGACAAAAAATCCATGCTTCATCGAACCACCCTTGTTTTCAGTTTTTTATTCTATTTGACAAGTTGTGAGAGAAGGGGTGATCTCAACAACACCCATTAGATTTAAGTATTTGAAGAACTTCAGGCCAATGGCCTATTACCAGATATTCACTCAGGACATTTGTCTTATTCACATTTCTAGGCTTCAAAATCACTGTTTTATGAGTCCCAGAAAATAAAAGCGAGTCCCTCCATAGTAATCCTATTAGTATAAATAAAAACCTTGCATCTCAGGGACTCGCAGTTTAAATTTCTACGAGTCCATTTCAAATTTTGTGAGTAAATGACGCAGGTAAATTTATCCCAGCAAATAAATACAAGTTGAAAACTAGTGAAAGTGACGATTTATAATATATGATAATAAATTATATATACATTTTAACACCTAATATCAAGTGCAAGCACTGCTCAATGGCGGTACATTATTACGGTGCTGTTACTAAGCGCTCAGCGCGACCATATAGGTACCCATTTTAACAGCTGGGTGGACTGAGTGCAATGTGGAAGAAGTGCCTTGCCCAGGGACACAACACAGTATAAGACCCAGGTTACAAATTTTTGGTGTCTCAACCCAGATTGCGTATCCCGACTCTTCAAATGAATAATGTTGTGTTATAAAGTGATTTTGAATGATAATTAGAATCTTATACTCTGTGCAAAGGTGAAGGTCAAACATGGGGGGGTTGATCGCTCGATATTGCCTTTCTTGTAATAAAATCGCTGGTAGAAGGTAAGAATCACAACATTATTCATTTGAAGGGTAAGGATACAAAATCCAATTGCCTAGCGATTACGATATGGTTATGTTTGATGTTGACAGCACGTTTTCCATTGAAATATTCCAAATTTCTCCGCTCGAAAGCGGTGATTTCGTGACAGGTTTTTGGCGTACTCGTGAAAAAATGGTTTCAATCAATGTAGCTCAGCTAAAAGTGAACCGATTTTGATAATTTTACATTCAATCGAAAGGGAATTTATTTGGCTTAAATTATGTAAGCTGTCGACTGTGTGTTTGTTCTTTATTACTCAAGCCAGAATTCGGCCCGGAACGAGGAGGGGTGTTTGGGTGCGTTATATCCCTTTATTTATTTATATGTAGGTAGCTGTCAGAGGACGAAGTTTTTGATTTAGGACGTATTGTTTTCAGCAATACCAGCCCCTGTGCCTGACACGTATTCTCTTTTCGTTTTATCTGAATAGGTACACAATGTTACGTCACTTGTTCCAATTTGAAAGCATTTCAAGGTGGTAGTCGTGTCAAAGTAAAACAAAACATATAGACATAGACAGTGAGACTATGCATTTCTTATGACACCATGTAACCAAAGTCATATTTCGCCCATGTGCATCATATGAAAAACATAAACCCCAATATGTTTGCCCTCAATGGTAAAATCAATTTCATTGATGAATTTCCTTACCTGTTCAAATCTGGCCCTTTCTTGCGCTTTATCGGCTTTCTCGGTCTCCAGCTTCTCTACAAGGAATCTCAGCTGGTTAATTTCATCAGTTTCAGTTTCAAACCGACTGGCAAGCGTCTCCAACTGTTCAAGAGCCTTTATGACTTTTGGCATCAAGTCCGTAACAGACTCATTTCCGTAGCTTGTGATGAGTTTGTCAAATTCCTGAGCGATGCCCGCCGCCTGGTCATAAACATCAGTGACCGAAATGGACGATTCACTCGACATGGTAGATCTACGATCGGAATATTGGCGCTCCATTGAAATTCGTAGAGGAAGTAAATTCCATCGCAGTCACTGCTAACAAGGAAACTCTTCCATGACACTTGTACCTGACTTGAACAGCAATCACGAGCTCCGAGTACCTGCCCACTACTGCTTGCCTAACAACTGATATTGTATCCATTATGTCAAAAGAGGACGTCTGGTGACTACCCGGAAATATGAAACATGAATGGAGAACAATTTAAAGGATATTTTAGGACTTCCTTCACACGACCTTGCCAAAACGATCATGTTATTTCTTTTATTATAAAGTATTTATATTGCACGAAATTTATGTATATCGAACTTTATGGCATGTTGTGGATATTTTTGGTGGGGTTTTTTTTACATTACTTATGTTTGTATGTTTATATTTGTCTAATCTGTAAGATTTTAAATGAAATATAATCTTATCATGCAGTTATAGTTAACTATTTTAAAAAAAACATCGGTATTATTAGATAAGTGAAAAATAAGCGAAAAATATGAATTTTGAACAAGATCAAATTATATTTGATATAAACATAGTTATCTCAACATTAAATCGACAAAATCGTCACATTGAATTGACAGATTTTCATTTTATTTAAAAACAAATTCCACGCAAATGTAGGTTCAACCCGTAAACAATTATCTTAGAACCCCTGTATTAACACGAAGTAGAGACAAAAATGTTGTAACATAACGCTGTGTCCTCTCACAAATCAAGCAGGGGCGGGATAGCTCAATGGTTAGCGCGTTCGGCTTCAGATCAAGTGGTCCGTGGTTTGAGTCTCGACAGGGCTTCGGCAACTTTGTCTGCTGTGGAGATCTGTTCTACATGCAGTAAGGTTTGGGTGCAATCCTACACTGAATTTCAGTAACACCTATGGTTAGCTAAAGTTCCAGCCGAAGCTCGCAAGTTTCACAGCACTGCATATCCACCATGGTGTTGCGGACTTTCTCCCTGCAGTAATACTAGCAGCCGTCACATAAGTGAAATATTTTTGAAAGCGGCGTTAAACCCCAACTCACCTCATCACACAAATCAGACACCCACTTGTTACATAATTCTCTTATTACATTTTAACATGAATACATAATGAATTATGCGCAAATATTTCTCAATTCTAAGTCTAAGTATCTCTTTCCTAACGTACACGTAAAAAAATGTGTACATAAAGAAGGGGCAACTAATCGCTTTATGCCGAGCACGATATGTGGGTTTATAACAGATTGAGCCCGAGGGGACGATTTGTTGCGATTCCGGTCACACTTGTGTCTATTGTGTACGTATGTAATGACTTGTATTCATGCTGTATTGTACCTGGCATGTTAGGCATGGTTATAAAAGATAATGCACTGGACAGTAATAATCTGTCTGACTGACCATGACGGATTTATCTTATCTCGGTGGTAGGTAATTCAGTAAACACGTGGTTAAAGACCCATCCGCCTAAAATTCCAGCTTTTGCGTAATTTACTCCTTTTATCAAGGCCTCTGATGATACTCCGCAGTTGAGGAGAAGAATTAATTTGTTTCGTGTCCGTTCAAATTTGTAATGTATGTTGAACTATGTTCGCCATCATTTATTAAAACCATTTTTTAAATTTTTACCATGTCCCTTCAGCGCTTCCGTAGTTGGGGCTGCAGTGGTTTGTAAATTGTCATGTTTGAAGAGAGTGGTAGCTAGTCGCGCGGCTTATAAATATTAAAATCTATTTTGTCAATTCACATTTCCCTTTTTGATAAGATATTGGATGCCGTTTGAGGTGTAAAAAAGACAAGTGACGAGAACCTAAGCTGAAACCATGCAATTATTTATATTACATGATTAACTTATTCATGGCATTAAAAGTTTGACACCATTTGTGGTGTAACAACACAGGCAATGACGACCTAAGTTGAACCGAATTGATGAACATCTGCATGAAAATCAAAAGCTAAATAGATACCTTTTGAGGTGTGAAAACACGTGATGAGAACATACAGTTTTTTGACACTTATATTCGTAAGGTGACGTTATTTTCATAGACATGCATGTGTACAGACTTAGTCTTGAATAAATAATTTTCATAGATAGGATTTTGTCCGATCCTATTCACATTTATCAAATTTGTGAGGAGGAATTATCTTGGCTACAACCTCAAAATTTATGTTTATTTGTATGTTGTTTATCCAAGGAATGCCTGTAACTTATTCCACATATACATATTTTGAAGACATTTAACATTGCGATCAATAGGAAAGTTTTTATTTAATGTACACATGTACACTAGGTAAAACGGATGACAAAAGTTAAATTGTCATCAGAAATTTTTTATTTTAGTTACGCACTTCAAGCTGAGATGATTTCAAATCAAGCTGAAAAGTTAACATTAAAATCAAAACAGAACTTATTTCATGAAAATAATTTATAATATCTCAGATTAATTTAGAATGCAATGGTGTGATTAACTTATTCATGAGAACCAGATTGCTTCATAGTCTGGATATAGTGATAGCAAAACACAACGCTTATAAACATTAAGGTTATTTAATAAAATGTTAGTTCTTATTTTATTTTAAAATATTAATTCTATAATGAATTTTGGGAACATAAAAAAATTGGCTTGATGCGGTCTTGCGGTGAAATGCATGGTGTGCCAGGTTGCAGTGACTTCGAAGTGATTATAGAGACACTTCTGTGGACTTTGTAAGGAAAAACGAAATTCGAGGAAACATTCCTCTTTATACAGACATAATTAAATTAAATTTAAAAAATGTAAATAAAGTAATATCTATATCTCTTTTTCAAAAGTAATTCCGGCATAAGCGCATATATATGCGATGTTTACCTCATGAGGTGCACTTCGTTTACAATATTCATAAATCAAAACAGGCTGCAATGATGTTTTTGTTATGATTTTTGAAAATTTCACATATATATTTTGGCTTCGAAAAGAATAATCGCCTGCCTTGAATAATCGCCGGGTCAAATCAGGGTTTGAAATTAATAATCGCCAGGCGATTATTCAAGGATTTACGGCATATATATGTCATTTTAAATGGAGGGCGTTATCGAGTTTGTCTTCTTCAGATTTCCCATTTATAATGATTGTTTATGTCAGTTATATTAACTTTAGAGGGAAAACATCTTATTACACAAACCAATTATTCGTATTGCATGGCGGCAATTTTAATGTGAACATCTTTTATTAATTCGAATTACAAAAACGAGTCCAATGGCTTTACCGAACCATGTACACTCATGTTTTAAACTTAATTTTCCGAAGAGAGAAGGGTGTTTTACTTTTTGGGTATTGTTTTTCAAATACATTTCATCGACCTATTTCAGCGAAAAACGTCCTACTGCCCCTTTAACAATTTAGAATCGATCGCTTGTGAAGGTAGCATGTTTTTTTTTAAAAATGAACAGAAATTGGCGTCTAAAAGAAACTCTACCAACGATAACGATAATGCAACATATTTTAATCCACGAGTGATAAACACGAATGAAACAGTTACAAGGAAATACTCAAAGACTTGCTGTATTTCCTTTACTTTTCTGTACTATCGTAGCGGCGCTCTGCACAGAAAAGTAGAGCAAGTGCTTATAAATTAGCCAGTGATGGAGACTGGTGCGAGTTATAATTTGCGGGGGCGTTTGTTTCCAGAAGACTTCAAAGCTAACTTCTTAATTTTCGAAATAGTATCTGTTCAAAAGAAACAAAACAGCCCATGCCTTCACAAAATCGTCGTTTTGGAGTACCTCTTTTATAAATACGAAATATGGTATGACCCTTTTCCGTGTTTTATGATGCGTAAATGACTAATAAACTCACGTGCAAAAGAAACGTCACCACATTTTGAAAACAGTATAAAATGAAATATTGATGTCGGAGAAAGTAGATTTTGAATGTATTTGGTAGCCACATGTTTTGTAAAGAAGTATTCACAATTTCATACATCAGAGTATGCAATTTTTATTTTTACATCTGTTCAAATAGACATGGGGTGATAAAATCGTTTTTTAAAGATGTTTTTGGCCAACAATACTTGGTATTTAAGTTTAAAACATTGAAAAAGTAGAAATTTAATTAATTAAAGATATCCTCGACATAAATAACCTTCTTTGATTTAAATTTGTTGACGCGTCATTACTGTAGGACGTCACAAAACAAGCCAAAACTGGCTTTTTGAGGCTTCTATCTCGTCTAGTTAAGGAGATTCCAAAACGACCATTTCTTAAAACTTGTGTTTCTCAGAGTTATGAATAGATACTGTTTTGAGAATTCACATTTAGTATTGTTGGGTTCTGAAGACATGATGTAACGCTGTTTCAGTCGCATTTATCGCCCGTCGATTGAAATATTTTGTATTTTGTATGGGGACGTATCTTTTGCACTTGAGTTTAGTACAGTATGAGTACCTATTTATAAATAATCAACTAACGTTTCATATTTTAATATAAACCAGTGTTTATATGTTGGCGTCCAGTCTGAGAGTGTGTATATTTAAGGAAAATAAGGTATTTGACAGCGTTTCTCTTATTTCTATATTCATATACGTTTGTGTGACATACTTATAATTTTGACGACTGCACTAAACTATGAATGTTGTCTACAAATCAAATAATAAAGTTAACTTCTTTTTCAAATTGCTATAGGGTTCATTTGTATTCCCAACATCTTCCCACGGCAAGGTGAAAATGTATCGAGATCTCTCCATTTTTTACCTTGCCTTCAACCTAGGCAGAAGTGGTGAAACGAATCAGCGATACCTATTGTGATCACGAGTTACGTCCCTTACCATCTGCTAACATACAGCCAATGAAATGGCAGTTTACATTCGGATAAATAAATAGCGACGATTGACACAGCCACAGAGGCAACACAACTGTCTTCTGATTGGCTTAACCGATTAGCCTGCATTACGTTAAAATCTTAGCACTGAAAATGCGAGGGTTGAGGTCAAGGGCGGAAGGATAAGATATGGAAATCTTTTCGTTACGCCTGTGACTTTGTGAAGATGTATTCCCAAATGATCACAGTAAAATATTGGTACGAAGATACACTGTATACCAGCGCAGTATGCTAAGTTCAGTCTATACTCTCTATACTCTCTATACTCTCTGGTGTTTTTGGCTTATACATACTGTCGAGTTGAAATACTCTAAATCACTTGATCGTTAGGGAAATCAAAATTTTCATTATATTATATTTTCAGTGGTACAAATAACATTTATCAGTTAAAATAAAATCACGAAATATGTATTTCTACTTCACTTGATGAGATATACATGGACGAGAAATGTCAAATACCCTCTATTGATCCTCTCTCTTAACTCACCCTCACTGAAATAAAGACATTTCAAGAGATAAACAATACATAATTTTGCGTATTTTTAGGGTAATATCATATCAATATCTACTAAAGATCCCAGTCAAATACAGGAGGCAATCACAGGATATTTACTTATTTAGCTTGGAGATTTTATGAGCGCATTCCCGCGGAGCTGATTTCATACTCGGATATATACTGCAAATGGTGAAACTCATTACAGTTTTAAAAAAGTTGAGGATATTGTAATGTGTATGATTGAGGGAATAGATAGATCCTAATTCATAATTTCATAATTTCATAAGTTTACATGTATCCCTATCTCCTTCCAGTATATTATGTACCTCTTAATTAGTGAGATCATCTTTAATAAGTATTAAGTTGTAATAAAGAGTTAGAAACTTTATTCCACCTGTTTTGGTATTGTGATCTGATTTTCAAGTTTGGAAAAGTTTAGAAAAATGGTTAAAAGCCGTCCCAATTATTACAAATTTTTAAAATAATCCTCGGAATCAAGGAAAGAAATAATAATTATATTAATGCAGCCATTTTTACTTGTCAAAGACAGTTTATTTTTAAATAGTAAAAAAAGTCAATATTAACCTTAAATAAAATACATATTAAGCAAGACTACGTCATAAACAAAATACACGTATTTAGTTCCCGGTGAAAATGATATATTTGTTAAATTTCTTACCCTAACACATAATTGATATTTCGTAACTTTACTTTTGTTAGTATGCATCTCATATAGGTCCTTTTGCTAATTTGTATAATCTGTTTGAGAGGCATTCTAGAAGTTGGTGTGATGAAGAAGACAAATATTTATGGATGATCAACTTATTTATTAACAATAGCGACGTTTCGGTATAGATCATTATACCGTTATCAAGCATATACGGTATAAGAATCTATACCGAAACGTCGCTATTGTTAATAAATAAGTTGATCATCCATAAATATTTGTCTTCTTCAATTTGTATAATGTTTACATTTAGCTTTATCTATATTATCGTCAGTGATATAGTGTAAGGTCAATGTAACACATGTGCCATTTTGTTTATATGAACACTGTTTTCAAATTGGTTAAAGTTGTGAAATATATTAAAAGTATGAAAATATGTCCACAAAAATAAATAAATAGAGACTATTTTATTGTTTTTGCCGAATATCATTTCTATCTAATCGAGTGCAGTGAGAAAGGGATATTTTCACGAGTGGCGCAGTCACGAGTTAAAATGGCACTTTCTTTCTCCACTCGATGAGATAGAAATGATATTCGGCCAAAACAATGAAATAATATATTTATTTTATTACCTTAATCTGCATAAAAACAATTAAAACGGGACATTGAAAGATTAGAGCAGTCTTGATTGTCATTATCCGAACGGGAAGCGGTCTTTTCGTAGGTGAAACCAGTTCGTAGGAGTGACCTTTTCGTAGGTGAAACCGGTTCGTAGAAGGTCTTTTCGTAGGAGGATTTAAAAAAATATATATGGTATTATGTTTTAGGATATTGCTAAGTGTTTGTTTGTAATTGTTTTACTTTATTTTGTATAAATAGTGTCTTTTCATAAATTGTATTGTATATTTTATTTTGTAATGCTATTTTTTGTATGCTTAATTTTGTAAAAGTATACAATGGTTTTGCATTCATATATCTGTCTTTGCCAGATTCAAGTTTTGCACCTTTCTATAAATCGCCTGATTCATATGAAAGATGCAGCCCTTGATCTGGACGGCCGGGAACACCTCCTGGAAACACTTACAGGTCCATCTTTCTTACATACAACGCATAGAGCCATGGTTGATTGTTGTAATGAGATGTTTTGATTGTACATTGCATTGTCGGCGACTTACCCGTTTCATCTTCAGCGGCACCAGCTAATCTTCTAGTCGTTGCTGATTAGTCATACTTACCAGATTACTTTATTAAAAACAACATCACAAAACAAATAATATATATTTAATACCAATCATGTTTAAATAAACCTCATCTCCCGCGGCGTATGTTAGGGATTCACTCGCTATTTAATACAATATAAATTGTTAAATTGAATAAAGATTATACTTACCAGATTAATTTATTTATTAAAACAACAGACAATCATAAAACTAACAAATAAAGACTGTAAATCTTGTACATAATACAATTTAATAATCCTCCTACGAACCGACCGTTATATCCTCCTACGAACCGACCGTTTTGTACTCCTACGAACTGGTTCCTCCTACGAAAAGACCTACACCCATCCGAACACCTCCCCGCTATAGTTCACGGTAAATGCAGTGAGAATATAAGTCGACTGAAATAAGTCGATATAAACAAGGACAATGTTTTACAAAAGTAAATCTGTTGTGAATATTTATAAATGTAAGACCAATAATATTTTACGGTACCATCTAGTCAAGTGAAGAGTTCTAAATATGACTTTCTACTGCTTATGTGTAAATATGGATTATATTTTCATTATATAATCACATATGTTGTTACTAATTAAATAATAAATAAAAGTATGACATTTTTTAAAATTAAAATTTTATTCGAAGACTGACGGTTTCACATCATCGAAATCATGCGCTGTCCATGGTTCTCAAGTGATATCATGCTTCCGTTATCTCAATCTATCGGATCAAAGCTTCTTTTTTTTTTTTTGATTAATGATTATCGGATCTCAGCTTCTTTTTTCATTGATTAATGTTTTCATAATAAATACTCATAACAAAAATCAAGGGAGGGTAGTTTGAGTTCGCGATCATCTGAGAGTAAAAACACTTGGTTACATAAGTGTAAATGTTATATCAATGATGAGATTATTTAACTTCTTTTTACTAAGAAGTTTCTTTTATCTTAACAGCGAGAGTATTCTGGTTTGTTTTAATTTCTGTTAAAGCAAAATTGATCTTTCCACAGGATGCGTCTCGCCAATAAATTAAAGGTTAACACAGTTGTTACGAATATACTATTTATGTCAATAATAAACATTTTTAGACTCGGACTTAACTTCCTCATTCTTAATACTGAATATTAAAAAACACTAAACTATTGATAATTTCCATCGAAAGATATATGTCATAAACGCTATAAAATATTACCGATGAAGTAAATAGTTTAATTATTATATGACGATCCCGGAAACGGGCACCTGTTTCTGCGGAACTGTTTCCGGTCGCGCATGCGTAAACTTAAGTTACGTGGCAAGCAACTGCATGCTGGCTAACAAACCGGCAAACTCTTCAGTATAATTCACTCAATATGGAGCTTACAGATTTCTTATCTTTACTTTTTGTTAGCCTTCTATCCATTACACAAATCCAGGGATATTTCATCCACATAGATGCTCACGCGGAAGAATGCTTCTTCGACAAAGTCACTTCAGGCACAAAGATGAGTTTGATGTTTGAAGTGGCCGAGGGAGGTTTCCTGGATATTGATGTCAAGGTGATGAAACAGACAGGCCACGTAGATAGTAGATAGATGCATATGTGTGACAGTTGTTTCCACTTACAGTTTGTGAAATTGTATAAATCAATCAAATTCATATGGAATAATGACAAAGCTTGGTAATTTTATTTGCACTCCAAATTATGATCTCAATATGTTTGTTATGAATTCATGAATGAGATCAGTTTTTGAAGATGTTTGAAAGTGAAGCACTCATTTTTTTAAGAAATGTATAATACCTTTCATCTGCACAAAATTGAAAACAACTATAGTATGTATTACTTCTTTTGTACTCATGCATTTCTGGAGCTGTATTCGGATAAGCTATTTGCTTGCAGCTTGTTTATCCATCAACTTCTTTATGAAATAAATATGTTTAAGCCATATTGTTCTTGTTACAGCACTATACAACACTGTCATAACCTCTTGTTTTGAATTTCTCTAAAAGACAATAAATGAATTATGCCTTATTTGAATGTAAAAATAATATTTGATATCGAAGAAGAATGCATTCTATGCTGATAATTTTTTCTTGCAGTTTGGTTAATGTTTTTTCACAATGTTTTTCAGATCTATGGTCCAGACGGCAAAGTCATCCATTCTGGTGATCGAGAGTCAAATGGAAAATATACATTTGCTGCACATATGGATGGTGTTTACAAGTACTGTTTCAGTAATCAAATGTCGACAATGACACCCAAAATAGTCATGTTTACAATGGATATTGGGGAGAAACCAAAAGATCAAGACAACATGGAAACTGATGGTAAGATTATGTTGTGAAGAATGTGATGCGCACTTGAAAAATGCATTTTGATACTCTAATTTATGAATATATTTTATTAATTCTCCCAAAATGAATCCCAACATGATACCATCTGACCTACTTTATATTGGTTGTTAGTCAAATAACAACTGATTATGGATAAACAACTTCTTTATTCCGAGAGCATGACACCTTGATATTGAAATGTCATGCCTTCGGAATAAGGAAGTTGTTTATTTATAAATAAATGTTCTTATTTTACTTCCAATTTCTTAAATGCAATTCAAAGACGTTTTTCAATCAGTAACTTCAAACTCAATAATGCCGAGTTGGCTTGTCAGACAATCATATGTACCGTAATTCAAGTACAATCTGATTGGTTGCTATATTAGTATAAACAGACTATCATCATTACGGAATTCCCTTCTAGCAAGCGTATCACCTAGAAGTGAGAAAAACAATACACCAATACTAACTATTATTGCATTAGTTCAGAGTCGTATGTGTAAAATTCATAAATAAATTATAATATGAACTATTGTCTGATACTATAAAAGTCAAGTTAGGAAGCATATTTTCTCTGTCAACTTTTTCTGAAACGGCATTGTGACAATCAAGTAGAATATATCAACCAGCTTGTTTTGCAAGAACTTTTGAAAGGCTTTATTTATGCAAACTAATTATTATTTATATTTTGAAACATATATGATTCTGATTATCTATGATAGTGGAGTAAAATCAATTAACCTCTTGTCGCTAATGGCTGCAATACTGCCGAAGCCGCGTTAAACAATAACTCACTCACTCACTCAATTAACCTCTTCAGTCGTCTCTCTGGGTGTTTGATTGAGTCTATTTGTATGTAGGGATTAACAAGTCACAAAACTTTGAAACAATTTATTATATATCCAGATTTTAAAAACTGAAATATATTTGTAAGTATGAGCTAACATCTGTCATAATATTCCAACAGTAATTAATCATTTGATAAGTAAATTGACTTACCAAAATGGAAATGCAAAACAATATCCCAGTCATCCCTACTCAATAATAGACAATTCCAGTGATTCCACTGCAGACTTTAAGGAACTAGGTCCAGATGTGATAAGCCATATCATTGGTTAACTTTGGGACTTCCCTTTTCTTAGCCAATCAGAAAATTCAATACAAACTCAATTCATAGTGTAGCATTACCGTGTTGACAGTCTAAGTAATATATATTTATAGCCACACACGGAAGTGATTGCTGCCTTTTCATTTACGAAAAATGAAATCATTGATAAAGGATAATATGTAACATCATTCTTGGTAAAGGTATGTCATAAGTACAGTAAGTGAATAAATTGAGAAGTGTGAAAATAAATCATTTATCGATTAGTATGTCTTGTGACAAGCGTGATCAAGTTAAAACTTTTCCCAAAATTCTTTTAATAAAAAATACTCATATCAATCTTACTGAAAACAAATCACAAGATGATTGTATATCATGACTGTAAATAATTTGTTTTCAAAATTTGGAATGTGGTCGAACTTTTGATTTGTCAATACTGAACTTCTGGCACACTGTCGTAATTTTGAAAGGTATTTTGAAATAAGGCTGTCAGATGATCTTGCATGGGCGAACTTATAGAGGGTGCGAAATTAAGGGAAAATACGGTAAATACCAATTTCACAATGAATTTTTTTTTTTAATAATTATTTTTTATTGCATTCCTATGGTTTAATTATTCTAATTCTTTACCCTTATATCTGTATTTTATCACAATGCTTACCTAATCTTTTTCATATCATTTCACTTTTAATCCTTTCATTTTATTCTGAATGTTTTTGTGTATTTCTGCAACATACGCACACCACCACCCACAACTCCACCTGTATTACAAAATATAAGAGTCATGTTAATATGCATTCTTGTATCAACACACAGGAGGTTCTCCTATATATATGGATAATCCGCTGCAAGATGTTAAATTTTAAAAATGTGTGTAAAATGCAAGATTTTTCCAGAAGGGTCTTAGTCCAAAAAAAGAGGGCCAAATTCCCCAGCAACAAAATTGATGGTAGATAATCAGAAACAGCGATTTGATTTGCAAACAAACATTTCACCAAGAAATCAAGAAAATGCATGAGAAGACATTTAATAATACAGTCAGGCCTCGATAATCCGAATCGCAATAATGTTGCAATTCATTGAGAAAACATGTCGGTGATTCATGCAGAATGCTGTGAACGCCATGAGGAAACGAAAAATTATATTCATAATTTCATGTTTATTTTGAAATTGGATTGTGTTGAAAGTATAGTATAATTTGCCTCCAAAAAAATATTGTTATTATTATTTATATTTTTTTCGTCAGCTCATCACAACAAGCTAGCAGAGATGATAAATGAACTGTCGACAGCCCTGACTGGAGTTAAACACGAACAGGAATATATGGAAGTCAGAGAGAGGATCCATAGAGCTAGTAAGTGTCCTGAAACTTCACATTTGTATCAATATCCTCAATTATAAAGGGGGTAGGATTGCACAGAGTTCGGCTTCGGATCAAGAGGTCTGGGGTTCGAATCCCGCCAGGGGCACAGCAACTTTGTCTGCAGTAGAGAACTGTTCTACACGCAGTAAAGTTTGGGTGCAATGCTACACTGAATTTCAGCGTAGTACCACCCATGGTTCGCTAGTTCCAGCCGTTGCTCATAGGTTTCACTGCAATGCATAGCCACATGGCGTTGCAGGCTTTCTCCCTGTAATAATACTAGCAGCCGTGATATAAGTGAGATATTCTTAAAAGCGGCGTTAAACCCCAACTCACCTCTTCCATCAATGCTAGACAATACTCCGATGTGTATCAGTCATTTCTGGATTTTGTTCCAAGGCAAATTAAAAGTTTGTAAACCTGTTTTTGAGATTATACAGCTTCAAAAACAACCAAAAAGTGTTAAAATACTTAAATATACTGTAAAATATACTGTAAAATATTTTGTCAATGCAATTACAGTTTTCTGTTAAGTTCGTAGGGCTTAGCTAAACTGAAAGTACTATTAAAAGATAACTTTGTGTGAATACTGTAGTCGTGAAAATATATTCTATGTTTTTCGAAACATTGAGTGTGAGCGAAAGCGCTTTAATTGCAAATGTCACTAGTTAATAATGTGCAATCAATCACCTTTTCAACATGTAAAGTGTCGCTGAAAAAATCAACAAAGTAATCAAATATGCAATCACCTATTCTTAGTTTTAATTTGAAATGTTTATTTTATTTGTGATTTTTCTTTCCAGTTAACGACAACACAAATTCGCGTGTGGTCCTGTGGTCATTCTTCGAGGCCTTGGTTCTCGTTGCCATGTCCTTGGGACAAGTGTATTACCTAAAGAGATTCTTCGAAGTGCGACGTGTGGTGTAACAGGACTAAAATTAGGCCAGATCTCATTCATCGTTATCATCCATCAATCATCGCCTCTCCAAAATCCAACCAATCATCCTCATCGCATACAGCATCTTAGCCAATCAGCTGCAAGATCGGATGAATGGATACCCTTATATCACATGTCTTTTATTTTCTCGATCTTTGCTGTTCAGATCTTCAGAGAATTTGCTTGTAAATGTTGATCGTGGATTCCAATGTTCTTTTTTTTTCTTTAGTAAGTTCAAACTGATTATTAAGGACAGAGCTATTATAGTGCTGAATATCTGAGTTACATTCTACCATCACAACTGTGAATATTTTATTTCAGTACCATTTATCATAACTAACACATATTTGTATGGATGCTGAAATATTAACATTCTTGATACAATACAGTCAGATCTTGTTTAACCGGACCCCGTATATCTGGACACGCGCCCATCCACACGGTAGTATTTCAAATCCTCTCCTTGCATTTCTATGCAAATGATGATTGGCTTGACTAGCTATCCGGACAATTTTCAACTGTAACCAAATTATGTGGATAAATGGGGCCTGACTGTTTATTAATTTAGAAAAGGTCTTTCTTGAGTTGTAAACAAATTTTGTATTGGAAATTACCTCACTTTTGTAACGTTTAACGAAACATACGTCCCCTTTTTCTGGGCATGTACTTAATTGATCAAATAAATTTTAAGGGGAAAAGTTGAATTTATAGCTTGTCCGATCTGGATTTTCTTTGTAGAATATAAGTTTGGTTGGTATACAGTTAAAAGCACTTGTCCATATATATATATACCTGTAAAAGGCCATACACCAGACGATTGGCTTCTTTTCCTCTGCCAGATGTCTTTGGTTAAAAAATCGGCACTGTTTGTGAGATTGTTACGAGGGCAAGAGTGTGATTGTATTTTTGTTTACATTAAATGAAAATGTTGTATTTATTTTCTTTTTAGCCTATTTGGTTGGTGGCTGGTACAAAGTGGTGTGGAGGACTACAAATGAATTAATGTATATAAATATTTTTAATTGTTAAACTTAAAGGAGTAAAAAAGCTGGCTGTATGTATATCTTCAGGTATGTTTGTCAAGAATTCATATATATTAGTTGAATAGTTATAAGGCCATCCGTATTTTTTTCTGTGTTTCTCATCTCCCGACCGCCCCAAATTGTCCTTCCGACGCAAAATAAAAAAAATTTATTTTATTTATTATGTCTCTGCCGACAACAATTTGTTTAGGCCGCTCAACAACAAAAAACGGCTTCAAAAGATATTTTTAAAATTCTGAAACGAAGATACATGGTCAAAGGGGAGTAACTTAATTCGTCGAAACTGCTTCATTGGGTCATTTTTATTTAATGAAGTCTTAAATACCTCAGTAATGAATTTGGATAACTTTTTAGATAACAAATTTGCTGTAAAATGCCCTCAGAGTGGGATTTTTTAAATATTTTTTATTTATTTATTTTCGCCCGCCCGCTCCTCACTAGCATCGGTTTGGAGATGAGAAACATAAAAAAAAATGTGGATGGCCTAACAGCTTAGTCAAATTTGAATGCTGTCGGATACTTACAAGAGTTACTTCCCTTGAACCTAAACTCTACTTCCCTCGAAGCGTGACTTTGTGAATTTTTTTCCAAGACCATTTTGCAGAGTGGCCCTTGCACGTGGAAATTCTTTGCTTTAAGTCTCTCCAAAAGGATATGCTTTCTTTGATTAGGAATTTAATTATGTTTAGGAAGTTTTTTCAAAATAGTTATTTATTCACTAGATATTTACTGTTTTAAAAGTGTATATTTTTACGAATGAGTGTTTTGTTGCTATATTCTGTCCTGTGTGCTATATATTTCGATTAATAAACCTTAGTAATCAAATCCAAAGTTAAAAAGCTAATTTTCTGTAATAAATCTCTCTCTGCATTGTTTAAAAATAAAACATATGAAAATATAGATTTAGACTTATCTTTACAGTTGTTAAGCTTTAGTGCTCAATGTTCATTAGTCAGAATTAAACGGGAAGTGCTAACACAATCAGTGTACATAAGTGAACTTTATATATATTAATTACTGATATGGATGTCCATTATTTCTCAACATCCTTTAAAGGCGCTGTAGCTCAATGTTCTCACTGAAGTGCTCTCACAAAAATATAAATGAGTGTTACCAGTGGCTAAATAATATAGGGGCATGCCTTCTAGTCAAGAAGTAAAAGAAAAGTAAAATGCAAATTTACAAAGCTTATTAAACCAACTACACAGAAAAATGATTCCAAACTTTTTAATGATAAAGTACATTTGAGTTAAAGCTTGTTTGATGTCTTTAATGCAATGTGTCCATGGATGTCTTGTAAATTTTACTGTAATAACCAGAGGTCCTAGCTCCAGGTTATTTGTAAACTTAGTAACATTGTGTCTGGATGGTTGAATACTATAACAGCATTAAAGGCTTTGATAATCTGGCTTCATAACTCGCTAACAGGGTAAAAGATTTTTACTAACTTTTCTTGAAATTATTAAAATTATTGTCATTAATCTGTTACGTTAACTCTTGATATAAATTATTCAGCATAACTCTGGAAGTCTTTTTGCTCATTCGGGGGAGAATGTTCTATAATTAATTTTATTTCAAGATTGATATATGTGTGTTCTATTATCAAAAGATAAAAATATAATATATTTTTAATTACAAATGTTATCGAGGTAATCTGATCCATAAGGCTTTCTCTTAAGCTAGACAAGAAGGGAAAGTTGTCTAGCTAACATGAAGCCTGTGTGAAAATCAATGAGAGGATTGCTTTGTGATGAGGGATGTGTATATCCATGGCAAAATCTTATACACTGTGCATGTAGCAGAGCATGCTATGAAGTTAAGGTGCTAGGCTCCTACGCTAGTACATGAAAGTTTAGGAAATACAGCAAGGCCTAAGATAGCCAGAAATCAAAACTGGGGTGAGTCATACCTTGAAAGGGAAGGTGACTAAAGCTGAACTTTTACCAGGTACCCGTTTGTCCTGTTTGATATAGCCTTGTCCTGAGTTGAAGTGATCACTTAACCATTGAGTTTTGTGAGGTAGGGCAGCGTAGTGGTTAGCGCGTTCGTGTTCAGATCAAGATGTCCAGGGTTCGAATCCCGCCAGGGACACGGCAATGTTGTATGCAGTAGTATACTGTTCTACACACTGTAAGGTTTGGGTGCAATGCTACACTGAATTTCAGCACAGTACCAACCATGGTTTGTTAGTTTCAGGGGGCGGGATAGCGTATCATGCAGGCATAGTCACATGGCGTTTCTGGGCTTTATCCTTGCCATAATACTATCAGCCGTAATATAAGTGAAATGCTCTTGAAAGCGGTGTTAAACCGCAAATCCCCTCATCTCGCTAGTTCTAGCCAAAGCTCTGAGGCCTCACCGCAATACATAACCATTATGGCATTGCAGGCTTTCTTCCCTCAATAACGCTTAGCTAGCAGCTGTGATTGGTGAATAGGAAAATTTTCTGACTGAATACCTAGCCATTTAAAAGAGATCTATAGATAATTATGTAGTTTGAATTTTCAGTAAGATTATTGATGTAGGTAACTGCTTTCGTTTTGCTTCAATATCTTTGATTTGTAGCCGTTTACAGGAGATGTTGATATGAAATTTGAAGTTGTTGAGATAACTGATTTAGACCTTATCTAAAACTTCTCTCTTTGTGTTGAACTTATTTACTGTAATTAAAAGTTAATTTGGACATATATGTATATATTGAAAATACATAGCATGCCTTCTTCCAATAAAGATATTCTGTCAAAAGTTTTTGCACTTTTCTTTGTGATGTCATGCTCCGTCAGTTTGATATGGAATTATCTTTCAAAGATGTGTTTTACAAATTATGTGGGATGATCCTCATCTTCTGTAGGCTCTTATTTCCAATCTTTCAATGGAAGAAGGGGGCGGGACAGCGCAGTGGTTAGCTCATTCGGCTTCGGATCAAGAGGTCTGGTGTTCGAATCCCACCAGGGGCACGGCAACTTTGTCTGCAGTAGAGAACTGTTCTACACAAAGTATAGTTTGGGTGCAATGCTTCACTGAATTTCAGAGTAGTACCATCCATGCTAGTTCCAGCTGTTCCTTGCAGGTTTCACCGCAATGCATAGCCACATGGTGTTGCGGGCTTTCTCCCTGCAATAATACTAGCAGCCGCGATATAAGTGAAATACTCTTGAAAGCGGCGTTAAACCCAAACTCACCTCACCTCAAAGGTTTGTTTTACAAATTATGTGGGATCATCTTATGAAGGCTCTTATTTCCAACCGGAACCATCTGACCAATCCATTTTTCAATGGAAGAAAATGATATAAAATCGCTAATCGCTTGTGTAAGAATAGAATGGCGGATATTGTAACTAAATTAGGTACCTTACTATAATTATCCCTAACGAAGTGGGGAATAAAGTATTTGGCTGGCTCCTCCACACATGGGAAATTGAATAACTCGTGTACTATTCACTGGATTATTTTCATATTTTGCATATAGGTACAAATGTTCCTCGGAGTTTTGTGACCTTGACCTTCATTTCAAGGTGACAACAAGACTTCGTCATTTACCCTTGTCAGCGAGATATCTCAAGAACCATTAAGTGGATTCTCTTAATATCATACACATGAGAAGAAAAGGGCTGATGAGAAGTTGGTGCCCTTGACATTAATTTCAAGGTCACAGCGGAACTTTTTCAGCAACAGGACCTTTTTCAGAAAATTTTAAGCATGTGAACTGTCATATTAAGCTTGTCAACACACCGTTTGCAGGAATCTCTTCATATATTACACATAGCTGCTCCTAGAGAAGCATGAGAAGGCAAACGACTGTTTAGATTTTAGTGACCTTGAAATTATTCTCAAGGTCACAGCTGAACAAGTCTTTCGAATCTAAGCTTGTCAGCCACAGGCCCTCGCGTCATTGCTTTTCACAGTATTAAAAATAAAATAAAAAAATTGAGATGACCCCCCGATTTTTACGCCCTCAGAATGTATTAGTTCCTAGACTAATACAATCTGAGTACGTAAAAATCGGGGGGTCATCTCAAACCTTTTTTTTTTTTTTTTAAATAGTGTGAAAAGCAATTACCCGACGGCCTGTGTTGTCAGCGGGATATCATAAGAACTGTTCATTAGATTCTCATCATTATCTTACACCAACAGTTCCTTTAGGGACGATTCCGGCCTCGATCTTGCTGACCTTGACATTATTTTTCGATTTTATTTTATTTACGGGCTTGTTACTGGTGTGTCATATCTACAGAGTTCAGTCTTACTGAATGTAGAATAGTTCACCACAGCAGACAAAGTTGCCGAGCCCGAGCAGGATTCGAAACCCAGACCTCTTGCTCCGAAACCGAACGCGCTAACCACTGTGCTATCCTGTCCAAAATAAAACGAGGAGTGTGTCATACAAATTAGTCCTGCTCCATGACTGTAAAATTAAGAGACTTTAATACAGTCTAAAACTGATTACATGTGGAACTGAAAGTATTAAAAATATATAAACAAAAGGATGAAGGTACAGTAATTATAAAAATTCCATAGTCTACATACAAATCATCGCCGCCAATTATTGAAATATACATAAACATAAACTCACACACTCACTCATTGAGCTTCAAACAAGTTTGTTCAATAATTCTTCGCGGGTGAAATGAGCTGCGACATGAACAGTCAGTCACTAATCGCACGTGCAGATCATGCAACGATGATTTTTCGGAATGCTGTTTACTTCAGAAATCGCACGTGAATCTCGTGCAGTTTGAGGAATGTCTGGTCCATCAGCAATAAACTAATCGATGAAACGTCGTTGCACATGGAAATGGAACCGAGGTGATGCTCAACCTAACGGATAAGAGAGCATGCATTTTGTAATAATTTAAATTGAATAGGTGTGTTGGATTTTTAATACATGATAACTCAACTTTAGACTGTGTATTTTAGTTTTGAATAAGGTTTGAATAAACTATAAGGGAATTCATCCTCGGTTACCCAGGGTTTTATATATGCTCCGTTATTCTATGATATAGTGGAGAGAAACGGAGCATTTATAAAACCCTGGGTAACCGAGGATGAAGGGATTTCGGATAAACACCAAATAAACAACCTATGATCGCCATTAACAAGGAAACATATATAGTGTTCTAAACCTTTTAGTTTAGAGAATAAATTCAGAATATAATTTTGGGCGTATACTACTATTCATCTCGATTTGTCTCGATTTTATGTTCAATTGATTCCGATATACAATATACGTAGAGGTAATCATCTGTCGTTCTTGAGAAAAATGCATTTCATCAGATGCATGTTTACGACATCCGTAATTAGTTATATACGGTAAGCGTATTCCTCGTTTCGCTCAGGGTATACACACATTAATGATCACTTTAGTATGGTTTTATATAATACGAGTATTTCTATAATCTTATATAACGAGTGTATGTCTGTGATCGATTTTTATGGTTGAATGGTAAGTCAGTTATCCCCCTCGCTGTCCGGTTTGCATGGGTTGTTAACATGTGCGATGAAATCACAATTCGCACGTGCCTAGGTGTTCCAATTCATTCACACCTTCAAATCGATCGGTAAATATTACATAATGTTATATATTATATTATTACCTCCATAAACAAATCCTAAAGCCCTTTACTAATGATTCACGCCATTCTTACAATGATCAAAGTTCGTTACTTCATTTTCCAATAAACGCACAAATCAGCACACCGTAAATCCTTGAATAATCGCCTTGCGATTATTAATTTGCGAACACCGATTTTACCCGGCGAATATTCAAAGCAGGCGCATGTTTATTTCAAAGAGGGCTTTAAAGGCGCTGGAGCACGTTTTTTGGCTCAAATAAGTCGATGAAATGTATTTGAAAAATAATGTCAACAATAGCAAAACACCCTTCTCTCTTCGGTAAAATCAAGTAAGAAATTAGTGTACATGGTTCCGTAAAGCCATGGTAATCTTTTTTGTCATTCGAATATAATAAAATGTGTTCACAATAAAATGGCCGCCATGCAATTTTGGCTTTATGCGCAACACCGTTATAACCACTACGGATCATTGGTTTGTGTAATAAGATGTTTTACCCTCTAAAGTAAATATAAATGACATAAACAATCATTATAAATGAGAAATTTGAAAAAATAAAATTTGCAAAAAACGTGCTACAGCGCCTTTAACCTGGGGATTATTCAAAGATTTACACTCATTCAGTCATATATATATATATATATATATATATATATATATATATATATACACACACGCATAATTACTACTTCCTGAAGCTTCATTAAGAGTTTCAAGCTTCACGCTGTGCACCATGATATGTTTCATTTCCTATAACGCGCCATTTAGAGGTAGCATTGTCGGTGAGCAAAATGGATGTAAATGTTTCGTGATAAAATAATTACGTCTTTGACAAATGGCATGATGGAACGTATGTAGAAAAGGTTTAGACTATTATATAGTGTCTGTCATGTAGATAACGATCTATAACAGTGAATGCTATATAGATTAAGAAAAGTAACAGTGACTGTTATGTCGAATAAGAACTATACATGAGACTGTTATGTAAGATTAGATGTATTTAGGCTTAATGTGTATATATATATATATATATATATATATATATATATATATATATATATAATATTTCCTTGATGATACGATTAATTTTTTAAAATTTGGGTTGAAATTATCTGCCAACAAGTATTTGTATACATTTTAATGAGATTGATATTTGAAAATGTTCCTGTATTTTTTATCAACCCACCCAACGGCTCTTTTAGGATGGTGAAAGGCCACGGATGAGGTAAGAAGGCATGGTTGCTGACAGGCAGTACGCGGATCAAAACGCACCGAGATACGGGTGTTACGTTCGATCCGATTTTAATGAGATTGGCAGAGTTATAGGCACGTGGAATCGAGGATCTGAAATGCCATGATCGGTTTACAATCAAGGGTGATGTAGAGGGTAATGTCCGAGTAACTCTCCATTCCTTAAAAATAATGGAGCCGAGGCCGCGGAGGGGACGAGGCCCATTATTTTTAAGGAATGGAGAGTTACGAGGATATTACCCTACTTAAATTACACTCAAAGTATTGCTCTTTTATTAAAATTGCTTTAAAATGTTAAAGAAATTAAATTTCTACTTAAAAAATATGAGGTGATGTATAACTCTCCATTACTGAAAAATAATGGAGTGAAAGAACATAAGGATGACGTCACAATTTAATATGTGAGTAAACTGATGATAGGAGATTAGCCCAAAAGTAAGGCTAAAACTGGATGCCTTGTTACGACGTAAGATGTAATAAACGCGGTGAGATGTAATAACTGGGGTATATTGTAATAAAAACGAGGTTATAAAGATTATTAACCGACGATGTGTAATATGTTGTTTACGAAACTAGTATAAGTTTTGTATTGCCCGAGCGGGAGCGAGGGTTATACACACATTTACACGAGTTTCGTAAAAACTATTTGGCATTATTTTCGTGTTTAATAATGTTTTTTTACTCACTCTATTTCACCATCTATTGTCTTGCTGGAGGTCACATATTCCAAACGTTATAAATGGTGTTACTTTATGGAAGTACCGACTGTTACCGAAAACAACCATTTTGATGATAGTCCACTTAGTATATTGACGATATGAAGGTAAAAGTAGTGATTTCCGATCGAAAACCGGACAATGCACCGCGTGTGGCGCGCGCCAATAAGTCAAACGTAATTTTTGAATCTTATTTAAAACAGACAAAATAACAACTTTTGGTTGATAATGTTGAATAGGTCATAAAACTACTGTACATGTATATGTAAATGGAACATGCAGTTACGGTTTCTGCACATGCAAAATGATGTTACTCGATTTTAATTGGAAATTAGTAATTATGATATATTAGGCGATTGGGGAAGAATATGCAAGCTGAGTGAATTTGTTTGTATTGTAAACAGCTCATATGGTGAGTTTGAGCGTATTAAGCCCTTTTTGTATGAAACCCAATGGATTCGCCTTTAATAGCGTAAAAATAGTCAGGAAACAATCCTACTTAAACTACCGGGCAAAAGAAAGTTTTCACCTAAGGTTATTTCGATTAATTCAATATTTAAAAGAAATCAGATGTATTTGACTATGACACGATACAATAATACTTATCTGCAGTATGAATGACTTTGTTGGTGACTGAGGTTAAATTTTAGTTCAAATATCTTTTTGTAATGAAGACAGGGTTAAGAATGAAATGCCCTGTTTAAAATGTTTTAAATGTGTGCAGAATCAGGCACATTTATTTATTTTCACATAGGATATGTCTTCTATGTCGATGAACAGTTGTGTATCATCAACAATAATTTAAAAACAAAATTAAACTTAAAATTTCATTTTTTTTTAAATTAATTAAAAAACATGTTGAAGTATTCTTTGACTGCTAACTAAACACCTGTTCTTATCAGTTTTGGATTATGACATCGAAAACTTGAGATATTTGCAATTGAAAAGCATACATATGATAAAATCAACTGAGGTGAGTACTTTCTTTTGCCCGGTAGTTTATCTCGCAATGGTAAGCAACAATGACATCACGAACAATTGTTTTATTACGTCACAGATGATGAACTAATAGGTCGCGCTAAAAAAAATAATTGCTAGGCAACGAGATACGCGCACATGTGCTGGTATTGAAAATATTAACTCATTTATTTTAAACCAAATGACTAATTAATTGCAGTACGTCATTGAAAAGCCGGCCTTTCATTCAACTTCATAATAAGAACCGTAATGAATACAGTAATATTTATTAATGCCCCAAAGACCCACGTATACCATGCAAAGTGTTATTAGCATCATTACACAGAACCTATCGACTTAGATCGATAATCGCTATTGTTTGGCCGGTAAACATGGCAACAGCACTGGGTTATTCTCTGTCACCTTGTTACGTGGAGACGAAACCGGCGATATTCATGATATTGAAATGATTCACTATTACCGTATTTATATTTATTAGCGCCCTGGATTTTTTTCAGACATTCAACTGATGCGCCGTCTATTTTAATCACTTTTAATAAGCTTTGAATGCAGTCAGTTATAATGGATTTTGTGTGTTACAATATTTATTAAATCATTTATAACGTATAATTCTGATGCATAGTTAAAATCTCGAATGTAGCCTTGTTACGAATCGTCCGTTAGGTGCCTGAAGGATGAGTTCGATTCCCGGTTGCGTCCTTTCAAAGCATCTGTTAAAGGCGCTGTAGCACGTTTGCATATTATGTTTTCTCAAATTTGTTATTTATTATTAAAGTTAATACAATATATGGTTACATCAGAGGGTAAAACATCTTATTACACAACCCGATAAGCCGTATGTACCCCCAAAACGGTTATCCGTATTGGTAGAAAATGGAGCGAGGTGTAAAGCGTCAATCTTGTGGAGAGTGTGAGGGGTAGACTTGTAGGTCAAATGCGATTTTGAGAGTTTAAACAATGTGTTGTGGAGAGGAGCACACATCGTGTTAAAGGTGCATCCATTGTGTTTCATAAAATTTTATTTGGCTTTAATACGTTCTAACGCATCATATGTGCTGTTTACAATACAAACAAATTCACTTATCTTGCATATTCATCCCCAATCGCCAAACATATCATAATAACTAGTTTCCAATTAAAATCGAGTAACATCATTATGCATGTGTAGAAACCGAAAGTTCACGTCCTATTTACATGCACAGTAGTTATATGACCTATTGAACATTATCATCCCAAATTTGTGATTTTGTCTGGTTCAAATAAGATTTCAAAATCACGTTTGACTCATTGGCGCGCGCCACACGCGGAGCATTGTCCGGTTTTCGATCAGAAATCGATACTTTTACCTTAATATCGTCAATATACTAAGTCGAGTGTTATTAAAATGGTAGTTTTCGGTAACAGTTGGTACTTCTCGATAAAGTAAGACCATTTATAACGTTTGGCATATTTGACACCCAACAACACAATGGATGTACCTTTAATGCAGACATAATCAGTTTATAATTTTATGCTTTAAAGTTATTCTATTCCAAAGTTAATTTTCAGTGTTGCAAAGTATGAAAGTGTTAAAATAGTGTAATAATTTGTCATGTTAAAATTTACTTTAAAAGAGGTCCAGAAAATCTAGCAAGGTTTCAAAAGTTATAAAAGATATTATCATTGGTCGATTCCCGCTTGTAAATATTATTAAATGCAGAATGGTATGATTTTGGGCCAAAATTCTAACTGGTAAATCGTCAAAATTGTGCCTTCTTGTTTATAAATTGTTATTAAATGATTTTCTCTTTGGCAAATGTTCACACAAATGGTTATGTTATATCAAACGAATTTTTGATGATCTTGGACTGAGTTTTGTTTGGAAATCTCAAAATTTCATAAGTACCATTTGGCTAAAATCTATAGTTAAAAGCAAATTAAAAGATATTTTTCAGCAAAATTGGTTATCAACAATTGAAAATTCTTCCAAAGCAACTATATACAATATCTTCAAAAATCCATCTCTCCAGTTTGAACAATACCTACATTTTTTTAATTACAGTAACTTGTTAAGATTTCGAACAGCTAATCACTTTCTGCCAATCGAGACCGGTAGATGGAAAAATATCCCAGTTTATGAAAGAAAATGAACTCTTTGTAATTTAAACGATCTTGGGGACGAATTTCATTATTTATTTGTTTGTCCTATATCACAATCAGAAAGAGAAAAGTATATTCACAAATATTATTACAATATGCCAAATATGTACAAAATGAATATTTTATTTAATTCTACTAAGCTAGGAACTTTAAGAAAACTCTCAAATTTTTGTTAAATCATTATGTCTTTGTTCAAGAAATAGCTTTTATAATCATATGTACCTTTATACCAGCTGTACATACCTATTATATTGTATATTGTATCAATGTATATATGTTTATGTACCTCTTATGCTGCTGTTTGCAGCCTGAATTCTTGAATAAAGTTCAGTTCAGTTCAGATATTATCATAACTAGATTACTTCCCTTGTGACACCAGTGATCAGAAGGATCAGAGCCTCCATGATGGAGATGTACTGATTGAGACAATTTAGGCAAATTTAGGCAATAACACAATGTAAGTAACATAGTTTGCTTATTTAATGTAATTTAATGCATGAAAGGTCAAAGTGTTTCTAGGTTTTATTAATTATATACTTTATTCATTCAATTTGTAATTGTCAACTTTGTGTAAACTGAGTATTTTCATGATACTTTTCTGGAGTGTTAGGAATAGTTTACTTAGCAAGTGTTTATTTCTGTTTTAGTTTGTTGAACCTCACCAAAGTAAAGAAGGAAGAATATTATGAAGGATAACGGAAAATGTATACATGTCATGAACAATCAACGCAGAACGCAATAAACTTTGTGCGAGTAAAGAAGTGTGTGTCTTGCATCCACACACCGATAAATCGATTATCCTACCTAGTGTAAGAATGTCGATCCCTGATTGGTCCACGTGACCATTAACAAATATCAATAAACACCGTAATACGGGATGATAGATCTTCCCGAGGGTGATAAATGTTTTATATCCCGCAACATGAATAAAGCATGCATCCATGTCAATCATGCCATGTCACGTGACACAACTTAAAGGTCATAGTTGGTCGATCGATCAGCTGTTTTCTGTCAACTTATATTTTTCTTTGTTTTTTAATGATATTTTGAGAAACGATGTAAGATAAATACGTTATAACATTCAGTTTTTTCGGGTGACATCGCAATTTATCAGACCCTTGTTAGTGTCTATCCAGCTCGCCTACGGCTCTTTGGATAAAAACTAACTCGGGTCTGTTAAATTACGATGTCACCCTCCACTGAATGTTATAACTTATATTATTGTATACAGGCTCACAGGATAACGGCTTTGAAAAAGGCGTTTATCAGCAGAATTACGGTACTCCATATATATACGTATAATTATTACTTCGTGAAGCTCTATTAAGAGTTTCAAGCTTCACGCTGTGCACCATGATATGTTTCATTTCCTAACGCGCCATTTAGAGGTAGCATTGTCGGCGAGCAAAATGGATGTAAATGTTTCGTGATAAAATAATTACGTCTTTGACAAATGATATGATTGAACGTATGTAGATTCCAAAGGTTTAGACTATTATAGTGATTGTCATGTAGATAACGATCTATAACAGTGATTACTATATAGATTAAGAAAAGTAACAGAGACTGTTATGTCGATTAAGAACTAGACCTGTGACTGTTATGTTAAGATTGGATGAATTTGGAATTCACTACTGTCATGAAAACGTTATCCGGCATGTCGTAAAATGACCGTTAAAAAGGCGTTACGGCAATTTTAAGCACTTCCCGTTAGTGTATGGATAAGCGTATGCCCCAAACAACGTAATTCATATATTTTTAGACTTATTCACTACAATAAGTTGTTGTTCCAAAATGTTACCGTAAGCGAGTTCGATTTCTGGGTCCCATCTCTCCTTAACGCCACTGTCATGAGCATTTCACATTTATCACAGCGGCTAACGCTCTTGTAGGGAGAAATCCTAGTTCAACACTTAGACTCTGAAATTTTTTATTTTTTAAAAAAAAAGTATTGAAAAGGAAGCTTTTTTTACAGACTGAAAAGTCTATTTCTTACAGTCTCCTTTTCAATATTTGATAACATGGTGATATTTTCAGAATAAATACTTTTTTCTGAATGTAAGACTAGGGGAACTTCCATAACACTCTTGTGCCTATGTATTGCGATGAAACATGTAAGCGTAGGTTGGAACTAGATAACTAGGGTTCCCCACAGCACGGTGAAGGTGCTTAATCTATGGCGACTTCTACAAGGCGACAAAACCACTAGAAACCAAAAAGCACAAAACTGAAAATAGATACTTGTTTATTATGAACAACGAAGTAAATATAAGAATCAACATTATCATAAATATAAATAATATCACGAACAGAAGCGAACAAAGTGCCTCTGCATGAAACATTCAAAGAAGCATACAGATGCGACAAGTTAAGGCCCGTTTACACTGTACGACTTTAAATAACAGGTTTGGTCTTTGAACATACAATACAATACTTTACTGAAACCACCAGTTATCAAAATTCAAATCGTATATCAGGTCAGTTCACGCTGTACAACGTATCAATTGGCACATCTTATCGTATGAAACTTATATAATTGTATCATTGAGTTGTGGTCATTTCTGTTAATAAGTTAGATAAATAATGACCCGTCTGCATTATTAAGTAGAAAGCATGTTTCCCCCCGAGAAAGCACAAAACAAGAATCGGTATCGAAATGTCACATCAGAATTAAAAAAATGCCATCCATACAATTTGTCCTTTCAGTTTAAAAACTGACGAAGTTGCCCTTAAGGCCCGTTCACGCTATGTGATGTGTACTAATTTGCAATGTCAATCTATTGTGTAAACAAAATTTTTATGTACATCAGATGATAAGTCGATACCACTTGGATATTCTCACAGGGCAACCGAAATTGATTACTACAAGTCGTAATTACAAATCGTAGCGTGAAAGGGGGGCCTTTACAAGTACAGTTGAATGACACACATCGCCATGATGACAATGGTCTTAACATAAGGCATCTGGGTAGTGAAGAAGGCATTTTACGTTTTGGCAAATGACTTAAAAGGTGATTGTAACATAATGGTATAACTCAGCCTCAGGTGATTGTAACATAATTGTATAACTTTGCCTGGGGTGATTGTAACATAATTGTATAACTAAGCCTGAGGTCATTGTAACATAATGGTATAACTTAGTCCTAGGTGATTGTAACATAATGGTACAACGTAGCCAAAGGTGATTGTAACATAATGGTTCAACGTAGCCAAAGGTGATTGTAACATAATGGTATAACGTAGCCAAAGGTGATTGTAACATAATGGTACAACGTAGCCAAAGGTGATTGTAACATAATGGTTCAACGTAGCCAAAGGTGATTGTAACATAATGGTATAACTTGGCCTGGGGTGATTGTAGCATAATGGTATAACTTAGCCCGAGGTGATTGTAACATAATGGTATAACTTAGTCCTAGGTCATTGTAACATAATGGTATAACTTAGCCCGAGGTGATTGTAACATAATGGTATAACTTGGCAAATGGTGATTGTAACATAATGGTATAACTTGGTCCTAGGTGATTGTAACATAATGGTATAACTTGGCAAAAGGTGATTGTAACATAATGGTATAACTTGGTCCTAGGTGATTGTAACATAATGGTATAACTTGGCAAAAGGTGATTGTAACATAATGGTATAACTTAGCCCGAGGTGATTGTAACATAATGGCATAAATTAGTCCTAGGTGATTGTAACATAATGGTATAACTTGGCAAATGGTGATTGTAACATAATGGTATAACTTGGTCCTAGGTGATTGTAACATAATGGTATAACTTGGCAAAAGGTGATTGTAACATAATGGTATAACTTAGCCCGAGCCGATTGAAACATAATGGTATAACTTAGTCCTAGGTCATTGTAACATAATGGTATAACTTGGCAAAAGGTGATTGTAATATAATGGTATAACTTGTAACATAATGGTATAACTTGTAACATTACGGTATAACTTAGTCCTAGGTGATTGTAACATAATGGTATAACGTAGCCGTAAGGAAACTGTGTAATATTAAGCCACGTGTAGGAAGAAGACTTCAAATAGTGTATTTCTTTTCTCACCCATTTAATACAGTATTGCTTCCAAAAGACGCTATCTCATAAACGTTCGGGGTATGGCGTTCTTGATATGATTTTTGGGACGATACTGTATTTCGATTAAATAAATACCAGCTTACAATAGTAGTGGTCGAAATATAGATTTATGGGCATACAGTAACTTGTTGTTCACTTTGGCTAAGGAAACTTGACAATTTTACCATTTCGTCGCGCATCCTGGCTCCCTGGGTTAGTTACGCTGCGCTATGCTGTGCGCAGCGTAACGTTCACAGGGAACCAGGACGTTTCTCGCGTTGCTAGGTTGCATGAGCTTAATCTGTCAATCATCACCTGACAATGTTGAACATCGAGGCATTAGGTGTGATAAATATCTCATCAATGACATTCATAGTTTATTACTTCTTTGCTGATGCATGCCAGAACATTTAAGTGCTAATTAATACTGAATATAGGAAGAAACGCCTCGTTATTTCTTCTACTATTTGATTCCAATCAGATTGAACGTAATCTCTGCACCATCCCGCAGAGGTCATT
Source organism: Gibbula magus (assembly GCA_936450465.1). Lineage (NCBI taxonomy): Eukaryota > Metazoa > Mollusca > Gastropoda > Trochida > Trochidae > Gibbula > Gibbula magus. The sequence continues at coordinate 58,444,170 of OW388295.1, read as the reverse complement.
TCAGATGATCTTCACTGTGCACCTTAAATAATTCAGGCAAGCAGAAGGATAACTAGATACAACATTGAATGTGGTCGAAGCTTGTCTAGCCTCGTACCTGATTGGCTGGCGTGAAAGTTGGGTGAAGGTCACCTGACATGACCTCATGGTGCAATGTTAAGATCATCCTCGGTTACCCATGGTTTTACATATGCTCCGTTACTCTCTACTATATCACCCATGGGAAACCTTATCAGGAGAATCTGTACTCAAATTACCCGCCCTTGGGTGAGCCAATCAAACTGCTACGCAGCTTGGACCTGCGAGCCAATGACAATTCATATCACTTCGTTTCAAAGTAAGCGAGGTCATTGTGTTAGCCATCCGTCACCGATTATCTGCCTTGACTATTTCCGTCTTATCCAATTCAGCATTTTCTTTGGTAACTGACTTCGTCAAGCCGACCAAGGGCGGGTAATTTTAGTACAGATTTCTTTGATAAGGTTTCCCAGGGATGATATAGTGGAGAGTAACGGAGCATATATAAAATCCTGGGTAACCGAGGATGTGTTCAGATCAGAAACGCAGCGAGGTACGAGTGTTACGTTCAAACTGATTTAGATGAGATTGAATGGATTCTAAAGTTTATATCACAGGGGCTTGTATTGCTGAAAACAAACAGTTCCTAGGTCAAATACTTCGATACGATACACGCTATACTAATAAAGAAAGAAAGGGATGCAAATCGAATTTTACCCACTGCTTAAACAAGTCCACTTTTCAAAATGTTACCACACATTTTACACGTAATACATACTACAGAATTAAATTTCTCTTTCTATTAAAACAAACATCAACAAAATCGGAGCATTATTTCTCATTATGTCACTTGAAACACGATTTTTTTACTGGTCAAACTTGAGTGGGCCGAAAGTGTGTCTCAGAAATACATCGAGAAAATCGTGGGAAAAGTCGATATTTCATTCCTAGCAAAAGCAATCAATCTCGAAAAGAGTGTTCTACTATCACTTTACATCCCTGATATATTTGATGAATCAGTCTCGCAAAGTTCTTTTTAAGAGCGGCGCTGATGATGTTTTTCTGAATGTTTTTAAAAATGTATTGTTATATGCAACGGTGAGACTCTAATAAATTATTGTCTATCTGTCTGTCTCACAATTATTGTAATACAACAGAATCAAAGAGGAAGATGTCACTTTGGTGTCATCTGTGGGGAGGGAAAGTTATTCCATATACACTGACGGGCAAAAGGAAGTATATGTATCAGTTGTATTTATCATATTTATAATTTTCAAAGTCAAATATCTCGAGTTTTCGACGTCGTGAACAAGTTTGTGAAATTAGTCCAAAACATTAAATCAGTCAAAGAATACCTCTACGCTATTTGTTTTTCTTTATTATTAAAAATAGAAATTAAAATTTTGAAATTCCCCCAAATTAATGTTGATAAAACACAACTGTTCATCGACATATAACACATACTCTGTGTGGAAATCAATAAATGTGCTTCGTCCTGCACACATTTACAACATTTTGAACATTGTAGGGGTCATGTTGGTGTAAATTTCATTTCTTACCCCTGTCTACTTTAAACAATGTTATTTCAGTTAAAAATAAAACAGTCACAATTAAGTCATTCAAACTACTGCCGAAAGGTGTTATATTATCGTGTCATTTTCAAATGCATCTCATTTCTTTAAAATATTAAATTAATCGAAAACAAGTGAATGTTATACTTTCTTTTGCCTTTCAGTTTATCATTTCGATCATTGGCTCGAACTAGCAAACCTTGGTTGGCGGTGCACCCAAAATTACTGCATGTCTACAGTTCTCTACAGTAGACAAAATTGTCGAGCCCCTGGCAGGATTCGAACCGCGGACCTTTTGATCCAAAGCCAAACGCGCTAACTTTGCGCTATCCCGCCCAATAAAAATATTATGTCATATCATTATAAATAATATATTTCTTTGGAAAAGGACCATAAAAATTCTAACATTATTTAATCATGAAATAAAAATATGAAATTACGTACTGTAACACTCCCCAAAACCAACTTTAATATCATCATAGGCAAAAACAATTTCAAAGGAGAAATTACCCGGTAATAATTAAAGGGTAAGTTCAATCGGTGTTTTTTGTGGAAACGAAATACGACATTCCTGTTAACCGTATGTTATTAATACTAACATTTAGTCAATGGAATTTTTATAATAACTGTACCTTCATCCTTATGGATATTAAGCCCTGTTTATACGGCGAACTTTGCACACATGCAATATTGCTTATGGTAGTAATATACACACGTGGGTAAAAGTAAATTTACTTTGAGTTCATATGCATTTAATTTCTGCCTAAGCAAATGGGCTTCCAACTCTTTTAACATATGAATAGAGAATTCCTTAAACATGCCAATTAATATTTATTAGATGTAAACTAAATAAATGACATTACTTTATATTTGTCAACATTGTTTTGACTATATCGCCCTAATTATATAATGAAAATCGGATAGTCAGATAGATTTTGAAGGTCATCGCGTGAAAGAAGGAGATTATCCAATATAGAAAACTTGAAAAACAGTATCAAGAGTTTCTAAAGTTCTCTAATATATTTTCTCAACCTGTGTGAAGTCACTATGTCTGTATACGACGAACTTTTACTAGAAAAGTGAAAATACCATTTTTACTCACAGTAAACATTTGCACCTGCCCCTGACTAGGTGCAAATTTGCTTACGGTAGTGAACAATTTGCGTACGGTAGTAAAATATACATATGTGCAAATGCGTCCATGCGAATTTTGCTCATGAGCAAATTTGCATACGTGTAATGCTTTACTCATATGCAAACGCTCGCCGTATAAACAGGGCTTAATATTTACAGTTAAATAGTGTATTCAGTTTATCTTGACGTGTTCAAGGAGGATCTAGGCTGTATTCAAGACCCTTGTTTGTTACACAGTCATGGAGCAGGAATGATTCATTATTGTAACACAATCCAGTTGAAATATATAATTAAATATTACTGAGTATAATTTTGATGGTATTATATATTTGACAAAGACTAGCACACATCCATTCACGTAATGCACAAACAAACAAAATGGCCCGATAGAACCTTCTCTTTGAGATTATTTCCGTGGCACCAATAATCAAACTGCCACAATCTCGAAACCATTCAATGACCACATATACAACACAAAACAGCATAGTTAACATGCTTGGGAGCACAAATGGTAATAAATTTCTGACATTTCAACAAATCCTTTACAAAAATATTTATATTGGAATACCATCTTACTTTAAACGATTCCAATCATTGAGGTGACCTTTAGAAGTTTGTGAGAACTACATTATATAAAATAATATCACATCATATATGGTATCATATATCACAACAGATAATTTGATCACTTTCAGATTGTCAAGATTTCACTGTAAATATCACATCCTCTCAAATCCTGTCATAACGTCATGTAACGGTATCATCATGTCATTTAACATGCCACAGTTTATAATGTCAAATCATACCATAATATCACATTGTACAAAGACATTTATCAATCATAGACGTATAAGAATTACTGTAAATATCATCTTCGGATGTCCATGCGTATCAACAAGATGTCGATCATTCTGCGCATGCACTTCCGGACGCGTTTACTGAAGAGCAGGTACCACATTGGGTACACAGGCGCATTCAGGAAGAAGAGCAGACGACACACTAGTAGCACAAGTACCCGGCTGTTGGACGGAAGTGACGTCATCACATGAGGGACGCTGCACAAAATCAGAGGCAGCGAGCAGAAGAGGTATGCGCAGAACATGACTAAACTGTTCCGTGTTGCGCTGCTCAGGCTTACCCTGTCCCTTCGCGAGACTTGGTTCCTCAGGGCGGAGTTGTTCTTGATCTTCTGGAAGCGTTCCAGATCCGCGCCCATTGAAATGTCTGTGAAGTCTGGACAACGCGATTTTGTTGATGCCTGACTTCCGTTGCTAAGGGTGGCGCGGATTGGGCGTTTCTGTCGTGACTGGTTCTGAATACTGACGGCAAGAATGGGATTCTCTAGAGCGAGAATATCCTCAAAGGCAAGGGAGTGATCACATTTATGGTAATGTACTACCAAAGCATCATTTGCTTTCTGGGAAACCGTGAAAGGATGTCCCGAGTTCGGATCCGTAGGGTTGTAGGATCTTCCCCCAGGCACAGTCAAATCTGCAACATCGGAAGCGAGGCTCGGAGCTCTTTGCCAAGGAGCTACTCGGTTTTTGGCAAAAGTTCCAGAAAAGTTCAAAGTCTTGAAAATACTGTAGTACGAGACAAAAATAACAATAAATCCAATCAAGAAAACGGCATATATTGAACTCACGATGATAATTTGCTCAATCTCAAACTCTTTGGACTCTCCATAACTAAAAGCCTTACGAAAAGGGTCCAACGTGGCCTTCATATAAGGACTGCTCTCGGCAAAGGTCAAGCTCAAGGTCATGCTTAACAAAAGGGAGACAACCCAATTTCCGGCGATTGACCTTGTCACTACTTGACGCCGTACCTTGAGACTCAGTCCAGGGTCTTTAATAGTCTTTTGTCTGTAATACCCAATGGAGGCAAAGGTTCCCCAATACTGCAACAACGCGTTATACACAAGGAAAAGCTGTATGCCAGACAGAGTTTTACTGAAGTTCTTATCGGGGTGGTACACGCTGTTGCAGTTGAGCCCGACCATTGCGAGCAGCATGGAGATACAGAGGAGGATGTTGTTGATGCAGATGTTGATGAGATGGCTGTTAGGCGGCGTCTTCAGGCTAGGGGAGTACTGTAGGATTAGGATAAGGGCGGCGTTTAGCATAAGACTCGCCAGCAGATTTACGGAGAGGACCACCTGGGAAGGTATGGCAACTCCCGCTCCAATCTCCCATGCTTCTATCTCTGGTTCCGCTGTTGTCAGGTTCCCGTCCGTGAAGTTGGTACTGTTTGTCATTCTACATACAGTTTTTTGTCAACCATATGTTTCATATTGATAATCATTCAAAATATCCTTCCGTCGTCAATTGGTTATCGATCCAGATATTTCATACAATTCCAAGTGTTTATCAACAAATAATGATAATAAATTAATGGTTGTCAAGCCATGACGTTTCATGAGGTTGTCCAATTCCAATTTTTATGATTTAAAATTGCAGTGTTTATGACATCACAATGCATGTTGATCACTTATGCAATCCATACTTTTCACGATACATCCAATCGCACTAGATGAGTTTCACTTTATGTCAAAGTTCCTCGTCAGTGAAGCCGCATAATCCGGTTGCACCATCCAGTCCTGTAACAATAAGAAAACATTCGTAAAATGCTTGATGAACAATTGCTGGAAGGTAATATTGCAAAACACGGTGTCTTCTTGATATGAAGACAGTGTACTCTCTCTCTAAGGATCGGGAGAAGTTGAGAGGGGTGTCGCATTAGATAGATATTCTGAAATGATAAGGACACAGTGAGGACCAATTGAACACCTAGGTTTAGAGTGAATGTTGGTTAAGAGGGTTTGTTATTATGGTGTCGGTTTAGAATGGGCCGGTTAAGAGGGATATCGGTTTAGAGGGATATCGGTTTAGAGGAATATCGGTTTAGAGGAATGTCGGTTAAGAGGAATGTCGGTTTAGGGGGAATTTGTACATCAATACCATACGTTGTGATATTAATATTTGATGAAAATTTAGTTGGTAGGTAATATGAAAAATAAAATGATCTACACCGAAACGTCAGCTAATAAAGAAGTTTAACAAAAAGTAAAAGCTTGTAGTATATTGCCACTATAAGTTCTAGAATGTCACAATGCAAAAATATATTTGTTACGATGGTTAAGTTTAACAGTCTTAAGTTGTTAATACACGGGCGCAATGACATGTTATGTATTTGGTGTGATACTCGCGAAAAAAAACGTTAATGTATTCATTATTATTATTTTATCATTTAGTCTTTTAGCATAATGCATTATGATAAAATCATATAATAATGACCCAAACAAGTAAAAATGCTAATGCATATTCGAACCACATGTTATATAAGCTATGAGTGAAAAAAACAACATTCAGCATTGCCTAGGCGTTAAAATTCTCTGACACGTTCGTTGCCATAACAACTGTGCAATTGAAAATCAAAGCTGTAAAGGAAGTCGTTCATATTGACTTCATTGAGACTTCGTTAATCCTTAATTAAGATGAATTAATTTTGATAATTACTCTACCTTTTCCCAGTGGTTTTATTTCTTTTAGCTTCCAGTTTCACAGTTTATCTAAAATTGCCCAATAAGGACCTAGACTGTATTAAATGTTCTTAGTTTTTACACAGTCATGGGATAGGACAAAAAGGATATATAAAGGTCTAAATGTAGATAAATTATTTTTATACGGCATATTATATACGTATTCAGATTAAATCTCATTTGCATAGTATAGTTGAAACAGGAAAGTACATTTCGAGGTGTAAAATATTACAAGATATCCTCTCCTGTAAACTCATTCTTTTCATGAGATTTTACAAAATCTGCTACAAACGGAAGTTTGTCAAAACCATGGTCAAAGAATATTTAGAATTCAACTGTTATCGTTGTTCAAATTACACAACAAACCCTGAAACAATGTATATATATTTCCTATAGCAACAGCTGCTACGCCAAAACAACCCCTTTGATATTACATAATGTATCGTGCTACAGTGGCGATAACCTTTATCGTCACTCTACTCGTGTGACGTCATCAGAAAAATGGTATGACGTCATGCTGGAAGCTTACCGAGGTAGTTCATTTACAGTTGAAATTAGTCAATTTCAACATAAAACACATAAATGTTGATATAATAAATAGAATATCTGTCAATTTATACTAATACCATGTTTATCTCATTTGGTGAGGTAGAACAAACTTTATACCTCACGAGATGAGATAAACATTGTATTAGTCAAGAAAAGACAAATATCCTCTATAGCTTAGGATCTTTAGTTCTGCAGATATCTGTTTCGTGAGTGTTGCTTTTCTTAACTAAAAATCCTTCATCGTATGTTCAAAGGCATTACCATAAAAACACGGAGCTATCGTAGCGGTGCTGTGTTCAGCGCATTATGTCATTATGCCTTGGGGTAACATAACAAATTAATATTGACCGCGCAATCAGAATGATAAACCCGGTTCATACAAAGATACGTGTTTGACGTGTTTATCGGACATTTATGATGTAGTATCGATTTCTGTCATAAGTGATTTACCGATTAATTCCACGGAGCAATTGATGAGCGTGAAATTAGTTTGGTGACATTAAAGCAGGATGCTCTCCTATCATTCCGAGATTCATAGATGGATCCTCGATGATTTTGTCCTATTAATGTTTCATTAATGCATGCACACCTGTTGAGTACTGACAGTTTTGTCACATTTGTACATGGAGCCCTCTCGGGTTATCTATAGCTGCAGAACTGGTAAGAAGTACCTAAATTGTCCTAGCATATTAACATGAATACGGAGAAGCTTATTAAATTGCCTTAGCATATTCACATTAATACGAGGAGCTCTTTTACATTGTCCTAGCATATTCACATTAATACGAGGATCTCTATTCCATTGTCCTAGCATATTCACATTCAAGTTGCATGCTTAGTTTTGCATGTTTCAATGGAAACCAAGGAACGGTCTCATACATGTGTAGTAGCCGACAGTTATGAATGTATCTTACGTATGTACTCGTAATCAGACTTATAAAACGCTTTAGAAGCACATCTGTCTTTCTATCTATTTTATCAAAGTTTTCAAAATTACGTTTGATTTAATGGCTGCAGCAAGCCAGGGTCCATTGTCCGGTTTTCGATCATGACCACGACGTTGAATGGCTGTATTATCGTTATACTGAACTGATTGACCTTAAACTGATTGTTTTTGGTTAAAGTTGATAATTCTCAATTAAATAATTGAACTCGGGGGCAGAAAGGGAGTGTCCTGGTTGGTTGCAATGGAATCTAATTGTGCAATCAGCGACGCCGTTGTAAAAGTGACATTTGCCAATAACACGTCATAATGATAAAATAAACGTAAGACCAACGTTTTCTCTTTTAATGTGTAAACATGCTTATAAATAAAGAAGACCAAATCAGAGACAAATACCAAAAATAGCTCATTTGTGTTATTTACATCAGACATATTCGAAGGACATATATATGCTAATGAGCAAATGCCTAGATCTTTGAAGTCACTCGGTCGACAGGGCCACTGAAAGATGAGTTTTCAATGGTTAAGAAGCAGGGATACAGTATGAGATTCCGAATGTCAACGCCAGGGGATTTTGCTTCTGCTTTCGATTTAAAGCGAAAAAGAACAGAGGTTAGGATCGGAAATCTGAAGGGAGTAACCTCTGTGGGAAGAGAATGTAATTAAATGTTCTCCCTGCGTACTTTCGTGTACTTTCATTCATTGACGCTGACAGCGTTATCCGTGTTTCACTTACTGGTACCCCGAACTCCATGTATTTGCGGACAAAGACCTTATAAAATCTAAATCTGCCTGCCTGTCTGTCTGCCTGTTTATCTGTCTGCCACATACTATTCCTGTCAGACAAAGGAGTATATCGGTATCTATAGTCAGTAACCATGATGAAAGATTTAATCACGCTCCAAGCAAGGCTTCACAGTGATAAACATTTTTAGCAAAAACTCATGTAACGGTTTGTAAGTTGGATGAGCAAATCCAACTAATTACAGTAGACATTAATATCTGAGAATTACGGATATTCACGGGAGTACAAACTGTTGTTTATCGTATACATGTATCTATCCTTACCGGAGATTGCAAACTCTAAAATATTACTATGTCAGAGAAGTAGTGGATTATCCAACTTATAAATAACACAAATCCTGATTTATGTCACTACTGTATATTCAGGCAGTAAAATGAACGTTTCCGATATCGCTCTTTAGCGTGAACTGAACTCTTTCTATAAAGCCGATAGAAGCGATGAGTTTTCAGTTTAGAATTTCACTACACCTTTTTGGCTTATTTTATGACGTCCTACAAGTTCAAATCCAGGAAGGCACATCATAACATCTTATACTTACATTATTTTCATATTCAATAACATTGTACCTTAAATGCCCAACATGATAATGTCAAGCAAACCAATTTGAAACAGCAACTTCAGCACCCATGTGATTTTGAACATAGGTCAAATATTATGTATCATACTCTCATGAATGAAATTTTGTATATCTCATTATGAGATAATATTTTCATCATAGAATTTCAAAATCGACTTTATCCGGCAGAAATATTTTGTGTTTGATTTTGTTGAAAATTAGATATAGTTTATTTTGCCGCTAGGTGTATATTTATAATATCTTATAATAATTTAGAATATTTTATAACAATGGGATAATACGGTATTTTTCCCATGCAGAAAGTAATAAAGGCCTATATTTAACGGAACTATAGGTTGCATTGGCTATGTTAGACTACATTTGTGTTGACATTATCAGGCGATAACTCGTATTATTATGTAAACACAAATGTGCTCTAATATAGTGTCACGTGAAAGTTAGAAATGAAGAAATTCCCATTGCTTATACTGGATTTATAGCAAGTGCAACTGAAACCGAAGGCGTAGCATGTTGAGAAAAACGGTAATATAACCCAAGAATAAGTTCCATCGTGAATTGACCTCGAGTAAATTGTTGAGTCAACCAATCAGAATCAAGTATCCAGCAATGTCAAAATGGAACCGGGATTAAAAATTGTTACCTGCCGAGTTGCTTTCACTCACAACTTGCACTGGTGTGATCATAATCCGATAGTAGCCAATGTTCAACACGCTGATCTGACGACCACTATATACAAGTATGTTATACCATCTTGTCATAAATCAGGTGTCTTTCAAGATTTCGCGTTATATTGAGGTAAAGTGAAGTGATACAGTTATGTTATAAATCACACAACGGGTATATAAGAGAGACGGCCGTCAGTCGGTAGGTAATAATAACTTACCGTATTCCCTCGGAGAATAAAACCCCGGGGTTCTATAACGTTCAACACCCTTTTACTAATTTTACTACTTGTTCAACTATAAAATAAAATAGTCATAAAATAAAATAAAAAAATTAAATAATTTTTCATTATATTCTTCACCCCTTACTTCATATTGCTTGACTTTAGCTCACACTCGTAAATTTTGTCGTTGAGATAAGTCGAGAAATGCAATTTAGTGAAATGAAGCAGATTAAATTGCACGTGCAGATCATGCAATAACGATTTTTTCGGAATGTAAACAAATCAATCGCGGAATCAAAGAATCTGAAATATACAAGCGAAATCACACGTGCAGCTCATGGAGTTTGAGCAGCGTTTTTAGTGTTTGGTCCGTAATGAAACAATCGGCGACACGCACGTAAAGTGATGTAGTATACAGCGTCTTGAAAATTATATTTTCCATATAAATGGGTTCAAATAATTCCTAGATCTATGTCTTTATTCGTCACACAAGTCAACTTACTGTTAACATTGTAGGTGTTCAAACCAAATGTTCATGTATCAGATGTTATCGCAATATTAATCCAACCCGAGCAGATGTTAAAACAAAACGTCCAACAGGTTTCGCCGTAGAATTGACAAAATACAGACCATGGCTTAACGGATTCAGCGAGTTTTAGTTGTCATGGTAATCCGTATATAACTTTGTCCAGTTACCCGGATGTTTTAATGAACTGCTAAAATTATGAAACTATAGCAACACCGTATCCGAAGCAATTGTTTGTTTATCAACATTGATGTATTTCATGCGTTTCAATCACACCTACCGTCGGATTCTGAATCATATATATATGACAAATGCTATGGACGTCATGTAATTTGATGTTAATAATTAGATGAAAATGAGTGTTTACAAAATATAATTAAGGATTGGAGCTTATGTAAATACAAATTGACTCAGGGCGTTATTGCAAATTTAATATTCAAATTCAAACTAATAAGACAAAACAAGTGTGTAAAATTAAGGATTCAAATGGTGAAAATGCATAATAAAGTGAAATAATTAACACCTAGAATAGCATCTAACATTGTATAAAAGGCACTTACTCATTAATCCGTTGATTCCGTTTCCGAATCCAATTAGCCGTAACGGATTAGTTAATTGCAACTATTCCTGCTTCATTAATCCGGTGGTTCATCAAAAGCGTTCGGGTAATCCCCTTGACAAGCGATCATCACACTGATAGGATCGGTAAACTTCAAGGACAGTTGATTGACACGGGAGTTGAGCGTGTCAATAGTTTGTGATTTTAATAGATTGTAATGTCTTACATTGTGTGTCAGTAGTTTGTGATTGTAATAAATTGAAATTTCTCATTGTGTGTGATAGTTTTAAATATCCAGCGTGTCAAACTCATGTGATATTCTAAATACGTTCTCGTCTGTCTGTAGAATCAAAGGGAATCAACACCATCTTGTTTGGTTCAGTAGTGCGAACATTTCACACTAGTTTATATTCAGATACTTGTTCAAATTCGTACCGCTGTATCTCGAAAAACTTCTCTATGTTACTTAGTGGAATCAACATGCAAAATGTGATGTCTTTAAAGGGGCAGTAGCACGTTTTTTTAGCTGAAATAAGTTGTTGAAATGTATTTGAAAAATAATGGCACTAATAGTAAACCACCATTTTCTCTTCGGAAAATCAAGTTAAAAAATGAGTGAACATGGTTCCGTAAAGCAATGGGAATCATTTTTGTCATTCGAAATAATAAATTGTGTTCACAATAAAATGGCCGCCATGCAATTTTTACTTTATACGCAACCTCTTTATTACCACTACGGATAATTGCTTTGTGTAATTACGCGAAATCGAAACCTATCATTTGCATTGTCGCTTTGAAAAAGACAGTTGAATGGTTCATAACATACTTTAATTGTAAACCTAATACTAAATCGTAAAAGTTCTGACAGTTCTTTAAAGTGACCAGTAGACATTCTTTTCAAAACCATGGTTTTTATTTTCTGTGATTTCAATAAATGATAAACTGGGTCAAAGAAGCTTCACGTCTTTTCTCTTATACGGAATCAATGTTCTGCTGATGAATGTCCTCTCATCTTATCTATAGATACACTGACGGGCAAAAGAAAGTTTATGGCTCAGTTGTATTTATCATATGTATAATTTTCAAAGTCAAATATCTCGAGTTTTCTTACCCCTGTCTACTTTAAATAATGATATTTTAGTTAAAAAATAAAACAGTCACCAATTAAGTCATTCAAACTCCTGCCGAAAGGTGTTATTGTATCGTGTAATAATCAAATGCATTTCATTTCTTTAAAATATTGAATTAATCGAAAACAAGTGAGTGTTATACTTTCTTTAGTCTGTTTAGATATATCACTTTATTTTCTCAAAAAATTGAAGATATATATGCATGAAACAGTAGACATTACATTAAATAATGTACAGTTTGAGATTTACTTGTTGTACTATTGAAACATCACAGAATAAATATTGACGTATGGTTCTTCTAGCAACATGTGTGAAAAAATCGTTTCCTTTCTCGAATGGTAACACTCGTGATTTTCACACGTGGAATCCATAGATCAATATCGATATTTTAAAATCATCATTTGGTATACCCCCAAGTAAAAAAATAATTAATATTTCATCATCAACATTCCAAACACTTGCAAAGGATGTTACATCCAATATATAGATCAATGAGAGAGTTCAATTGTCGCTCACTGCTACATCCTGGTAATGGACAATAAAACAATACATGTTTAACAATGTCATAAGCGTATGTGTCAAACAAGCATTCTTCAGATTGTATAGCAAAAGTGACAACGCGAATAAGGTAGGATATATCGTAAAAGTAACCTGAATCATTGAGCGTTATCAGCCAAAGTTTGTTACCAGTTGGGTTGCGTATAAGAAAGTATCTATGAAGATTTACTCTGATTTGCTTCTGACAGTAATTGACTGTACCAACAGCTCGTGTGGTAAGCTGTTGGTACAGTCAATGCTGGCGATAGTTGCCTTACTCTGAGGGCGCGGGTTCGAATCCCGCATGGGACTCGGCCCGAAAACGTATTACTGTTCAGTACCTTCATGTACGAGGAGAAGCGCATATTACTGTTCAGTACCTTCATGTACGAGAAGAAGCACATATTACTGTTCAGTACCTTCATGTACGAGAAGCGCATATTACTGTTCAGTACCTTCATGTACGAGGAGAAGCGCATATTACTGTTCAGTACCTTCATGTACGAGGAGAAGCGCATATTACTGTTCAGTACCTTCATGTACGAGAAGCGCATATTACTGTTCAGTACCTTCATGTACGAGAAGCGCATATTACTGTTCAGTAACTTCATGTACGAGAAGCGCATATTACTGTTCAGTACCTTCATGTACGAGGAGAAGCGCATATTACTGTTCAGTACCTTCATGTACGAGGAGAAGCGCATATTACTGTTCAGTACCTTCATGTACGAGAAGCGCATATTACTGTTCAGTACCTTCATGTACGAGGAGAAGCGCATGTTACTGTTCAGTACCTTCATGTACGAGGAGAAGCGCATATTACTGTTCAGTACCTTCATGTACGAGGAGAAGAACATATTACTGTTCAGTACCTTCATGTACGAGGAGAAGCGCATATTACTGTTCAGTACCTTCATGTACGAGGAGAAGCGCATATTACTGTTCAGTACCTTCATGTACGAGAAGCGCATGTTACTGTTCAGTACCTTCATGTACGAGGAGAAGCGCATATTACTGTTCAGTACCTTCATGTACGAGAAGCGCATATTACTGTTCAGTACCTTCATGTACGAGGAGAAGCGCATATTACTGTTCAGTACCTTCATGTACGAGGAGAAGCGCATATTACTGTTCAGTACCTTCATGTACGAGGAGAAGCGCATATTACTGTTCAGTAACTTCATGTACGAGGAGAAGCGCATGTTACTGTTCAGTACCTTCATGTACGAGAAGCGCATATTACTGTTCAGTACCTTCATGTACGAGAAGCGCATATTACTGTTCAGTACCTTCATGTACGAGGAGAAGCGCATATTACTGTTCAGTACCTTCATGTACGAGGAGAAGCGCATATTACTGTTCAGTACCTTCATGTACGAGAAGCGCATATTACTGTTCAGTACCTTCATGTACGAGGAGAAGCGCATATTACTGTTCAGTACCTTCATGTACGAGGAGAAGCGCATGTTACTGTTCAGTACCTTCATGTACGAGGAGAAGCGCATATTACTGTTCAGTACCTTCATGTACGAGAAGCGCATATTACTGTTCAGTACCTTCATGTACGAGAAGCGCATATTACTGTTCAGTACCTTCATGTACGAGGAGAAGCGCATATTACTGTTCAGTACCTTCATGTACGAGAAGCGCATATTACTGTTCAGTACCTTCATGTACGAGGAGAAGCGCATATTACTGTTCAGTACCTTCATGTACGAGAAGCGCATATTACTGTTCAGTACCTTCATGTACGAGAAGCGCATATTACTGTTCAGTATCTTCATGTACGAGGAGAAGCGCATATTACTGTTCAGTACCTTCATGTACGCGAAGCGCATATTACTGTTCAGTACCTTCATGTACGAGGAGAAGCGCATATTACTGTTCAGTACCTTCATGTACGAGGAGAAGCGCATATTACTGTTCAGTACCTTCATGTACGAGGAGAAGCGCATATTACTGTTCAGTACCTTCATGTACGAGAAGCGCATATTACTGTTCAGTACCTTCATGTACGAGGAGAAGCGCATATTACTGTTCAGTACCTTCATGTACGCGAAGCGCATATTACTGTTCAGTACCTTCATGTACGCGAAGCGCATATTACTGTTCAGTACCTTCATGTACGAGGAGAAGCGCATATTACTGTTCAGTACCTTCATGTACGAGGAGAAGCGCATATTACTGTTCAGTACCTTCATGTACGAGGAGAAGCGCATATTACTGTTCAGTACCTTCATGTACGAGGAGAAGCGCATATTACTGTTCAGTACCTTCATGTACGAGGAGAAGCGCATATTACTGTTCAGTACCTTCATGTACGAGGAGAAGCGCATATTACTGTTCAGTACCTTCATGTACGAGGAGAAGCGCATATTACTGTTCAGTACCTTCATGTACGAGAAGCGCATATTACTGTTCAGTACCTTCATGTACGAGGAGAAGCGCATATTACTGTTCAGTACCTTCATGTACGAGGAGAAGCACATATTACTGTTCAGTACCTTCATGTACGAGGAGAAGCGCATATTACTGTTCAGTACCTTCATGTACGAGGAGAAGCGCATATTACTGTTCAGTACCTTCATGTACGAGGAGAAGCGCATATTACTGTTCAGTACCTTCATGTACGAGGAGAAGCGCATATTACTGTTCAGTACCTTCATGTACGAGGAGAAGCGCATATTACTGTTCAGTACCTTCATGTACGAGGAGAAGCGCATGTTACTGTTCAGTACCTTCATGTACGAGAAGCGCATATTACTGTTCAGTACCTTCATGTACGAGGAGAAGCGCTTATTACTGTTCAGTACCTTCATGTACGAGGAGAAGCGCATATTACTGTTCAGTACCTTCATGTACGAGGAGAAGCGCATATTACTGTTCAGTACCTTCATGTACGAGGAGAAGCGCATATTACTGTTCAGTACCTTCATGTACGAGGAGAAGCGCATGTTACTGTTCAGTACCTTCATGTACGAGGAGAAGCGCATATTACTGTTCAGTACCTTCATGTACGAGGAGAAGCGCATATTACTGTTCAGTACCTTCATGTACGAGGAGAAGCGCATATTACTGTTCAGTACCTTCATGTGCGAGAAGCCCATATTACTGTTCAGTACCTTCATGTACGAGGAGAAGCGCATATTACTGTTCAGTACCTTCATGTACGAGGAGAAGCGCATATTACTGTTCAGTACCTTCATGTACGAGGAGAAGCGCATATTACTGTTCAGTACCTTCATGTACGAGAAGCGCATATTACTGTTCAGTACCTTCATGTACGAGGAGAAGCGCATATTACTGTTCAGTACCTTCATGTACGAGGAGAAGCGCATATTACTGTTCAGTACCTTCATGTACGAGGAGAAGCGCATATTACTGTTCAGTACCTTCATGTACGAGGAGAAGCGCATATTACTGTTCAGTACCTTCATGTACGAGGAGAAGCGCATATTCCTGTTCAGTACCTTCATGTACGAGAAGCGCATGTTACTGTTCAGTACCTTCATGTACGAGGAGAAGCGCATATTACTGTTCAGTACCTTCATGTACGAGGAGAAGCGCATATTACTGTTCAGTACCTTCATGTACGAGGAGAAGCGCATATTACTGTTCAGTACCTTCATGTACGAGGAGAAGCGCATGTTACTGTTCAGTACCTTCATGTACGAGGAGAAGCGCATATTACTGTTCAGTACCTTCATGTACGAGGAGAAGCGCATATTACTGTTCAGTACCTTCATGTACGAGGAGAAGCGCATATTACTGTTCAGTACCTTCATGTACGAGGAGAAGCGCATATTACTGTTCAGTACCTTCATGTACGAGAAGCGCATATTACTGTTCAGTACCTTCATGTACGAGGAGAAGCGCATATTACTGTTCAGTACCTTCATGTACGAGGAGAAGCGCATATTACTGTTCAGTACCTTCATGTACGAGAAGCGCATATTACTGTTCAGTACCTTCATGTACGAGAAGCGCATATTACTGTTCAGTACCTTCATGTACGAGGAGAAGCGCATATTACTGTTCAGTACCTTCATGTACGAGGAGAAGCGCATATTACTGTTCAGTACCTTCATGTACGAGAAGCGCATATTACTGTTCAGTACCTTCATGTACGAGAAGCGCATATTACTGTTCAGTACCTTCATGTACGAGAAGCGCATATTACTGTTCAGTACCTTCATGTACGAGAAGCGCATATTACTGTTCAGTACCTTCATGTACGAGAAGCGCATATTACTGTTCAGTACCTTCATGTACGAGGAGAAGCGCATATTACTGTTCAGTACCTTCATGTACGAGGAGAAGCGCATATCACTGTTCAGTACCTTCATGTACGAGGAGAAGCGCATATTACTGTTCAGTACCTTCATGTACGAGAAGCGCATGTTACTGTTCAGTACCTTCATGTACGAGGAGAAGCGCATATTACTGTTCAGTACCTTCATGTACGAGGAGAAGCGCATATTACTGTTCAGTACCTTCATGTACGAGAAGCGCATATTACTGTTCAGTACCTTCATGTACGAGAAGCGCATATTACTGTTCAGTACCTTCATATACGAGGAGAAGCGCATATTACTGTTCAGTACCTTCATGTACGAGGAGAAGCGCATATTACTGTTCAGTACCTTCATGTACGAGGAGAAGCGCATATTACTGTTCAGTACCTTCATGTACGAGAAGAAGCGCATATTACTGTTCAGTACCTTCATGTACGAGAAGCGCATATTACTGTTCAGTACCTTCATGTACGAGGAGAAGCGCATATTACTGTTCAGTACCTTCATGTGCGAGAAGCGCATATTACTGTTCAGTAACTTCATGTACGAGAAGCGCATATTACTGTTCAGTACCTTCATGTACGAGGATAAGCGCATATTACTGTTCAGTACCTTCATGTACGAGGAGAAGCGCATATTACTGTTCAGTACCTTCATGTACGAGAAGCGCATATTACTGTTCAGTACCTTCATGTACGAGGAGAAGCGCATATTACTGTTCAGTACCTTCATGTACGAGAAGCGCATATTACTGTTCAGTACCTTCATGTACGAGGAGAAGCGCATATTACTGTTCAGTACCTTCATGTACGAGGAGAAGCGCATATTACTGTTCAGTACCTTCATGTACGAGGAGAAGCGCATATTACTGTTCAGTACCTTCATGTACGAGGAGAAGCGCATATTACTGTTCAGTACCTTCATGTACGAGGAGAAGCGCATATTACTGTTCAGTACCTTCATGTACGAGAAGCGCATATTACTGTTCAGTACCTTCATGTACGAGAAGCGCATATTACTGTTCAGTACCTTCATGTACGAGAAGCGCATATTACTGTTCAGTACCTTCATGTACGAGGAGAAGCGCATATTACTGTTCAGTACCTTCATGTACGAGGAGAAGCGCATGTTACTGTTCAGTACCTTCATGTACGAGGAGAAGCGCATATTACTGTTCAGTACCTTCATGTACGAGGAGAAGCGCATATTACTGTTCAGTACCTTCATGTACGAGAAGCGCATATTACTGTTCAGTACCTTCATGTACGAGGAGAAGCGCATATTACTGTTCAGTACCTTCATGTACGAGGAGAAGCGCATATTACTGTTCAGTACCTTCATGTACGAGGAGAAGCGCATATTACTATTCAGTACCTTCATGTACGAGGAGAAGCGCATATTACTGTTCAGTAACTTCATGTACGAGGAGAAGCGCATATTACTGTTCAGTACCTTCATGTACGAGGAGAAGCGCATATTACTGTTCAGTACCTTCATGTACGAGAAGCGCATATTACTGTTCAGTACCTTAATGTACGAGAAGCGCATGTTACTGTTCAGTACCTTAATGTACGAGAAGCGCATATTACTGTTCAGTACCTTCATGTACGAGGAGAAGCGCATGTTACTGTTCAGTACCTTCATGTACGAGGAGAAGCACATATTACTGTTCAGTACCTTCATGTACGAGGAGAAGCGCATATTACTGTTCAGTACCTTCATGTACGAGAAGCGCATATTACTGTTCAGTACCTTCATGTACGAGAAGCGCATATTACTGTTCAGTACCTTAATGTACGAGAAGCGCATATTACTGTTCAGTACCTTCATGTACGAGGAGAAGCACATGTTACTGTTCAGTACCTTCATGTACGAGGAGAAGCACATATTACTGTTCAGTACCTTCATGTACGAGAAGCGCATATTACTGTTCAGTACCTTCATGTACGAGGAGAAGCGCATATTACTGTTCAGTACCTTCATGTACGAGGAGAAGCACATATTACTGTTCAGTACCTTCATGTACGAGAAGCGCATATTACTGTTCAGTACCTTCATGTACGAGGAGAAGCGCATATTACTGTTCAGTACCTTCATGTACGAGGAGAAGCGCATATTACTGTTCAGTACCTTCATGTACGAGGAGAAGCGCATATTACTATTCAGTACCTTCATGTACGAGGAGAAGCGCATATTACTGTTCAGTAACTTCATGTACGAGGAGAAGCGCATATTACTGTTCAGTACCTTCATGTACGAGGAGAAGCGCATATTACTGTTCAGTACCTTCATGTACGAGAAGCGCATATTACTGTTCAGTACCTTCATGTACGAGGAGAAGCGCATATTACTGTTCAGTACCTTCATGTACGAGAAACGCATATTACTGTTCAGTACCTTCATGTACGAGAAGCGCATATTACTGTTCAGTACCTTCATGTACGAGGAGAAGCGCATATTACTGTTCAGTACCTTCATGTACGAGGAGAAGCGCATATTACTGTTCAGTACCTTCATGTACGAGGAGAAGCACATATTACTGTTCAGTACCTTCATGTACGAGAAGCGCATATTACTGTTCAGTACCTTCATGTACGAGGAGAAGCGCATATTACTGTTCAGTACCTTCATGTACGAGGAGAAGCGCATATTACTGTTCAGTACCTTCATGTACGAGGAGAAGCGCATATTACTATTCAGTACCTTCATGTACGAGGAGAAGCGCATATTACTGTTCAGTAACTTCATGTACGAGGAGAAGCGCATATTACTGTTCAGTACCTTCATGTACGAGGAGAAGCGCATATTACTGTTCAGTACCTTCATGTACGAGAAGCGCATATTACTGTTCAGTACCTTCATGTACGAGGAGAAGCGCATATTACTGTTCAGTACCTTCATGTACGAGAAACGCATATTACTGTTCAGTACCTTCATGTACGAGAAGCGCATATTACTGTTCAGTACCTTCATGTACGAGGAGAAGCGCATATTACTGTTCAGTACCTTCATGTACGAGGAGAAGCGCATGTTACTGTTCAGTACCTTCATGTACGAGGAGAAGCGCATATTACTGTTCAGTACCTTCATGTACGAGGAGAAGCGCATATTACTGTTCAGTACCTTCATGTACGAGAAGCGCATATTACTGTTCAGTACCTTCATGTACGAGAAGCGCATGTTACTGTTCAGTACCTTAATGTACGAGAAGCGCATATTACTGTTCAGTACCTTCATGTACGAGGAGAAGCGCATGTTACTGTTCAGTACCTTCATGTGCGAGGAGAAGCACATATTACTGTTCAGTACCTTCATGTACGAGGAGAAGCGCATATTACTGTTCAGTACCTTCATGTACGAGAAGCGCATATTACTGTTCAGTACCTTCATGTACGAGAAGCGCATATTACTGTTCAGTACCTTAATGTACGAGAAGCGCATATTACTGTTCAGTACCTTCATGTACGAGGAGAAGCACATGTTACTGTTCAGTACCTTCATGTACGAGGAGAAGCACATATTAATGTTCAGTACCTTCATGTACGAGAAGCGCATATTACTGTTCAGTACCTTCATGTACGAGGAGAAGCGCATATTACTGTTCAGTACCTTCATGTACGAGGAGAAGCACATATTACTGTTCAGTACCTTCATGTACGAGAAGCGCATATTACTGTTCAGTACCTTCATGTACGAGGAGAAGCGCATATTACTGTTCAGTACCTTCATGTACGAGGAGAAGCGCATATTACTGTTCAGTACCTTCATGTACGAGGAGAAGCGCATATTACTATTCAGTACCTTCATGTACGAGGAGAAGCGCATATTACTGTTCAGTAACTTCATGTACGAGGAGAAGCGCATATTACTGTTCAGTACCTTCATGTACGAGGAGAAGCGCATATTACTGTTCAGTACCTTCATGTACGAGAAGCGCATATTACTGTTCAGTACCTTCATGTACGAGGAGAAGCGCATATTACTGTTCAGTACCTTCATGTACGAGAAGCGCATATTACTGTTCAGTACCTTCATGTACGAGGAGAAGCGCATATTCCTGTTCAGTACCTTCATGTACGAGGAGAAGCGCATATTACTGTTCAGTACCTTCATGTACGAGAAGCGCATATTACTGTTCAGTACCTTCATGTACGAGGAGAAGCGCATATTACTGTTCAGTACCTTCATGTACGAGGAGAAGCGCATATTACTGTTCAGTACCTTCATGTACGAGGAGAAGCGCATATTCCTGTTCAGTACCTTCATGTACGAGGAGAAGCGCATATTCCTGTTCAGTACCTTCATGTACGAGGAGAAGCGCATATTCCTGTTCAGTACCTTCATGTACGAGGAGAAGCGCATATTACTGTTCAGTAACTTCATGTACGAGGAGAAGCGCATATTACTGTTCAGTACCTTCATGTACGAGGAGAAGCGCATATTACTGTTCAGTACCTTCATGTACTAGGAGAAGCGCATATTACTGTTCAGTACCTTCATGTACGAGGAGAAGCGCATATTACTGTTCAGTACCTTCATGACCATTATAACCGGACCATGTATTGTTCGGAATCAATTCTCGACAATTCACGTTTTCAGGCCAGAAGCATTCATCATTAAGTATGACGTCAGCAAAGACTGTAATTCGTATGGTGTATGTCGGGTTGCGTGGACGGTCCCAGTGCTTCATCAGTTTGATGTTAGATATTGTAACACCACTTTCTTTAGCGTAGTCCTTGATGGTGTCAAAGGACTTGTCAGCCCTGTAACAACTTAGCACTCGACGCCTATTTCTACGTTTCGAAACGCCATTAAATGAGTTTTTCCACTTAAGAATTGACTTCAAAATTTATTAAGTTCATGGAGGTATAACCTTAAAAAACGCTGTGCAAACTGTGTGGCACAGCGTTTATTAAGTTTATACCTCAACAAATTTAATACATTTTGAAGTCAATACTAATAAATAAATATTTTCGTACCTGATGTTTTGAAAAGGTTTAATTGCTACAAATATACAACTTTGCAACAATTAGGCCGGGATTCCATGTGTATGGAGTGCGTCCTGTGTAATGCGTAGTACGTAATGCGTATTTAACACTTTGCACTAAAATAGTAGTAGTTGATTCCATGAACACGTAATGCGTAAAGCGTGGTGCGCAGAGCGTAGTACGTGTTCCCCGGGACACTCACAAGAGTGTCCGAATACGCACTACGCGTCTATACGGATACCAAAAGTGGGGATTCCCCTGGGGTTTTCCTATCACAGACCACGTGGTTTTCCAAACAAACTGCACGTGTCGACATGTCTTGCAACTTTATACCTGACTCAATTCTTGAGAACTTGAAAATCCATCTCTTTATGATGCCTCAAGGAAGGATTATAAAGATGCCCTTAAAACCAGCAACATCTACTAAAAATCCAACAATTAGCAAAATATCTTCTTCAATCTCAAGTTCTCTCTGAAGACCCTTGTTATTCGACATAGCCGTCTCGTGTCCATATACAAAAAGGTCAAATTGGATAATCACGCTGCAATGTGTATACGTTAGTCACGCACAAATGGAAATTGCCAATACGCATCACGACTTACGCAACACGCATCACGTGACACGCATAACGCACGAATACGAACACATGGAATTCCAGCTTTAGAGCTGTACTATTTACGCGTATGAATACATAAATATTAGCCTCGCCTACAACGTGTTCATCATCTAATGGAAATGCACAACGCAACTAGCTATGAACCTGACGTCATGGGGGCGAGGCTAAATGTGATGTGACGTCACGAAATTACGTTCATGCAGGTATTCACGCAAAGCAATTGCTATTTATTTATTCGTAAATGAATGTCACGGTTCTTGTGTTTGTGTTATGGGTTTCATTGCCAGCATGCTCATCATATGGTTGATACGTTTGACACATTGTTACATCTTGTTCACTCTAGTTGATAGGTGTATCTACGCGATTTCCAATGTTTCTCATCACCAAGGAAGACATGAAGCTTGATTGAGCGCATAAATAAATCATATGTCATGAATGAAGCCATCCTTGTATTGCAAGTCTTTAACATGTCTGAAGGATTATCCAGACCCAAATTTCCCATGTCAAAATGGCATAATTTTAATGAAAATCAAAATGGCGGCTAAACCACGTTACTGACGAACTCGCCATGAGTGTCTTTATTTCTCGCATGGTTACAGCACATCTTTTAAAAAAGGTTTCAAGTCTCTATCTTCATTTTGAATTTTTGTCCCATGTTAAAATGGGCATTTGTAGATTCGAACTGGATCTGGAATGACCGGGCCGATTCTACCCAAAAATTCCTCACCGTGAGATCATAGTGAGGGCTCTCAGTACCTTCATTTTCAGAATGTTAACTCTCGTAGTTTTGGCTTAAACCCAATGCAAAATATAATAGGAGAACAAAGGGAATTCGGTTTGCACAGTCTAACGCACATGTGGCGCGGGATTGACAGTGGTTTAGTCCTAATTTCTCTTTAACTTTTTTTTCTAGTAAAATGGAAATAGAGACGAAACCATAAGACATAGGAAATCGTCATGATTGACTTTTTGTTCGTAATTTTATGCTGAATCTTTTGAAAGTTGTTTCAAGTTTCTAAGTGAATTTTGAAAAATGTCCCCATGTTAAAATCTCACGACCGGAAATGACTGTTCGCGAATAATCAAATTCGACGGTTAGATTTTTTAGTAATGTCCCCTTGAAATTTGCATTTTTGAAAAATCACCAGATTTCGAGAGTTCACTGTGCAAAAAGTATTGGCTCTTGAAAGCTCTTGAAAGGACACACCATCCAGTCACCAATGCCTCAGCTGCATACATATATAAGTTTCAGCTTCGTGGTGCAAGTATCTTCAGTGGAGAAGACTGTCAAGGTGCATAGGGGTCGGACAATTTTCAATAGTGCGAAAAACCAATATGGCGGCTCAACCACGTGACCTACGATTTCGCCATGATTTACTTTTTTGTTCGCATCAACATTACAAAAAAGTCTCTTGCTGCATTTTGAAAAATTTGCCCCTGTTTGAAATCGAACTTTAGATTCGAACTTGACCTTTATTGGCTGGGCCGATTGGGCCCAACAGCTTCGGTATGAAACTAGTCAACTACAGTGAGCGCAATCACCTTGCAAAGCTTGGTTACATCAGCTGCATTCCTTCTTGCCAAAGTGGTGCTCACAAAATCCGTGGAAGAATAATAATAAAACACGCCAATCTCAATAAGGATTCAGCACTATATAGTGCTGAATCCTTAATACTATTCTTTACCAAATTATTACTCATTTTCGCTTTGTTATGTGGAAATACCGCAGTTGAGACAATTATATGATTGAATAACCAGAGCCCCCTTTCACAAAGCAACCTTAACTAAGGTTAACCTTAACTCCTATACTTTATCATTGAACTTAGGTTACCTTAGTGACTTAAGACCACCTTAGTGCTTTGTGGAAGGGGGTCTTGATTAATATATTAATGGGCAAAGATATGGGTTGGAACGCCGCTTCCTAGCTATTAGTTAACTTATACATTAGCGGCTAGTATTGCAGGGAGAAAGCCCGCAATGTAATTTTGGTTATGCATTGTGGTGAAATCGGCGACCATTGGTTGGAAATATTGAACCAGTGGTGGAATTGCACTAGAGGGCATGTTACAACAGTTGTCTTCAGCAGACAAAATGACCACGTCTCAGGTGGGATTCGAACCTGTACTTCTTGATACGGTGTCGATGGAAACCCGAGACAAAAGGAACGAACAGCTGAGCGACCTTGCTGAGCACATCGAAGAGACTTTCCTATTGACTAGATGCCGTAAATAGACTATTATCATTACACAAATCAATAAGAAAGGATGACCCCTCGGACAGTGGTCAGTGCCTCAATTAACACGAAGCGTGGTTGGTATAGATCGCGGTGGTTAGTGAGGTTCAACAACAATGGGGTTGTTTATTACTGGATTGGTGACACGCTAAGTGTTTGAGATTTTGAAGGCGATTTTTCTCACGGGTTCGAGTCGCTGTTTGGACAATATTTTCAAAATTCAAAATCTAAATTTTTGCAATAGTATACTGTTTATATATACAATGTGTGAGCTTATATTCCAAATTTGAATGAAATCGGTGATGAAATACAGATTTTAGATAAATATTCCCGCTATTGATATAAAGACACCAAAAGCGGTGATATTTATCTAAAATCTTCGAACCCCTGTGGTTTTTCTGTGAAGTTCAGCAACAATGTGAGCTTAATTTCACTGGATTGGTGACACGCTACATGGTTTAGATTTTAAAGGGCGGTTTTTCTGTGAAGTCCAGCAACAATTAATGTGAGCTGAATTTCACTGGATTGATGACATGCTATATACATGGTTGAGATTTTGAATGGTGTTCTTCTGTGAAGTTCAGCACAACGTGAGCTGAATTTCACTAGATGGGTGAGACTTGTGGTGTCACCTTGGGCAAGAGACCTTGATCAGAATGTATGACATGCCTAGAGTAGAAAATGGTCACATAGACAAGTTTGGTCGAACTGTCAAATACTTTCTCCTTCGTAAAAGATAACACCCCTCCGTTGTAGATATGATAAGGCCTAACTCCCTACCAGAGACTATAACTATATTGAATACATGGCCTCTGGTTCTAGTCCTATGTAGATACTAAGTCTTTATCAATTAAACAAGAAATTACATATCATACAAGCATACTTATGTGTAAAACATATCAGCACAAAATGTTAACACAATTCTAAAACATGGATTCATGGCAGCGTCTAAACTTGTTACACCCAAACACTTTCCTTGTGAAATATCTTTGTGGTTGGATTACGGACTTTTTTTATTATGTTTAAAGTCCGTGGTTGGTTTAACCAATAATATATATATTTAAGTCCTTGGGTTAACTTATCATAGATAAAGACAGATTTTTGTAATCATTAACGTATCAACGCATAAATATAGAACTATAATCTAATCAAAACAAATACCTTTCCGATGACGAAATTGTGGTTTCCGCAATAATCAACAGGTCCGAATCCAATGCTCGGATTTCTCGAAGGCATGCTTCTGGGATTTCTGTCATCATCAACGGTTCATAGGACCATTCAAATCTAATGTTTTCGAGTTCATGACGGAGGCAGCCTTCAACAATGGCTGCAACAGCTGTCGTCTGCTCCTGGCTACCTGGTGTGTAACTGATGGTCTTCAGATTGATTGCACCTGCTCCGGATTCTCACAATGGCCGGCCTCAGCAGACGACATAGACACACCGATCGATGGTGGCGTTGACACTCGTGGGTTTTGCAACCTGTGTTTCAGAGCTCAGCTGATCACCCGTGATAGATACCTTCTGTTGGAGTGAGACATGGGCGAGCAGACGTCACACCGCGCAGACGACACTTTGCTCGCCATATAGACTGACAGTCAGGCACTGAAACAATCTAGCCTTGCTTTCCAGGAGATATCATATTTTCGCTACACGGTCAGTATTCCCGCCTTCAGTTTTACATTAGGAGACCATATCAGTGTTAGACTAACATTTAGTCTGTGAAATATTTTTTTCTTACCAGCAACATTTTGCAAACAAATCAAATAGTTATACCAAATGGAGCCCTTAAGATGCCTTAATTTCAAAGCTGACTATATATCAGTGTGTGAGGGAGACTTGCGGACGACTTGGAGAAACAGACGTCACACCGCGCAGACGACACTTTGCTCGTCAAATAGACTGATATTCCGGCGATGAAACTCACATCTAGCCTTGCTTTACATGATGATATATTTCCCTTACACGGTTAATCTGTCATCCAGACCCTAGAGCAAAATATTAAATTGACGACCAGTCCAGTCTAGAAAATTATAGCAAGTCTAGATTACTCAGCAATTAGGCATTTTTAGGGCTCCATTTTGTATAACTATTCGAATTGTTTGCAAAAAGTTGTTGGTAAGACAAAAAATATTTCTGAGACTAAATGTTAGTCTATTACACGGTCTGTGTTCCTGCGTTCGCCTCTCCATTAGGAGACCATATCAGTGTTTGAGAATGAGGCTCGCCGACGACATGGAGAAGCAGAAGTCGCAATTAACTTGCAGACGACACTTTGCTACCTTTATAGACTATAGAATATATAACACATACTCACTTCTATATATAACATGATATTTCCCAGGCCGTTATAAACTTTAGACATTGCATTTTTTTAATTCAAATAATGAATTTAAATAAGATTTGGTTTCACTGAAGTTCCAATTTCGGTTGGAACCATGGGTGGTACTTCGTTGAATTTCAGTGTAGAATTGCACTCAGACCTTTACGTAGAACAGTTTTCTACTGTTGCCGTGCGCCTGGCGGGATTCGAACCCCAGAACTCTTGATCCGACGTCGAACGCGTTAACCACTGCGCTATCCCGCCCCAAGTCTTCAAGAGTCATTTTAGAGTGGAATTGTATAGAAACTTAGAAGACCAATTGTTGGTGGCAAGGCTGTGTCTAAGTCTCTTAGTACAGTCATCCTGCCCCATTAGGGTATTTATATCCGCATGGCTCAAACAATCCCCTGAATATGTAATAAACCATCGACTCGTACGCGCTATAAATAACCAGCCAATAAGATGGCTTTAAACAAGCAATATCGACAGTGAGAAGACCGATGAGCGATCATAATCAAATCCCCACGTTTCATTGGCTGACACTATACATGCTCAAATAGCGATGAGTAACCAACCTTCAGTGATACGAGGAACAAACTAGTTATACAATCAGGGGACTGTTGCAGCCATGCGGGTACATATTCCCTAGATGAGCAGGATATACATTAAACACAGTGGTCCCCTTC
Organism: Gibbula magus; assembly: GCA_936450465.1. Classification (NCBI taxonomy): domain Eukaryota; kingdom Metazoa; phylum Mollusca; class Gastropoda; order Trochida; family Trochidae; genus Gibbula; species Gibbula magus. The sequence goes on along the minus strand of OW388295.1, from coordinate 58,416,253 downwards.
ACGTAAATGTAGAGAGTTGAGGATTGAGACAATTGGAGGTTTGGTTATCATTCATCGGTGATGGTAAGGCTAGCCGTCTGTAAATATGTAAGACTTGTGGACAGTTTTTAAATTGTCGGTTTGGTCAAATGATTTGAAGAACCTCAAATAATTGAGACTGTCAAAGTCTGGGAATAATCTAAAGGAACTTTTCGGGAAACTCACGTTAAAGGGGCAGTAGCACGTTTTTTTCTTCAAATTTTATTTTTTCAAATTCCTCTTTTATAATGATATATTAGGGTAAAACATCTTATTACACAAACCAATTAGCCATAGTTGTAATAACGGTGTTGCGTATAAAGCAAAAATTGCATGGCGGCCATTTTATTGTGAACACATTTTATTATTTCGAATGACAAAAACGATTCCAATGGCTTTACGGAACCCTGTACACTCATTTTTAAACTTGATTTTCCAAAGAGAGAAGGGTGTTTTACTGTTGGTGACCTTATTTTTTCAAATACATTTCATCAACTTATTTCACCGAAAAAAAGTGCTACTGCCCCTTTAAAGGGACGTTTCTTAACGACGATAAGGAATATCATTTGAGTTCAATATAACTCATACGGCGTCTTAGGCTAAAACATAACTTTTTCACTAGTACGTGTCGTCATTTGTCGATGACGTTGCGATCTGATGCGAAGGTGGTGAGAATTCTATGGTTTAAGTAGATTTATCAGTTCTATGATTACGGCGATAAATAGAACATTAGAATCGTGTCCATATCGTTGTACGTTTAAAGGGGCAGTAGCACGTTTTTTTTCGGTGAAATAAGTCAATGAAATGTATTTGAAAAATAATGTCACAAATAGTAAAACACAATTCTCTCTTTGGAAAATCAAGTTAAAAATGACTGTACATGGTTTGGTAAAGTCATGGGGATCGTTTTTGTCATTCCAAATGATAAAATGTGTTCACAATGAAATGGCCGCCATGCAATTTTTGCTTTTTAATAATATGTTTTTCCCTCTAAAGTCAATATAAATGACATTAACTTTCATTATAAACAGGAAATTTTTAAAAATAAACTTTGGAAAAAACGTGCTACTGCTCCTGTATAAATTTCGGAATATTCCTCGTTGTCGCTCGGACAATACCAACATTTAGGCACTCGTGTCTTAAACAGAGTATGGCATGACCATTTTAAAATACCCTTTACATAAGCAAGGGAAGAATAGGAATTTTTACAATTTCGGAAGGATAAAGATTATTTAATTCAGTTTCTACTATTTGTAGGGGGAATAATTACCAAGGAACCTTCAGACAGTCTTGTTGTAGAACTCGTTTAATTTATGATGTTGACTGATTTCAGTTATCTTCGATCTGAATCGATGAAATGTTCCCGACAGCAAGAGCTCCCTCTACTGTACTGCTAATGGTATATTGGACAGACGGTAATCCATACCGGTGTTTACATTACCACCGAATGAACAAACAACGCTCGTGACGACATCATCAGAGTTCATTTTGGTGTCTGACGGAAGACAATGTCTATTTGTATTTCACCTTTTTCCGACAAAATATTTATTTGAGACATGACACTCATCGTCCATCCACAGGCCACTGGGTCATTGATTTTCACACTATTTTTAAAAAAAAAGAAAAAAAAGGTTTGAGATGAATTTTAAAAAATGGTTGTTCGTACTGGAAGAAAATTGTGCGACGTATAAAGCGACAGTGGCGTGGATTTGTAGGTCTCATGCGAATTTGAGAGTACAGACAGCAAGATGAATGACCAAAGTTTTACTCCGAGTGTTTGGGTATCGCTACATCAGTCAGATCACAATGTAAACACTTTAAAATGGCCGCTCATAGGGAAATGGTCTCACATGGCTTAACCGAACCATGTACATTCGTACTTTTTTTTTATTGACTGAGAAGTAAGTTTAGCAAACAAAACAATGATGAGGATATATATTTTGCTATATATATATATATGTATCATATTTTTCCCCCTTACATTCCACCTGATGAAGGAGTGAGTATGTACCATGAAACGTCGTGTATTTTAACATTAAGAAGTTGTTATCCAGAAAATATTCCTGTTCTTATGTATACCACTTCTAAATGCCCTTCAAAGACCTAAATGTAAGTAATTCAATCTTTCGCTCATCTGGCCTTTTAGGCCCGATAGGCTTATGGCATGACACGGTGGCCGGTATAGTCTGTCATCCAGACCCCTTAATTTTTTAAGCACCTCGGCAAGTCTACAACAAGACTCTGAGCTCAGTTTAAGGAAAATGAACACATCTCAGAGGCTCCTTTTTTTTTTATTTTTTTTTTTTTAAATGTTTAAATTTTATGAAATAATTTATTCAGAGGCTAAATGTTAGACTAGATGGCCGCCCACGGTCCGTCTGTCGGTAATCTTCGCTTTTTCGACTTCTTCTCCAGAACCACTGGCCAATAGAACTGAAATTATGTATACATACTCCTAGACCAATGGAGATTTTAAATGGTAGATTTGGTAACCCTGTGGCCCCAAATAAATGCCTCACAGACCATGACATACAAACCTCTTTTCATCGTCTTCTCCAGAACGAAAACATCAATAAGGTTGATATGTGTGCAGAGTCTTTAGTCAATGGAAATTCTAAATGATAGATTTGGTGACCCTGTGGCCCCAAATAAATGCCTCACAGGCCATAACCTAAACACCTCTTTTCATCTTCTCCAGAACAAAATCACATAGAAGGCAGATATGTTGTGTAATGCTCTTTAGCCAATGAAGATTCTAAATGTTGATAGATAACCCCGTGGTCCCAAATAAAGGGGCTTATAAAGGAAACGTCAGGGTGCCAAAAAGCCTATTTTGGCGAAGCAACTGCAGCTAGACATAACTATGCAACGTTAAACCCCATGGCAAGAACTTCGTTTCAAATATTCACCTTTTTTAAAAATCCGATAATGCTGTTTTTGTTTACATTTAATAAAAATGGCTGCACACATATATTAGGACCTCAAACAAAACCCCCGCCTGCCTCCAACAATCACCTAGCTGAAATTAATAACCGCCGCGCGGGCGATTATTCAAGGATTTACGTTATATAAGGATATTCACAAAGTTATACAACATTTAACTAAATAGAACATCTAGGGAAATCGGCGTTGCCTTCTTTTACGTATTTTGATTAAGCTGGGTGTCCAATTATCATGTCCCTTCTGATTTGATGCTTCGATAATGGATATATATGTTGGAATTACATTTTCTATTACATAAGTTGCTTTTCCTTAAGATCGGAGTTACCTTCTTTTACGCATTTTGATTAAGTTGGGTGTCCAATTATCACGAACCTTCGGAATTGATGCTTCGATTTGTATGGATATTTATGTTGGAATTAGATTTTCAATTACATAAGTTGTTTTTCCTTCATGATGAGATAGAGGGATGTGAATGTAATTATTATATCTAATACATTAATCATACGAACTACTTCAACGATCGTTCTGGAAATATCGTGCTTTGGGGATTCAATGACTATACGAATCCGTGATCGACACGAATTTGACGTTAAATTACACAATAAGCAGCTATAGTGATAGACAAAGAAAGACGTGTGGTTGTTTCAGAAAGTGATCTTGTAAATACACTGTGGGGCAAAAGTAACTATACCACATTTTCAGTTTGTAAAACCTACGTTATAAAGCACAGACAGTGATACTTGTTTAATAATTTTTAATAAATTTGAAACACCAACAATATTATAGGTTGAGCTGTGACGCGAGATTACTGCACTACATCCAGTAATCTCGCGTCACAGCTCAACGTATAATATTATTATACCAAGGACATAATGGTATGAAATACTATAATTCTATAAGATACTAAGTGATACAGACAAAGCAGGAGTGATTATTTTAGTTTCGTATCCAACTGGATACGAAACCATCCTCGATAATCCAGCGCTATTGTTCCGATAAATCTACACACATGTGTAGATTTATCGGAACAATAGCGCTGGATGATCGAGGATGGATACGAAACCTGAACCATAGTTTCGTATCACTAGGCTGTGCATATAACTACTGTCATACATAAACTATTTCTGTCGGATAAAGTCGATTTTTAGTGGTTGTGATGAGGATATTTCGTAAAGAGATTTATACAATTTCATTAATATAACACGGTTACATTTGGGAGAACACTGCCTTCAATAGTATACATTCTTGTAATTTGTCGGCCTGAGTCCCTTGTGGGATTCGAACCCACGCCATTTTAAAGTAAAGGTGCGTTTACACTTGCACGAATTTTCCATCCGCATTTCAAGACCTCAGTGCGTGCCGATGCGTGAAGCATTGTTTATATAATTTGTTTACATTGCAACTATCGCCAGCACTGACCGTACCAACAGCTTACCACATGACCATTTCGCCTCGACAAATTCAAGGTCCAACAATCGTACACGAATTTGTACTATCGAAGGTAGTGTTATCCCAAATGTAACCATGTTATATTTGCTCACTATCTAAATGGCATGTATTTCTAATTTTATTCATGATAGTATGAAACTTAATATTTTTTATATGTTCAAACACACACAGGGCACTGAACATACTATTACAAAATTGTTTTCTGGACATAATGTTAGATATTTAAGGTAACATTTTAGGAAATATGGAAATAATGTTAGTGTAAAATTATGTCGGCACAATGTACCTTCTTGGACTTAGGTTTGTTGACGCATCACTGTATGACGTCATATAACAAGGCAGAAATCCCTTTTTGACTCTCCTATCTTATCTAGTTAAAGAAATTTTAAAACGACAATTTCTTAAAACGTGTGTTTACTATTTTGAAATTTCTAATTAAGTTTAGATTGCTTTTGAAGAAGATGTATCGCTCTTACATTAAAAATATATTGTATTTTGTATAGTATCGTTTCTTTTGCTCATTGGTGTAGTTCAGTTTACTGCAATCAGTACATTCAGCAATAATGGACAATCTGAAAAGTCACCCTGGATAAGTGACTTGGTTCGAAATGTGCCTCTGTCCGCCAGGCAGTAAAGTGGGTACCTGGTCTGAATTGAATCTTCGATTGTACCAAGGGAGTCCTCTATACCCGTTTATCAGGGGCAATATGTCGGCCAGCAATGTGCAATGCGCATGGATAAATGCTCAATATGAATAAACTTCTTCTCGAATCCCACAATAAATTCGTATGGAAAAAACTCCTCTTCCATTACAGATGGTATGGTATGCACTGTTGACTAATGGGAGTTAACGTAAACCTTAGTAAATGTTACTTTGTGAAACTGGCCCGAACTCTTCTTGAAAGTTGAAGACCAATAGATAATCACAGGCGGCCAGCCACATATATAAACATAAACCTCAACATAATATATAAAGATGGTATGACACTGTGGATCCTGCCATGAAAGCGGTAATGGTTAAACTGTTTTTTGCTCAAATACGCTGTTTATGTTTGTAGTCTGATCCAAGTTTATTTTCCGGATTTCGCGATTTCGAGTTGGATAATGACTAAATCAAATGACCCCTCTCGTCCATTATAAGAATCTATATTTATTTCCGTTATAGCTTTCAGCGTCGGGTTCCCAATAAGCGCGGCGTATCTAATAAGCTGACCTCAGTATATGCTAACTGAACAATTCAGTAATCATGGTAACATGAGACAATTGCCCTTCCAGTAATTGTGACAGGAAACCTCTCTATTGGTGGTTTCTCATTACATACTGGCGAGAGTTTTATACTGTTTACCATTGTGTGAGCTTCCTGGATTAATTAGGTTTTAAAGGTCGAAAGTTGAAAATACGGTGGCAATTATTCGCACACAATTTTCTCTCTTAAACAGTCTACAGGCAATCCACAAACATGTGTTCTTACTGCCTGTTCATGATTCATGATCAATTAGATATAATTCCATTGCAGTATCTTTGTGGGCGGAGCTTAGCGCCTAATCTAAGACAAAACTAAAAGTTGGTTTAATCATGCATTGTTCATTTTTTGCAGAGAATATTTATTTTCAAAAGTTAAGTTAGTGATTAAAAATCACTTAAATTGCAAAGTTTGTAATTATAAGAAATACATTTAATAATGTGTTTGGTCATTGGCTTATAAACGGTTTGAAAGTTCAAGTTAAACTGTTGACAAGCTCCGGCATTTATACCAGTTTAACTTGCACCTTTCAAACCGTTTATAAGCCAGTGAACAAACACATTATGAAATCTATTTCTTAAAATTTCAATTGCTATCCGAGGGGAGCATTTCCGCACACTTCACGCACTACCCATGTCTTGCACGTGAGTTGCTTTCGCTATCTTTTTGTGACGTACCACCACAAGTCGGTTAATAATAATAGTGCATATTTATAAAGCGCACATATCCACGCTCGAAAGCATGCTCAAAGCGCTAAACATATAATGCTAATAAATAATGATAATAGTGATGCACATTTGAATGTGCTCACTTCACACAAACAGCAATAACAAATCAATGTGTACAATTGTTGCAATTGTGAAAGTCCTTATGAACCATAAAACTGAACAAAAAGATAGGCTTTTAGACTTGATTTGAATGATTCAAATGTTGGACATAGTTTCAGATTTTTGGGAAGAGAGTTCCACATGTTAGGAGCAAAATGCTCAAAACATCTCTGACCAAAGCACTTGAGGTTACACTTCGGCACTGTCAATAGATTCTGATGTTGTGATCTAAGCTCCCGTGCTGGGACATAGGCTGATATCAACTCTGATATGTAGGCAGGCGATTGATCATGCAGAGATTTATGCATTAGACATAAAATTTTGAGTTGAATCCTTGCTTTTATTGGAAGCCAGTGAAGATGTGTGACAGTGACAGGAGTAATGTGCGATCCTTTAGATGTTAGAGTCACGATTCGCGCTGCTGTATTTTGTACCTTTTGAAGTTTGTCAAGGAGAATATCCGGGAGTCCGACATAAAGACTGTTACAGTAGTCGAGTCTACTCAGTACCAGACATCTGGCTAGACATTGTGCAGCTTCCATGGTGATCAAAGGACGAATACTTCCAATCACACGTAAGTTCAAGTAGCATATTTTGCAGACATTGTTAATCTGAGCTTCCATTGAGAGTGTTGGATCTAGCAAGACACCGAGATCCTTGACAGTCTTGGTTAGCTGAACGTCCGTGTCTGACACATTAACGGTGCTTAGATCCACTTTTTTAAGCTGCTGCTTAGTTCCAAAAATGATTGCTTCCGTTTTATCACTGTTCAGTTTGAGTTTGTTTTCTGTCATCCAAGAATTCAAGGACCTGGTACAATTAGCTATATTCAAAAGAGCTTCTTCTAAGTTATGATAATGAAAGTGATTGTACAACTGGCAGTCATCGGCATATGAGTGGTGGCGGAGGCGGTGTTGTGAGATGATGTTTGAAGTACTGCCACAATAGAGAACAAATAACACTGGACCAAGTACAGATCCCTGTGGGACACCATATTTCAAGTTGACAGTGGATGACCTGTCATTTCCAATCATCACAAATTGTGATCTTCCTTTAATATAAGATGATATCCACTGTAGTGCTGTCCCACCTATTCCATACTGATGTCGGAGTATTAGTGTCGGTTAGTGCTATGTATAATCTTAATGACATTGCAAGCTTTCTTCCTGTCATGATGTTTTATTTATGGCTATGCCTGATTCGGGACCCGGCGAACTGTGTACCCGGCGTAGGAACACAACACACGTAGTTGTATTAATTGGCACCTCCGCAAGTCCATGGCTATGCTTGATTCGTTTTGGCGGCGTATACACCGGTCACATGTCCGGCGTACGCCGTTCCTCTACTAGGCTCAGTTGAAACAAGTGTATCGGCGTACAGACAGGAGGACGTCATCATCCCTCAAACTAGCTTAAAAAAACATATCATTTATATTATATAACTATTTTTTTAAAATTATTTCAAAACATTGATTAATATTTTATTAGCGTGTAATGCAATGTTTTAAATAAGCAGTGGCATTTTAAAATAAATCAGTCAACTATTTAATTGTACAACGCAACTTCATAAACAAAAGGGTTATTGAATGTCGCAAGGGTAACATTTGTCCGCCATTACACGCCGCCTTCGCCGGTCATTTCCAACCGGCGCATTCGGAGTACGCCTAAGGCGTACGCCGGGTTCCAATCAAGTGATTTGCCGGTTGCGCCGCTTTCGGCGGCGTACGCCGGGTAGTGCGCCGGGTCCCGAATCAAGCATAGCCCATGGCTATGCTTGATTCGGGACCCGGCGCACTGTGCGACGCCGCAAGCGGCGTAACCGGCGAATCACTTGATTGGAACCCTGCACACCCCGAATGCGCCGGTTTGAAATGACCGGCGAAGGCGGCGTATAATGGCGGACAAGTGTTATCTTTGCGACATTCAATAACTATTTGTTTAATGAATTTGCTTTTGACAATTAGATAGTTGACTGATTTATTATTTAAAACAACGCATTACACGGTAATAAAATATTAATCCATGTTTTGAAATATTAAAAAAAGGAGCTTGTATGATATAGATGACATGTTTATTGAAGCTAGTTGAGGGATGATGACGTCTTCCTGTCTGTACGCCGATACACTTGTTCCTGGTCCAGGAACGGCGTACGCCGGACACGTGGTCGGTGTCACGCCGCTTAAACGAATCAAGCATAGCCATTGCTATAATCTTGAACGCGCCCTTGCTCCCTTTGTCATCACTTCAGACCCTTTTCATTGAACGTAGCAATTCAATTCTTTGTGATTACAATGGATTAAGTTTCTTTAGTCATGAATCAATGAACGATATAAATCTAGAAAGCTTCTTCAGTATTGATAATTTCTTGGACGAAAATAAAGATTTGTATCTGTACAGATTTGGGTACCTATTAAATTTATCAGGAATGCAATAGTTTCGTTTCGCAGCGAAGGGTTCACATCTAAATCGCAATCAGCAATCGCTGGGCTTCTACAAAGTTGACAGGTTCGGTTTTCTCTTGGTGTATTAGTCCACCTCCCGGTTTCAATTGGTAAATTGTGATTACAACATCCGAATCGTAAGATTGGAATAGATACAGAATTTGGAAGTAAAATATTTTTTTCAAAAATAGGATATTATTTCAGCTATTGGTAACAAAAAGCAAGGAAACGTGCCAACTTCGGTAACATGCAGACCTTGCCTAAGGCGTGTTCAACACCTCGAGTACTCACCTTGCGTGTACGCGCGTACACACGAATAACTGCTGAACGGAAACTGTGGTCGCGAGTACTTCCCAAGATGGTTTCAGAATATCATCACTATTTAGACAAAAGATAGGTGCCTTGCACATAGCACATAGCAACCGGCCAAATTTCAATCGAGGGGTAATAATAGAATATTCCATCTTGGATCGTGTATACGCGCTTGGCGACACTGCACAAGTGTTCGCGTGTGTATTCGCGGTGTCCACGATCTCACTTTCGTTCAGAATCGGGTACTCACGGACACGCGCGAGGATTCGCTCTACTGAACACGCCTCGGGGAACCAGGACTCTCCCGAAAGCGGCTTAAAAACTCAATAATATCACCTATTTGAAATCAATAAATAAAATCAAATCTTAGGATATTTACAATCCCCTCTTTTATTAAGAACACATGTCTCTTTTAAACACCTGGCATCTTTCTGCACGTACCTAGGAAGAAATGAAAAACCAAAGTTAGTCTACTCGGACATGTACTTACATTAATATTATAATTATATCACATGCATTTGAATGGAGGTAGGTACAAGCACAGGCGCCAGACCCTAAATATACACCTACGTATATCTACCTACCTATGTAACATATATAGAAGGTATGACACTGCCGCCATTTCCAGTTCCAGTTCCGGTCCTATGCCAGCATTCAAAATGGCGGCAGTGTCATACCTTCTTTATATGTTACATAGGTAGGTAGATATACATATGTGTATATTTAGGGTCTGGCGCCTGTGGGTACAAGAGCAGAAGCACATAAACAAGCCAATTCCAAACACCCACTCCCTACACAAGATGCAATTATTTTAAGTGGGTAATGTTAGTTAACACCTATAAATATATATAATATTCCAACATTCCCTTAAATTACTTCTAGACCCCAGTGGAGGTGTAAAATCAAGTCTCTCCTTCATTTCCGCTTCAACTTCTCACATGCCTTATACCTCTCGACCCAATTGGGGTTATGGGTCGTTTGACTAAACCTCTCAACAACTCCCTCCCTCATGTCTGCCCCTTGACTCCTAACAGTTCTTACCTCTCGACCCCAGTGGGGGTGTGGGGTTGTCTGACCCACAGTAGAAACCGTCCTGACAGCGACACTCGGCCACTTTCCATGGAGTCTGCCCCCACGATGGTAGTCCTGAGTACATCTGACAGTCTGCAAGGAAATGGGTAATATAAAACACAATGACATAAGGGCAATATTAAAGTGGAAACAAACTTCTTCGTTGTGAATGAAAACTCGACGTTCCGAAGTACCGTGCCGCTTTAAATAGAAGCCGGGTGTTATTTAACCTCCCTAAATATTAATAAGAGCCGGGTCTCCAATAAGAAGACCAAGACCCCTTAAATGTTCATGTCGTATACGCTTACAACTTCATTCACCTGATTAATGAAGAAATATGCAAACAATCCTACCCGGAAACGTCGTTTTTGTTCACAACAAAGACGTCGTGTAAGATTGTTATATTTGGGATCACACTGTACTTATTCCTGTACTTTCGTCAGGATTCGAACCCGCACTCTCAGAGTCAGTCAGTCAGAATCAATCTTGAGATTTGTTGTTATCCAGAAATCTTTTGTTTCTCAAACTTAGTGGATCACTTCAACTTCTGACTTTAAAAAAACCCAACTTGAACTAATAACTATCTGCAGGATTGGGGGTAACCGTTATAATATGTAACTTCCACACAAACTTGAAATTAATCCAATTACAAGTTTTAACGTGTGTTGAAATTTTACTGCGTCAGGAGTACCTGATTTTAATGCTTTACTGGCAGTTTTTTAAATTGACGTTTCTATTCTCAAGAATCATTTGTCGACAGCCAATTGCAAGTTATTACCGAACGGCTAAAACCCCCTCTCCATTTAAAAAGAGGGCCGATTGAAACTAGCGTCAACCATAATTCGATTGAGTGACAGTTTCAAATCTAAAGATTTTACTAGTGCTTCAGTTTCTGTACAGCTTCACATCCAGCACTTTGGTTTTGATGGAAAATGAAAATACATTTGACCAACATTTCAGAGGGGTGTTACAGTTAGAAAAAAACGATTAACGTGCACAAGAAACGTAACACATGTTAAAGGCCCTGTACTATGTGTTCTCAAACTTGCCATTTATTAAGTAGGTTTACACAGTATATTGTTACGTTAGAGGGTGAATATCTCATTACACGACACGATGAGCCGTATCCATAGAAAACGGTTATTCGTATTGGAAGAATTGGTGCGACATGTTTAGTGACAATTTTGTGGAACTCTTCAGTGTGAGAGGTCGATTTGTAGGTCTCATGTGTGTTAAGAGTTCAAACAGCAAGATAGATCGTTCCGTCATTGTTGCATATTTAAAGGGGCAGTTGCACGTTTTTTCAAATTTTATTTTTTCAAATTTCCCATTTATAATGATAGTTTATGTCATTTATATTTACTTTAGAGGGTAAAACATCGTATTACACAAACCAATTATCTGGAGTGACAGTAACAGTGTTGCGTATAAAGCAAAAATTGCATGGCGGCCATTTTATGGTGAACACATTTTATTATTTTGAATGACAAAACTTATTCCCATGGCTTTACGGAACCACGTACACTCATTTTTAACTTGATTTTCAGAAGAGAGAAGAGTGTTTTACTATTGGTGACATTATTTTTCAAATATATTTCAGCGAAAAAACGTGCTACTGCCCCTTTAAAACTATACTCTGGGTATCGCTACATTAGTCAGATCACTTGAACTACCTTCGAGCGGCCATTATAATGCGAACACCTTAAAATGGTCAATCGATGGAAAATGGAATGGTATGTCTTAACCGAACCATGTGCATTCGTTTTAGAACATTTTTTTTATTGATCGAGGAGTATTATTCAGCCATTGGCAACACTTATTTTCCTTTTCGTGAGATCACTTTATTTCAGTACGAAAGGCGTGGTACAGCACATTCAAAGACGAAACTACATCAAGAAAGGCATCAAGAACTTTATCAAACCCTGATTTATTGTCTCAACTTCCCCCAGAAGTCGATAACACGCGCCAGTTTCCATCCCTGGCTAATTCAAAGAGACATTGAGATGTTCATAATATTTTATTTGGCTTTCATACGAGCCAACTATATGATAAGTAATATAGTTATTAGTTACCAATAATTTCCTACTTGTAACGGGATATACCTTTGGCCGAGGACGGATCTCAAGGAAAATACTGTCTTGGTATTTCCCGATAGAACCCGGAAACTATGATCACTTTTTCCAAGTAAAATAATAAAAAAAAGTTTTTAAACAAAACTAATTTACCACAACTTTTTTGTGGCTCATTTGCTAATGTATGAATTAAGTGCGTTGTATTATGGATGTTCAGTTAGAGCATGTTTACCACGTGATTCTCGCGTGTCAAAGTAAGTGCACGCACTAAATGTTCGGAAAACGGGCGATCCGTGGAATCCGTTGCCAGTAATTTTGAAAGAAATTGACACAATGGCTATGCTTGATTCGTTTAGTGAGTGAGTGAGTTAGGGTTTAACGCCGCTTTCAAGAGTATTTCACTTATATATCACGGCTGCTAGTATTATTGCAGGGAGAAAGCCCGCAACGCCAGGTGGCTATGCATTGCGGTGAAACCTGCGAGCAACGACTGGAACTAGCGAACCATGGGTGGTACTTCACTGAATTCAGTGTAGCATTGCACCCAAACCTTACTGCGTGTAGAACAGTTCTCTTCTGCAGACAAAGTTGCCATGCCCCTGGTGGGATTCGAACCACGGACCTCTGATCCTAAGCCGAACGCGCTAACCACTGCACTATCACGCTATGTTGATTTGTTTAAGCGGCGTATACACAGAGTACATGTCCGGCGTACGTCGTTCCTGACCAGGCTGAAGTTGAAACAAGTGTATTCTAGCTTCAATAAACATGTAATTTATTATCATACAAGTATTTTTTCGAAATTATTTCAAAACATGGATTAATATTTTATTAGCGTGTAATGCATTGTTTTTTTAAGAACCGGTATATTTTAAAATAAATCAGTCATCAATCTTATTGCCAAAAGTAAATTCATTAAAAAATAGTTATTGAATGTCGCAAGGATAACACTTGTCCGCCATTCGTCGGTCATTTCAAACCGGAGCATTCGAAGTACGCCCAAGACGTGAGCCGAGTTACGAGGGGCGTTCAATAAGTGTTGCAACTTCAATATAAAACCAACTCGCGTAGTCAATTTTTTACTTTTATTTTTCAATATAGTTACCCTTCACCTCAATACACTTATTCCATTTCTCTTTAAGACTTTTGATGCCGCTTTTGTAGAAGTCTTCCGTTTGCCCCCCTAACCACGCCTCTGTGGCAGCTTTGACGTCTTCGTCATCCCGGAAGTGCCTTCCACGTAGGGCGGATTTCAGGTTTCTGAACAGGAAGTAGTCACGGGGGGCTAGGTCTGGGCTGTAGGGTGGGTGGTTAAGCTGTTCGAATCCACAATCACGTATAGCGGCCTGTGCAACTCTTGACTTGTGGACTGGAGCGTTGTCATGCAAAATCAGAACACCACGTGTCAACATTCCACGGCGTTTCTGTCGAATTGTCTTTCGCAATTCTTGCATTAGGTTGGCATAATATTGACCATTCATTGTAGTTTTGGTTGGCAAGTAATCAATTAATAATATGCCTTTTGCATCCCAAAATATTGTCGCCATAACCTTGCTAGCTAATGGTTTAGTGCGAAACTTCAGGGGAGGCGGTGAACTCGGGTGCTTCCATTGCTTGGATTCCAGTTTAGTTTCCGGGTCCCAGTGGTGGATCCAGGTTTCGTCACCTGTCACGAGACGAGACAAAAACCTGGCTTCATCCGCATTAAACCGATCCAGGAGCTCCATGCAACTTTCGGTTCTTTTCTGGCGATCTTGTGCTGTGAGGTTTCTGGGTACCCATCTTGCAGATACCTTGGACATACCAAGATGGTCATGAATTATTTTTTCAACACTTCCAACTGATATCTGGAATTCCAAAGACAGTTCAGAAACTTTAACACGGCGGTCAGCTAAAATTAGTCTTTCGATAGCGGCAATAACTTCCGGTCGGGTGACTTCAGTAGCCTGCCTGACCGTGGGTCATCGTCTAAGGACTCCCTGCCCCGCTTGAACTGAAGAGACCAGCGACAAACTGTTGAAAAGTTAGGAGTATCCTTACCCATCACATTACACATACGATTATGTATTTCTGTAGCTTTGCATCCCTCTTTAGTAAGGAACTTGATCACAGCGCGTTGTTCATGTTTGAGAGAATCCATGATTATGGAGACCCCTAGGTCAGCGCAGCTATTATATCTAAATAATTGTTATGTCTAGAAATTGTTTTGACATGTGTCAATGTTATGTTTTGACTATAGTAACACCTGCTATAAGCTGACACTGTTTATGTAAACACCAATGCCCCGCAACACTTATTGAACGCCCCTCGTACAATCAAATGATTCGCCGGTTACGCCGCTTCCGCCGGGTCCCGAATCAAGCATAGCCATGGACTTGCGGAGGTGCCAATGCAACGGTAGCGTCCCATAGGGCCTACTGCCTACAGTCCCAATCTGCCTACAGTCCCAATCTGCCTACAGCTTATAACATCATGTTAAGGTCCAGTGATCAGGAAGTCAGGGTTATATGCTGACCTGTTCTACCTCTAAAAATGAATTCTACCAAATTATCGGTTCCAAATATCTTTATTTGTCAACTGATTATTTGTAATACTAAATAAACAGGTTAAAAGATTGTGTTTAAGTAAAGAAAACATGTCAGTGAGAAGATACCGGGATTCAGTTGATCCTTCTCTTACATGACTTTTGTTATGCTAAGTTGACATGTTAACTGTTTCTGTATAATTGTATGAGTCAATTTTAAAAAGGTGTAAATTTCGTGTCCCAGCTATTTGCTGAAAAATATTAGTTATTGTTACTCTATCAATTAGTTAAAAATAATAAAGACACATTTCCTCTACTCACTAAACTCATTTTCTCAAAAATATGTTCATAATATAATACATAATATAATATAATATAATATAATAATGATAGTTTGTAATTTTTAAGAGAAGTCAATTATCACTGTAATCGTTAATTGAACATGAATTTATTGATGATTCACGATGTTCCTGTGGTCATGCGTATGAAGACACACAGTCATCATTATCTATTCATATGTCCACATTATACACATATCCGCCATGTAAGCTTCTTTTATGTTAATGGTTACGACCTAAATACTGTACTATTTGGTAACAACAACCTGCCGAATCATATTAATGCACAAATAATCCAGTCTGTTCATAAGTTTATTTCTCTTAGCAAACGCTTCTCATTAATAAGCCTATCTCTTAAAATGATGTTATGTTTTCTACATCGATGTACACATGTTGCTGGTATTGATGATGTAATTATCCTGTTGTGTTCTTTTGGGGAGAGTCTTTAATATAGGGGAAACCCTGTTTATTGATCCCCCAGTACCTGAGTACCTGAATAAATATTGTTTAAACCAATTTCTCTCGTCAATTTACACATTTTAAAAAATTGACGTGTGTTGTGTTCCTATAATTTATGAACATGTGCTGCCAAACTGTTAGCTCTTACCTTGTCCAAGAGTCTTGAGGGGGTGACAGTACGCCTGGGTCTGCGGGGTACCTTTACAACACATCTCCCGGGGACAGTCACTGCCCACAGAACAAGGGTGCTCTCCCCAACATAGGGCTGGAACCGTCTGCATGAAAAACATGACAGAAAAATACAGATGTACATTATACGTTATATATTGTTTAACGTTGACAATATTTAGAATTTTGTTTTTCAAAACTACACAATTTCGTCAAGATAATGTCAAATATGATCAACCATTTTTGCCATTTCTCGTTTTATATTTTAGAATTCCACAATTCCTTAATAACTAAATTGGCTTAAACTTTCTAATTATATTTAATTGTTTATAGAGTCCCTGCTGTTAAATACCAACTTCCCCAGTAAGGAATAGCATGGGCCAGTCTCAATCTCTGGCTAATCTAAGCCTGAATTGCTGTATTTCGTCAGTTTTTACGTGCCAGGGTAGCATCATTCTGCACCTCAGGAACTTGGTAGTGTAATGAGAACTCCCTGGCACAGAAAGAGCTGAAATTAGCCAGTGATAGAGACTGGTGCGAGCAAGTTGTTAAAGGTAGGGTTTGATGCTCAATGGTCACTTTAGGATTCATAAATAGAGAATTAACAAATACCCAAATTTAAATTTCTGAAATCGCCCCATAACTTACTTATATACGACTTTTTAATTACACCGCTTAATTAGTGTCGACAAACGATTCACTGAAGTCACTGAAGCGTATCTGCTGGGTTTGACGTCGCTCCCTGCACTTGGATATCCGCGTACATGATATTTCAAGTTTAAGCACCTTTTTAACTGTTGATTTAACATCCTAATCCTAAACAACTCAAAACTTTCCTATATCGAACCTCAAAACCGGGTTATAAAAGTTGTGTTATCGGTAGGCCTAATGCTCAAATTAAAGTGCATATATTGTCTCGGTTTTATCCTCATTTGATCCCGATATATAATGCACATATAGATGATAATTTGTCATAATTCCAGAAAATGCATTACAGCCGACCTTTAATACCGATAATATATCCTGTTAGTATATGGGAAGAAGACTTACCATCAAAGCGACAATAACTGTCCAAGTCGCCATGGCTTTACACTGTCTTGAGACGCCTGGGCTGGTTCTGTGACAGTTGTCTCTATGTTAGTGTTGTACAGACAAAGATAAGATCAAGTTGCAATCTAACATGGCTCTGTAGGTCACTTGATAACCTTTTTAACAATTACATCTGTGTCAACCGTCAAAACAAGTATGTTGACGGCACCACTCCTGAACATACACTCAACCGCAAGAGAAACGTCACCCGACACAATACAAGATTATTCAATCCACGAGTGATAAACACAACTGAAAAAGTTATCTACACCATATCTTAAAGGTACACCCATTGTGTTGTTGGGGGTCACATATTGCAAACGTTATAAATGGTCTTACTTTATCGAGAAGTACCGACTGTTACCGAAAACTACCATTTTTATGATACTCGGCTTAGCATATTGACGATATGAAGGTAAAAGTAGTGATTTCTGATCGAAAACCGGACAATGCACAGTGTGTGGCGTGCGTCAATGAGCCAAACGTAATTTTGGAATCTTATTTATAACAGACAAAAAGACAAATTTGAGTTGATAGTGTTTAATAGGTCATATAACTACTATGCATGTAAATAGTACGTGCAGTTTCGGTTTATGCACATGCATAATGATGTTACTCAATTTTAATTGGAAACTAGTAATTATGATATATTTGGCGATTGGGGATAAATATGCAAGCCGGGTGAATTTATTTGTATTAAAGACAGCCCATTTGGTGAGTTGGAACGTATTAAAGCCAAATAAAATTTTAGGAAACACAATGGATGCACCTTTAAGAACCCAAACTTACTACATGCGAAATCAAAATATTATGTGTTCATATTCCATAGAAACCACCTTTTTTAAAATCATCGTTTTCAAATCTCCTTAACAAGACCAGATAGAAGAGTCAAAAACTCTTTTTTGTTTCTTCAATTACGTCCTGCATTAAAGTCGACAAAATTTTGTATTAATTTAATTTCAACATTTTATGATTTTTAAAGAAAAATGCTAAACAATTTGACAAAAAAACATTTTGAAAATGCGATTTCAACACCCTAAGTATATTTGAAGAGACATAAAAATAAAAGTATCATTGTCTGATGTTTGAAATTGTTGGTTCATCTTCACAAATGATGTCCCAATAAAAAGCATTGAAAATCTACTCTCACCTGCAAAAGTATTTACGTTGTTACACTGTTGAATATGTGGTGACGTTTCTTTTGAGGTTGAGTGTAGAGGCAGCTCCTTGTACCTAACCTTCTGGACTGGTAGGATGCATATTCCCTCCACGACTCCTTTTTACAATATGTGCGGAATGGGTCATTACTTCCTTTGAAAAGTTGGTGAGTGACTCCATTCAATGGTAACTTTGCTAAACACAGTGGTGCAGTGGCTAGCGTGCTGGCCTCTCACCCCAGAGACCCGGGTTCGAATCTAGGTGGAGATACCAAACACTTGTGACGTGGGTATCACACCGTGTTGCTTGCTTGTGTCCACAATGCACTAAGTCCACCCAGCTGTTTAAATGGGTATCTGAACACGGTAAAGTACGGACGTATCCCTTAGTAGCAGCCTGAAAATACAATTTCTTCAGTGTAATAATATGTGTAGCGC
Organism: Gibbula magus; assembly: GCA_936450465.1. Classification (NCBI taxonomy): domain Eukaryota; kingdom Metazoa; phylum Mollusca; class Gastropoda; order Trochida; family Trochidae; genus Gibbula; species Gibbula magus. Next base: position 58,397,705 of record OW388295.1, on the reverse strand, counting down.
TTAGAGCATGCTACGTATGGATTCAGCGCAATATAAATATGCAATTATTATTATTAACTTTTTGTCAGGGGAAACCTTCCTTCTGGTGCCCTTGCCTCTCCTTCTTGTGTTCTTCAGCCTATATTATAAATGTCCCAGTGCAGTTTGGAAGGCGGAACTACCCACGGATTCATATTATTCATGAGTGAAAAACTGACTCGGATCAGAGTCATGTATCGGCCAAAAGAAACGCCTGCCAGACATCTTATCAAATTTTGTAAAAACTATTATGAACAGCTTAAAAATATTATACCATTATGAAGTTGCACCATTTCTGCATAATACATTTAAATTTCAAGGTTGTCATGTCACAAAAGAATGGCTATTGATGAAATAAGACAACATCATTGTTCAGTTTTCGATCAGTGCTTGGTCAGAAAAGCACTTGAAACAGATTTTCTTACAACCACAAGCAACAATACAGGCACACATTCGCATTGAAGTGGTGATGAGGCTACAGATATACGTGGCTACGGTACGCAAGTGAATCAACCGGAAATAGGCCTAGCTGTCTTCATTGGGCGTGGTTTTCATGAATGTTGCGAATCACTGTTTTTTTCACGATTTAAATGGTCTTTCATATCAATTATTGTTTCAGCATAACGTGGAGACCACCATTAACTATATTTAAGAAATTATTTCCTTTTTAAGGAAAATCAACTAGGCGTTTCTTTTGGCCGACAGTGTACCTTGCAAGCATTGAACATTTTGCTTAATACCATACTCATCGATCACTACGATCAGGTATATTGATGGTTGTTTGAAGTCTGCTTGTCTGCATTTAAAAAGAGGCAAATGATTATTCCTGATTGTGCAGTGAATTGAAGCTATCCTTTCAACAAATATGACTTTGATAACTTGTCTTTAAAGGATAGATGAAATGACATATGGAATGAAATGACAAATCGGATTCATTGAAATGGGATGTCAATTTGACAATTGCTCGATTTTAAATTTCTGAAATCGGTCCATAAATTACTTAAATACGGCTTTTAAAAAAACCCCGCCTAATTTAGCCCCGGCGAACAGAATGAAAGTCTGCAGGGGGCGTGGCCCCTGAAAGGATGACTTCTGTGACGTCACTGGAGTAACCTGATTTTCGGAGATATTCTTAATTCAACGTGCCCACAGAACAAGGGTGCTCTCCCCAACATAGGGCTGGAACCGTCTGTATGAAAAACATGACAGAAAATACACCAATATGTACATTATACGTTATACTGTGTAACGTTGACAATATTTAAAATTTTGTTTTTCAAAACAACAAAATTTCCTCAAGACAATGTCAATATGATACACCATGCCAGTTTTTGCATATTTCCCGTTTTATATTTTAGTATTCCACAATTCATTAATAACTAAATCCTACAATATTTCTCGAAATTGCCATTACCTCAAACAGGGACTTCTAATTAGATTTTACTGTTTATAGAGTCCCTGCTTTCCATAACCATCTTCTCCAGTAAGGCAGAACTCGCGCTAATCTCCATCGCTGGGTAATTTAAGTCTTTGCTGTATTTCGTCAGCTCTTCAGCGCCAGCGTAGCAGCAAGGCTCAAATTAGCCAGTGATAGATACTGTCGCAAAATTATGCCGATATACCGATAATATATCCTCTATATATCCATGTGGGTAGAGGACTTACCATCAAAGCGACAATAACTGTCCAAGTCGCCATGGCTTTACCATGTCTTGAGGCACCTGGGATGGTTCTGTGACAGTTTTCTCTGTTAGTGTTGTACGTATTAAGTTGCAAATCTAACACGGACATGTAGGACACTCGATAGCCTTTTAGTTACCCAATTTAAAGATGGTGTTTGTTTTCACATTTTGCTCATCAACGTGGTACAGCGGTTCGAATCTTTGCACATCATTTTAGGGAAAATTAACATGGAGACATTAGCAATTATGTCTGCTGTCAGCGAGTGAAACGTCAACGTCCAAACGCAAGGCATATACATATAATGTCTCTTTTATCGATGAGCAGTTGTGTTTTATCCAAATTAATTTTAGAAGAATTTATATATTATTTAAATCTAATTTCTAACAAAAAACACAAAAAGCACGTAGAAGTGTTCTTTTACTGATGACTAACCCCCTGCACTATTTAGTCAAAAAACATTCGTAATTGAAAAGCATACACATGATAAAACCACCTGAGGTGTGTACATTATCTTGACAACACGCTATATAATTAAAAACATTTCAAAAGTTAGTCTTAGAGTACTCGTAGCAGTCCTTTATCAGGACATATAACTTATAAATGCACTTTTATGGGATATATAGGTTGTGCTCTGTGAAACTTGTACACAGTTAAATTGTTTGTCATGAGATCATAAATGTGTGAGATAATTTTCAATTTGAATATGGTCCCCATATTCTAAACAAACTTTTGGCATGATTGATTGGCATTGTTTATGCATGAAATTCTCATTCTCATTCTCAGAGCAATGTTTGTCAATATGTTCAGTTTGGCTACTGTTATACTGGATTTTGTTTTTCTGATATATTTACCAAAAGTGCATTTCCACTGATTGATAATATTTTCACAATAAATGTTTAATGCAAAAATAATCAGTTTCCGTTTTCAATGTTTTTCTGTCTTCATAACTGGCTGATTTAAGCTTTTCAGCATTTCCTTCACAATTCCGTGCTAAAATAGTGGAGCACTGCACCTCAAATGCATAGTTGGCTCTGATTCGCTAGCATAGAAAAGTGATGGAAATGCTGCAAGGCTTAAATTAACAAGAAATGCGTCTTGCGTCTTGTAACGTCTTGCTTTGGGAAATTGGAGTTGAATACTCCTCAGGGAGTTGAAAGAAAGACAAATTTATTGATCACGTGTCGACAACCGGGATAATGTTTGTACTTCTTTGAGCAAGCAAAGCACGGGAAAAGCAAAATGTAGAAAGTCCAATTATTTTGTGACTGCATTCCTCATTCTCGCATGAAAGCTTGCCTTTAGTACTGAGATGAGTCAAGAAAATGAAACGATCTAGAATAATTTGTATTCATACATATAAATCATGTACATAGAATGAACTGTCCACATTTGTGACGCTTATGGTTGAATCTAGTCACCGACTCTGATGGAAGCTCTAATTTTCTGCACAGCACAATATGGGTGAACCTTTCTACACTTCTTTGGTAATCTGTTGTACGGTAATCTAGACAGACGTCTATACGCTCAGTATGTGTGAGCCCTAGAACAAACAAGATTAGTATTTATTATATAATCTGGAGTGAGATACTCAGTTCTATCAATGGTCATGGTTCTGGTAAGGATATATTCGGCTAATAATTCTATCTTTCTGAAAATATTTGATAACCAGCTGAACTGCGTTATTTCTGGCTTCTCATGAGTTCCCTATTATCGTGTTTTAGTGACTGCCAAATCTCACATTTAGCTATTTAGATCATACTAACTTTGATTACTAATGAAGAGGGGTTGTGACCATATATCTATATTATGTAATATCAATACGCTTTTTTTAGCAAACATGATATGAATAATCAAGATACATTTTGTCCCGTGAAACTGGTTTCTTCAGCGGTAATATTCGAATAAAGGAAGTGTTATTTGTAGTTATGTCTTTTAATAAACTATATCATCATCCACCTTGCAGAAACTATGTTATTATAGTTATGGAAAAGCTGTTATTACGGAGGAAAGTGTCCGACATTCTGAAGAGATCAAGCACAATGGCATAAGCAAGTGAAGTCAGGGCTCCGTTTCCATAATGCGAGCGCTTATAATCGCTCATTGATTGTTCAATGTAGCGCTCAAGTAGCGCTCATTCTCTCTTGAAAGACACGGTGCAAATTCCTAGAAGTTTGCTCGCCTTGCTACGTAGCGCTACATTGAGCAATCGGGTTCAAGAGAGGTTTAAAAGTAATCGCTCGTTGAGCGATTACTTTTAAACCTCTCTTGAACATGGCCCAGAGCCTATCTCCAGAAAAGCAGAGTCGGAGAGCCTGATTCAGACTGTAACAAATGAACTTTGTACGACTGATATAGTTCCTGAACTTCCAGAATGGATTTATTTTGTGAATACTGATGACTAATAACTTGTGGACTTTCAGAACGAATATACTCTGTGGATTTTTAACACCAATAGTTGGTGCACTGTTGTCTCTGATAAGGTTTTTTTTAAGACTGATATAGTTTGTATTTGTATTTGTAGTTTAATTGTAGTTTTTTACTGTGAAGAGTGCATAGTCTACTTGTGTACATGTACATAAAATGTGTGTATTTACTAGAATGTCAAATTTCAAAAAATTAGTTGAGTACTGCAGTAGAGACATTTCTGTGTCAACAAAAAGCGAGAAAAGATCTACAGCCAGAAATTACACAAAGAGGTGCGAGGTCATGTTTGTGCTTCATTAAAGAATATCTGTATATCAGCTTTCTTAGTTGTTTATTATTGATGCAGGTTTAGGCCTGTTCTCACGGTACGATTTGTAGTTACAACCTGTAGTATCAACCTTTAGTATCCAAAATGAGTTTATGTTTGACACTTGATGAGTGTACATACGACTTTGATGTCCTTACAGTGCAACTGAAGTTGGATGCAACAAGTGGTAACTACAAATCGAGTTGTAAGAACAGATGTTTAGTAAACAAACTGCTTGAGAACACTGATGTGTCTTGAAGTTTTAATCCACATGTTCTGAGAGGGATTCATCATCACACAGGGTTGTACATTGTCGAAAAACTAGCGATTAGAAAGTATGTGAAGTCGACGATCCAGCATTATATATATAAGTTGACTTCATATGCTATATAATCGCTAATTTTTCGACAATACAAGCCTCTGTGAATCATCAAAGAAGTTTGATCAAGGTTTGACAAACGATCTCGACAACGTCTTCAAAGACGCTTGGATTATGTTTGAAAACGTTTTAAAAAACGTTTGCAATAAGTTTGAAAACGTTTTCAAGAACGTTTTTGCCGTTCGCAATAACGGACAAATGTGGGTTTTTATAACGTTATTAAAACGTGTTCAGGGAAACATGATCACCACGTTTTGGACACGATTTATGGTTTACTGTGTTTGGATTTGCTAATCATTTTTTATACACAATAATTTAACAAATGAATAAATAAATCGGGTAAATAATTAAAAAATAGAGCCATGGGCTTTGTAGCTCATCAGGGTTTATATTGTTTGATGATGAATACAGAAATATATTGTCTCAATATAATGCACAATCCCTAGCCCTGACAAATCTTAGTCTTTAAATTGAGAGAGAGCACTGAGCAAGGTCAACACACAGGAGATTATGCAATATGCTGACCCTTGGCTCTGGTTACAAGCCAGCTGTGCTTTTACAGCCAAATTATGTTATAGCCTCTGACTTGCTGGCAGCACTGATCTATTAAACTCTATAAGGTTTAGAGAGAACAGGCAATGTGATGAATCTCATGGTACATAGTACAATTTAGAATCCCCTTGGCTAAATAATCTTTGCAAAATTTTTACCGGTTCTAAGCCTTTTCATCTAAACATCAAAACATTTTGAACGCAATATGCCTTCTAGTTTGTTCTGGAGAAGAAGATGGCAAAAGATTTTTGTGTTTTGACCTGTGAAGGCTTTTTTAAAAAATATCCACAATATTCAGTTCATAGGCTATTCAACAGTTCTCATTTCAAATTGATTACATCAATTTGACAAACATGTCCATAATGTAATTTTTTCATCAATGAAACCATTTTCTTGCTGTCAAAGATCAAAGAATGATGCCCATTTTTAAAAATGTTTATTGCAGGGACAATATTCAATACATTAGCTTGTTGATGGAGATTGGGAATCCTTTCACAACGCAACCGAAGTCCTTTATTAAGATTAACCACAGTGTTTGAAATAAATGTAAGGCTTTCTGTAGTTTGATTATAATCAACGGTTTTCTGATAAATAAAAACTGCAAAATAGTACATCTACCGGGATACGAACTCGATACGAACTCATATCTTTCAGAGGTTTCCTCACAAAACCGTCTGATAACAGCCTGTAGACTCCCATGTTCTGACGCAATTAAGTTAACCAATCACAAGACCTCCAACAAAAGCTTTCGGTGCGAGAAAGCTAGGGGCAGATAATTCCAAACAGCTAAGCCTTTTGTCTGTTCTGAATGTTTTCAACATGATGACCGTTCAAAAACTATGATTTGATTGGTCAGTTATTTGACTGGACTTAGTCTGTGCTAAACTGGTTCGGAACACGTGCCTATACGTGGTGTCCTCAGACGTTGTGGCCAGGAATCTACAGAACTTGTTCGTATCCCGGTAGATTTTTGTCAAATTTTATTCCTCGGAACAAGGTCGATTTTAATCAGACTGAGGCTTTCTGACAACCCAGACCTTGGGAACTTTTGGTTTGGGCTAGTAACTTTTTGCATGTAAATTTCCAAAATAACATTTTATCGCGGACTGCTTTTCAAGCTTATTTCACACACAGTAACTCCAATTCATTTACATTGCAATAAGGTATTAAACCGAAGTGATACAGATAACATTTTCACTTTATCAAAGGAGACTTATAGTAGTGGGTAAGTGATATAATTGTGCACATCGTGATGCAAGCATGAAATTTAGGACGATTGTAGCTTATACCCATATAATCACATACAGATCGAGAGGCCTCGCAAAATTTTAATATTTTTATATCTTTGGGTGAAAAGGTGAAAAAAATGAATTCCCCCCCTAAATTAATCATAACTTTTTTTATTTTCTGATTCTTACATATCATATTATTGGAAATTCTGAGCTGAACATTTTTCATCTTATATATGATTTTCTATCTTTAACGGTTGAGGCTAGAGAGGTCTAATAACTAAAACAAGACGTGGGAAATTGACATATATATCTGGCTGTCAGATAGAAGTCGGGTCAGTATAGGGTAAAGCCCCCTCAACCCCTAAGATATTGCTACAAAAGGTTTCTCAACTGATTCTGGTAAGGTTTAGTGTACTTAATAACATACTAAAAGTTTACCAAAATAGGTTTGTGGCGCCTTAACCAGGATGATATTTTACATTCATTCAGAATTATAAATCCTTACACAAATGTCATGACTATTTAATGAATACATGCACCTCTTTCACTGCTCGGAATTATACTATATACTAATAAGTAAAAGTCATTATGTAAATTTTGTTGGCCTCTCGATCTGTATGATTATATGAGTATCAGCTACAATCATGCCAAATTTCATGCTTGCATCACTATGTGCACAATTCAGTTGGAAAATTGCACTTATCTGTTGGGCTATTAAGTAAGAGATTACCAGTATTACATTTGTCCTCGTGTAAGGTGAGGTTGAAAATGTCAAACATTTTAAATTATCATAAAATCCAATGACTTGAATTTCAGAAAATCACACGAATAAATAATGATAAGTCAGACTTTGTGTTTCCCATTGAAAATGAAAACTTTATCTATCAACACTCTCAGTCAATGGTGTGCCGTGGAGAAGACAGACGAGGGTTAAGGATGGACAGATTAACACTTTAACTGTTGTCAGGCCATTCTGAGTGGCCAGGTTATCAACAGAGATCTGCCCATTCTTAAAGGGAGGGTTCTATTGGGGTATTTATTGTGGAAACGAAATTCGAGAGTATATTCCAGTTTACACATATGTTATTAATACATGATTAAAACACAGTAAAATTGAAAGATTTTAATGAAGTTTGATGACTTTATATTTCACCTTTTGATAAACACAAGCGTACATTTGTTGAAAAATAAAAGATGAGAACTGAAGCCATTCATCGGCGTGGCGAGTGGGGAAAACTTCGCTACAGCATAACAGCTAAGTGTTTATTAGTTTTATGACATGTTTTGTGTTACTATGTGAATACTTTATCAGTGTATGTCTTTAGTTATTAAAAAGTTGCACAATAAAGTACAATATAGCGTGTTTTCATTTCACGTAATGAAAAAAATCCAAGATGGCGACAGAACTCTCCCTTTAAAAATATTCCTGAATCATCTGGAACAAGTTGCTAGTGGGTAGTTGTGCCAGACATTTATTTATTTATGCCATAATCTTACAAACAAAATGTACAGCCCAATCACACTTTTACAGTTAGAAATGTACAATGTCATCAACAATAACAATCTGAAGGCAGACGTGGCCATTGACTTTTGTTAATCTGGTAGCCTCGGGACAGTGGATGCCAGTCTTTGCACAATGGACGGATGACTGTATCATCTTTGGACCCGTTGACCCTCTATGAGAATGAGGACCTCACTTGAGACATCCGCGGCTTCGGTCTAAAACAGAGATCAAAATGATCAGAATTAGTTTACGTAATTTGTGTACAAAATGGCTGAATGATTTGTAGTGATGATTTCATTACTGAACGGAATCAGGCAAAGAGAAAAGAGACATAAAATTTGTAAATATGAATTCACATGCTTTTGAATTGACAACACAATGAAAGGAAACTGGTTAAAATTTTCCAAAGATGATTTCAAATACTTTCACAAATTAATCAAGAGACAATCATAGACGGAAATTGACATATTTTTATATTGGATGTACAGAACACATTGAGAACAGGAAGTGAAGACCTGATAATTAACATTTTAATAAGGTTATCACAATATAATACGATCTTCCTTTATCGATAGGCGAGTAAAGTACATTTTTTGCATATTATGAATCCTCAAATTTGCCATTTATTATTAAAGTTTACACAATATAATGTTATGTTAGGGAGTAAAACATAGACCCGATACTAGATTCGGTAATACGTATCCATAAAAAGTGGTTATCTATATAGGTAGAACATGGTCCGACTTGTACATCAACAATTTTGTCCAACTCTTCAGTGTGAGAGGTAGATTTGTAGGTCTCCAGCAATTTTTAACGTTCAGACAGAAAGATGGTTGACCATTCCATCGCTGTACTATATCTACTAAGAGTGTGTTTCACTATCGTTACATCAGTCATTTCACTTGAAAAACCTTCGAGCAGACATTTTAATGTGAACAGTCCTTAAAATGGCCGCTCGAAGGGAAATGTACATTGGTTTTAGAACACTTTTTATTGATTAAGGAGTATTTAACCATTGGTAACACTTATTTACATTTTCGTGAGAGCACTTTATTTCAGGAAGAACTTCATGCGCCTTTTATCAATGGTGGAACCAGAGCCCCCCTCTCAGAAATATTTGCACATAAATTTTAAGAAACCTAAAGTGAATCAAACCACTAATTCTAATTCCTTAGATTCACAAGAATTACATTTTTAATCCTACAAATTTTTCTAAAGACTTCAAATATTTTAAAACAAAATTACAAATTTCAAAAGATATAATGAAATGAGTGATTTTTCACCTTTTGCATTTTTAAGGTAAATGTGAAAATATTATCAATGATGAACTCATAATCAAACTGAATAATCTAATTGAATAAATCTAAAAGCAATCAATAAGCTAAAACGTTAATCTGTGTTCTCTGTGACTATTATGGGGAGAGAATTTAAAGGTACATGCATTGTGTTGTTGGGGGTCACATATTCCAAACATTATAAATGGTGTTATGTGCTTTATCGAGAAGTACCAACTGTTATAAAAAAAATACCATTTTGATGATAGTTGACTAACTTGACTTAGTATATTGACGATATGAAAATAAAAGTAGTGATTTTTTTTATCGAAAACCGGACAATGCACAGCGTGTGTCAAATGTAATTTTGGAATCTTATTTATAACAGCCAAAAAGACAAATTTGAGTTGATAATGTTTAATAGGTCATATATATAACTACTGTGTAAATGGGACGTGCAGTTTCGATTTCAGCACATGCATAATGATGTTACTCAATTTTAATTGAAAACTAGTAATTATGATATATTTGGTGATTGGGGATGAATATGCAAACTGAGTGGATTTATTTCTATTGTAAACAACACATATGGGGAGTTGGAACGTATTGAAGCCAAATACAATTTTATGAGACACAATGGATGCACCTTTAAAGCTAATTAAAAATTCTCGAAAAGTCATAAACATTTACGAACAAGCAGACAACTGAGCAACAAAAAATGTGTCTGTATCAGATATGAAAAATATGGATAAAAAGCAACACTAATGTGTGAATTTCTTGAAAAAAATTGTGAGCTTGAATATAATTTCAACCAGACGATTTCACCTCTTTGGAAAGAACAATACACATAAAAAATGGTAAAATTGCATTACAATCATTTCTTTCATTTTGCTAATCGTATCTTTAACATAACCATATAACATTATTAAGAAGAAAAAAAACCTCAATCCTGGTCAATGAATACAAAGTTAAATATTAAAATCAATATACTTATTATTAGCAATTATGATATTCCAGCAAATAATCAAGATTCTTTAATTACCACCTTCAGTGGAACTTATCATTCAAATTTCTACATCAATCATTTCACAATCAGATATATTTTATACAAATACTGAAATAATATTTACATTTGATAGATTTGTCATGCATAATGATCCAAATATCAAAGTTGTTATAACCCTCACCCAAAGAGGTATATTAATCAAAGATCGGCAACTTCTCTCGTCTTTGGCAAGAACAGAGTTAAGGATAAATTTGATTAAAACAAACTGATAAATGCCACATATCTTAGATCTGACAATATAAGATAATAATATATATACCCTCGGCAATAAAACACAGGCAGTCAATGGGACCAACAGCGTGCTTTATGAGACAATAAAACATGTGCGTGATTTTAGTAGTCAGTTAAAACGTTGCTTAGCAAATGACATCATATTTTACGTCACTTTGATTGTTCAATGCTATTGAATGTGTTCTACAACGGGAGGCATTAATATTTTCCAAAAATAGTTTATATAAACAACACAATATATCCACGGTTTTTATATAAACGCGAGTAAATGTTTAATGCTTCTCGAATAAGAAATAGAAGACTTCTTGTTGTGCTTTAACGTAGAATAAAACATAGCAGAGAGCATAAAACACTAAGGGCAGCACCTTTCGTGTTTTATGCTCCCTGCTATGTTTTATTCAACGATAAAGCATGTCAACTCGTCTTATATTTCTCAAATAATGTTATTCAAAGGTTTAAGGCACTTCACAAATTCCTTTTTGAAATCGAGAAATTATGAAAGGAGATTTGGGGCAGGATAGCACAGCGGGCATAGCATTTAAGATCTGTGGTTCAAATTCCATCACGCAGCGCTATCTCCTGTAGAGAACTGGGTTTGATTGCACTAATATATTCTGAAATGCAGCAGCGACATCTCTAAGAGGGGTTCAGGGGGTTGACATTCCCCCTTTTGAAATTTTTTGCGTATAAATTTGAGGTTAACCTCCCACGTGTGCACATATCACGTTTGCCTAGCAACTAATGTTTCACCGCGACCTCCCATATTTTGTCGTCTGTGACGTCATAAAACGATTGTTCGTGATGTCACTGCAGCTTGCCGTTGCAAGAAAAGTTGGCAGTTTCCTGGCTATACTTACTCGAATCAAATGGGTAATAAAGAAATTATTATACTCGAAAGTGTGTCATATGACTTTTAGGAAACTCGTGCAAATTTGTGTATAACCCTCCCTCTCGCTCGGGCAATAAAAAAATTCACACTCGTTTCATAAAAGTCATATGACACTCTTCCTTGGGTAATAATCTCTATGTATGACTTTGCACAGTCTGATTAAAATAGACCGTTTTCTGGGGAATAAAAATTGCAAAATAGTGCATCTACCGGGATACAAACTCATATCATTCGGAGATTTCCTCGCAAAACCGTCTGATAACAGCCCATAGACGCCCATGTTCTGACACAATTCAGTTAACCAATCACAAGACATTCAACAAAAGCTTTCGGTGCAAAAAGCTAGGGGCAGATAACTCCAAACAGCTATCTGTTACGAATGCTTTCAAAACGGCAACCGTTTAAAAACTATGATGTGATTGGTCAGCTATTTGACTGGGCTTCGTCTGCGCTAAACTGGTTCGGAACACCAGCTTATACGGGGTGACCTCAGACCTTGTGGCGAGGAATCTAGAAAACCTGTTCGTATCCTTGTAGATCCTCGGAACCAGGTTGATTTTAATCAGACTCGACCTTGTACAGCTATGAGGGACTATTTGATAAAGCAGGTGCCAGCACAGGGGCGTATATCACTTAGAAATAGAGTCAGAAAGGCTTTTCTAACGCTGTTTCTCAGTGATACACGCCCCTGCGAATGCCAGTGCAAGTCTCGCAAGCTGTGACAAATCTTAAGTGATGATATAGTCAGATCTGGATTAAGTAGCGATTATCAGTCTGAATAATGGTCAGATTGGTATGTGGTGTAACGTGGGAAGGTTAGATATAAAACAGCATAAGTTATATAATCAGATAGTAAATTTGTTGCAATTTCACCGTGAATATTAATCAGAAAGTTTCGTGGCATAGCATTGTGAACAAACCATGCAGAATTAGATCAGTAAATCTGAAGCAATAGTATGCCTGATGAGCTAAACTAATTATATTCAAGCCAGACAAAATTAATTACTTGGTTTACAGAATATACAGAAACTTTCTTCTTGTGCAGATTGAAAGGGTTCAGGTAGCAAAACCGGCATAAAATTAAATATAAATAATTTTTCATTTATATCTTTAGTTTGTCGGTAAAATCTGGTAACATTTATAACTGGGAGAAAAAATTTGACATTTTATTTGGGAGGTTTTCTGAGTAGTATTTTTTTACTCAAAATTTGTCGAAAACAAGGTTGGAGAATCTGTAAACCAACTAAATAATTTGTGTTGCCTTAGATTTATAAATTGTAGAAATTCGTGGACTGAATATTAATGAGAACATTTCGTGGTATATCGTGAAGATTGGAACCATGCTGAACTAGTGCAGGATATCTGAAGCAAGAATATACCTGATGAACTAATTACGTTTAGATTTAAAATACAAGGAAATATTTGGTCTGAATATTAATGAGAACATTTCGTGGTATAAAAATGAAGATTGGAACCATGCTGAACTAGTGCAAGATCTCTGAAGCAAGAATATACCTGATGAACTAATAACATTTAGATTTAAAATACAAGGAAATATTTGGTCTGAATATTAATGAGAACATTTCGTGGTATAACGTGAAGATTGGAACCATGCTAAACTAGTGCGGGATATCTGAAGCAAGAATCATACCCGATGAACTAATTATGTTTAGAAATTGGACTATGCTTTGTTTGTGAACGAATGTTGTCGACGCTGGTTGCCATGGTGACCAGATCCAAGCCGATGCCTAGCGATGAAGAATTTGCAAAGTACAACAAAGAGAAACAGGGTAACAATCATAAGTGATCTAATGTTAATATACTCATGATGACAATACATGATGACTATACATGATGACTATACATGATGATGATTATGACATTTCAGAATTTAGTCTTTGAAGGGCATTTAGAAGTGGCATACATAAGAACAGGAAGATTTTCTAAATAACAACTTTTTAATGTGAAAATACACGATGTTTCAGAGTATACCGTATTCTCAGGCAAACAAACATCTTTTAGAAGTGAGAGACCCCAATTCAGATGAAAATTCACACCAGAGACCGCCAAAAAGTCAGAATAGGTTTTATGTAGGTTTTTTTACACTTAATTTAAAATAATATTATAGATTTATGTAATGTATGACCATGGAACATCTGGCAAAATTGGGGGTGGGATATAACCTGAGAATAATCCCAACCAGGACAACCCTGTGAAAAGTGGGGGTGGTCTTAGGCTTGAAAGAATACAGTACTACGAAATGTTGTGTACTTTCACATTAAAGAAGTTGTAACCCCGAAAATCTTCCTGTTCTTATTTCAGAATTTGTTAATGTTTGACAAAAAACTTCTTTGGTCCATCTCCAAAACACAATGTCTCCTGATAAAGTTCTATCTCTTCATCAACATGCAATAAAATAAATTTGAAAATAATTATCAAAGTTTTCCTGTCTCAACTAAAAGTGTCTTATCACCAGAAAAGACAAAAAACATTTTTGTAGAAGCTTGAGAAAATTATTCACCTGAAATTTAAAACAACTCCTTGAGTTTTTCGAATTTTTTTTTATAATTTTGTTTTATGTACCGGTAGATATAGTAAATGATAGAAAAACGTCTTCAATGTTAAGATGTAGAATATAGATAAAGAAGTGCCGATACTTCAGTATTTTTAGAATATCATAATTTTCTGAGGAGGTACCTGAAGTCATTTCTTCCCACATAACTTATGTTACATTATAACATTTTCTGATGGCAACTATTAGAGAATTCCGATTGCTTTTAATAAAATTATATTGTGCAATTAGCCATATTGTTCATAACTGATTCATTTGGCTACATTAGCGTTCATACACCTATGCAATGCAAAGATATATCTTATAAGATAAAAGTTGGTAAATTAGATATCTAATGTGTAGAAATTTGGGATCTGGATATTAACAAAAATTATCTCCTGACACAAATCGGCCATGTAAACAAAAGATCAGCAAACAGATGGTTGAGGTCTTAAATTGGTGACCAAGTGGATAAGTTGTTCGTATCATCAGTGCTTGCAATTAGTGCCTGACTCAGAGGGTGTCAGTTTGAATCCAAGGGAGTCGACAAGTAAAAGTACCAGAATTTATAATATTGCAGTTATCCCAAATATTACAATGTTATAACAGTAACTGGTTTGTGAGATACAGTGTTTTTTCACTAATATTACAATGTTATAACAGTAACTAGTTTGTGAGATACAGTGTTTTTTGTGGAGAAATTGCGTATTGTAAATGAGGTTATGTGGGAAGATGTGACTTGAGTAATCCGAGTTGGTAAGAGGATGGATTATGAAAAGAATACGACCACATCTACACACACATGTTAGTACACTGTACACGGAAGTTTGTCTACTTCTTTTTATCCAAAACAAGATTTAATACAAATATACAAATTCAAATACACTCAACTTATCATCCAATATCACTTTTAAATGATCAACATCATCTGAACTCATTTTTTAAAGTTTCCACAAGTTTTCTCTTTTCTTTTCTTCTAGAATTTGGAAAAATTTAAAGAGGAGCTAAAGTTAAGAATAGGTCTAAAGATCACTTAATGGCACAGTATTATTATATCATTGTATCATAACGGCTTTTCAATGCAGACTTTTCTGTAGATTTGTACCTCCAAAATTCAGTTCGAGCGAGAATTTGGATTATCCTCTTGAAGTTCTGAATATCCCATAAGTGTGCACAACAATGGTCTTTGTCAGAATTTTTCTAAACGCTAAGGGGAGACTTAGGGCATATAATTTTTTTCAATTGAGCATTTTTGCCAGAGTTTCCCTATTAACTAGATATTGGATATTGGATGATATATGTCACACAATTTAGTACAAACACACATATATGTTAAGAACAGGTGTGATATATTTTCTTACCTAGCTTGGGTCAAGCCGACCTGTTTAGTGGGCTGTGTAACATTGGCAGCCTTCCATTGGGCTTCCAACTTGCTGAATATACCTCCAGAGAACTTATAACAAGAGAGTAAAAACAAATGTACTCACCAATATGAAGATGGAAAAAGATTAAAACAGAGATATCAGGGCTCCGTTCCATAACAGTGAGCGCTTATAATAGCTCATTGATCGCTCAATGTAGCGCTCAAGTAGCGCTCATTCTCTCTTGAACGACACAGTGCAAATTCCTCGAAGTTTGCTCGCCTTGCTACGTAGCGCTACATTGAGCAACCGCGTTCCAGAGAGGTTTGAACATGGCCCAGATATATATGAAGAAAAGTTTTCTAATATTACTCTGGAAAACAAATCTAAGAACTAAGACTCGAGTGAAAATCAAACGCTTGTTCTTTGCCAAATTGACTCTCAAGTCAAGTTTGCAAGAACAACTTGAGTTATGACGTCACATGCATCATTGGTAGTGCAGATTTCTCTTCAAATGAGTTACACATACACATTAATAATTAAATATTAAATTCTGATATGTAGATAAATGCTTATACCGGTATTTAGATTAGTTATATTTTGTTCAACATAAAATTAAATTTCTTATTTTGAGAGCTGAGGTGAATTTTGATACTGCAAGTCCAGTGGTGGTTCCAAGGGGGGGGGGGGGGGGGGGGGGGGGTGGCGGGGGCGTAATTACAATGTGCAACAATCAGCTATAATATTCTTCATTACAGGGAATTTGAGAAAATCACGCAATCCTAGATTGGATAATGAAATACTGAAACTATAAAATTAACATTTTATTAGTTACCTTTATATTTGGTTTTTGGTTAACCTATTTTTAACAGTTTCCAAGAAAAGCTTTCTCGGATGGACAAATGCACAGACGGATACATGGGCAGACAGATGGAGCTCAAACTTTGTGGCAGTGATGGTTGATCGATTGACTAATACATTGGATAGATAGACTGATTAACAGCAGATGAAGGTAGGAGGGTCGGACCGACCGACTGACAGAGAGATGAATATACACTTACCTCTTTCTTGGGCTTCTCAATCTTCTCTGCTGTCAGTCTCAACTTTGTGAGGTAAAGACGAATATCCTTCATTCTTCTCTGATCTGTAATTGCAAAGTTTTCCATCAATGAGCCCAAGATAATTTTGTTTATTTGATAAACTAACACATTAAAGCATAGTCACATATGATCAAGGTTCAAATATCATGCTCCCTTAGGGTATTTTAATCCATAATACCCCGAGTGTTTAAGAAGGAGAATGTTTGAAATGGCTTAAAGTAATCAGCCAATGAAATGACTACTCTAGTAATATTGACAGTTCCAAGATCATCAACTTCAAATCATGACATAAAATACTCTGAGGGACCAGGATGGTTTTTAAAAAGGGGCTGTAGCACATTTTTACACGTTTTCTCAAATTTGCCATTAAGTATTAATTTTTTTACAATATATTGGTATGTTAATTGATACAACATCTCATTATACGACCTAATAAGCCCCTCAGATATTGTTCATCTGATGACTAAATAGCCTCATCGTTGATTGGCTGGAGTGAAAGGTCACGAGACATACCCTTATGGAGCAGTACTCAGATCGAGAATGCAGCGAGGTAATGGCATAATTTCAATCTGATTTTAATGAGATTGCGATATCAGCATGAAAAGTAAGGGAATATTTCCAAATGATACAGACATTCTGATAGTTTGCACATTTATTGAAATGAGTTGTTCTCCCAATGCATTGTTACGAATATTTAGACATCAGTATCCTGAAATTCAATACCAAAGTGATCAACAAAGGTGTAAGTATGTTGTATAGTTGTGATTCCTGACCAAATAGAATGGTTTGGCGCTAATTCAGCTGTGTGTTAATGTTATCCTTTATTTATCAACTGTCCCAAGAACATTGTAAGAGTCTTTCTTCAGGCGACCTCCTACCTTCTTGTCGCTGCGCGTCCTGGTTGTATCTCATTGATCTTTGCGTGTCCCAGGTTGATTTTTTCGTCTGTCTGTTGAAAATTAATAAATAAAATGTCTTGAAAACCTTTTTAGAGAGATATTGTTTCATTTCTTGGCAAACTTAGTATGTGCTGATTTCCCCCAAATGAGATAGTGTTGTTAAGTTTCAAGCTGTTCCTGAATTATTTATTATGTGATCTCCAGTTTTCCCCAGTTTCCATTTTATAAACCAACATTTTCTCTAAGATCAATGTTAGAAGAGTGATTTACAATACTATGGCCAAGATCAGCTTGTTGGAATCAGTTGCATCTTTTGTCTGGCAAAAAAAAGGTCCGAACAGGATAATTACAGAAGAAATTTGACTTTAAAAGTGGCACTTCCTGTTTGGTTCCCATGGGAGCTTACTCATCTTTCACACATGGGCATACCACCAATTATTCTAAAATTTCATTTTTTTGTCTGTAAATCTAAGACAAGGAAATCAGACCCAAACAATAAAAGAATATAATATATTACACATAACAGATCAAAAATGTAAATATTTGTTAGAAATATATACATGTTGCCTTTTGTGGATATTTTCATAAGGTGTTGACAAAAAGTATTAACTTTAAGGCTGAAAACTATGGTATTTTTTTTTTCTTCAAAATCTGTAGAGGTATAAATGTCCCCTGCCACAATTAAGAAATGAGCTAAAAGGATGGACACACAGCTTGTTCCGAGTAATGACCATTACATGTTTGATTCAATTGTTATTATATCAGGCTATGAACATTATTAAAAGTGATCAAAGTCTGGAAGTGACCTTAAAAATGAGGTCAAGGTCACCCAAATGGACTGGTGTCTGCCTATTTCCCAAATGAAGACTGGTACCAAATTTGAAGACTCGATCTAGGTCCAGGTGTTCATGAGATATGGTGGTAACATGATTTTTACCCCAACAATTTCAAAGTCTCGTATTGACCTTGAAAATGAGGTCACGGTCACCCAAATCAACTTGTGCCTGCATATTCCCCTAATGAAAACTGGTACTAAATTTGAAGACTCTAGGTCCAGTGGTTCATGAGATATCGTGGTAACAAGAAACGGGACGGACGGAGCTGAATACTATAAACAAAAATTTGAGTTGGCAAACAACTACAAAATCACAACTTAAGTGACTCAAATGACAACTCACTCAAAACCTGGAGCATCAAGGAGAATTGCTTGAGGGTCGATTGTAACTCTCGACTTTCTTGTAGCTCGGGGTTTCTTCACTGAAAAAAAACAGAAATCTACCACTAATTCAGAAATTAATATTAGATTATACGAAAATTTCAGGAGCAGACCTAAACACAGAGATGATAGATTCAGGTGAGGTGAGGTGAGGTGAGGTGAGGTCGTGTTCAAAAGTATTTCACTTATGTAACGGCTGCTAGTATTATTGCAGGGAGAAAGCCTGCAACACCATGGTAGCTATGTATTGCTTGAAACCTGTGACCATCGGCTGCAGTAAGAATTTAACCGTGCAATTACGATATTAACTGTGCCCTCGGCACTATGGCACTAATAATTTCAAACCCTGTGGGGTTTAACACCACTTTCAAGAGTATTTCACTTATATTGCGGCTGCTAGTATTATGGCAGGGAGAAAGCCCGCAATGCCATGTGGCTATGCACTGCGGTGAAACCTGCGAGCAGCGGCTGGAACTAGCGAACCATGGGTGGTACTACTCTGAAATTCAGTGTAGCATTGCACCCAAACCTTACTGCGTGTAGAACAGTTCTCTCCAGCAAACAAAGTTGCCGAGCCCCAGCTGGGATTTGAACCGAAAACCTTTTGATCCAAAGCCGAAAGTATTAACTATTGAGCCATCCCACCCTCCTCATTACAGAGGTACCGGTAGTTAAGTTTATCAAATAATTTCATTAAATATGTAAGATCAATAATTTCAATATTAATGTATCAGAAAAATCAAGTTCATCAATAAGAGAGGTAAGTGATATATATATATAACACTGTAAACACAAAATATTCTGTTTATTATACGCTTCTGCCCTCGTTTAAGTCCAAAACTGTTTCAATTCAGCAAATTCTGTCAACATCACACTGTTGTTGCTCTGTCAATTAGCAACATTAACATTGTGTGATGTGATGAAATACCATTGTACACTTGACATCATACCCTCCAGCAGTGAAAACATTTTTCTAAAACTGAAGTGAGGTGAGTTGATTTGGAGTTTAATCCCGCTTTCAAGAGTATTTCACTTTCATTACGGCTGCTAGTATTATGGCAGGGAGAAAGCCTGCAACAACACATGACTATGTATTGTGGTGAAATCTGCGAGCAACGGCTGGAACTAGCACAATGGCTGATACTGCACCGAAATTCAGGGATTCCAACCACGGACCTCTTGATCTGAAGACCGAACACGCTAACCATGCACTGCGCTATCCTGCCCCATCTAAAACTGAGAAAACTCAGTCTCTCACCCCTCAGCATATAATTGAATACTATCTACCTTGAACAACAACATGATAATTTCAGCAAATAAAAGATTAAGAAGTTACCAGAACCCTTCTGTGACTCTTCATCTCCAATTTCATCGTCGCTCTCACCAAACCCGAAATCATCGATCTCAAACGAGACCTCCCTCTCGACCGTCAGTGCTTGGAGACGAGGCTGAGGTTTGCTAGACTGATGATGCTGTACAAAATTATAAGGAAATATAGAGCCATGGGCTCTGGAGCTCATCAGGATTTGTATTGTTAGATGTTGAAAAAAGAAAAAAAAGTTCTCAAGATAATCCCTAGCAATGACAAATCTCAAAGTCTTCAGAATTGTCAGTGCATAACAAAAACTTGACACTAAATAATTAAATTTGGACAAGCTGTTTGTCCAAATACGTCAAATGGTACAAACATATCCCTGAAATCATCATACAAAATGACATGAAATTTGAAGATCAAAAGCCATATTTTCTACTCAAGTAAGTTGTTGTAAAGTGATTCCCAAAGGCATGACCACATCCACTTTTTTACCCTTTCCTTCAGTAAGAACAGCCACCTACACCAACTTTAAAATCCAGATACTTCAATCAACATCACAAATTCAAAGTAATCAACTTACATCTATCTTCTTGTCTTCCTCCCCCGTTGAAGAAAGTTTGGAAATGTGGACCCCGGTCGATCTTGACCGACTTGCGAACACTTCGTTGCCAAATATATTCAGCTCCACATCACTGGTAAAAAATTTAGTTTTCGATCAAATTAGCGTAAGATTACGAATATCTTTTGTCCATACAAAGCTTAGAAAGCAAACATCATAATCATAATCATCATCATTATCATCACTTTCATCAGCAGCATCGACATTTACAATCACAAGCAATAAGAATGCAACACAGTGGCAGATCCAGGAATTGTTTTAAAGGGTGGATCGACCGATGGATAGGGGGTCTAGACCCCCTGGATCCTAGGTTGAATTTTGCCTATTGTTTTGTAGGTCACTTCTGTTTTTGGAATGATTATGAAATGAAAATGTTGACTTTTTATGGATTATAAATAAAACACTACTCTGCTCTTCTTTTGTGGAAACGAAATTCCAGAGGATATTCCAGTTTACACATATATGCTATTAATATATTATTAAAACATCGTCAAACTGAAATATATTAATGAAGTTAATACTTTGATGACTTTACATTTCACAACTTAATAAAGACAAGCGCACATTTGTTGAAAAATAAAAATAATGAGAATTGAAGTCATTCATTGGCACTGAGAGTGGGGAAAACTTTGCTACAGCCTAACAGCATAGTGTTTATTAGTTTTATGATACGTCATTTGTTACTATGATAATGTTCTATCAGTGTATATGTTTTATTATTACAAAAAAATAAAATTGGGTAAATTTATAGCGTGTTTTCATTTAAAGAAATGTAAAAAATCCAAGATGGCGGATGCTGCCGATAGATCGGTGATAGAACTTTCCCTTTAAGAAAACCTGAAAGGTCAGGATAACCCTCCATTAGTTTCTTCCTTCACTTCAATTTTTACAAACAGGGCAAATTCTAAAAAATAACACAAACCTAGTTTCAGAGAGTCTCTGATAGGGCACACAGATGATGTCTCGGTGGGCGAGGAGTTCATCGTACACTTTGTGTAGCGGAGACTTGTTGTTAGTCTCCAAGTCTCCGGTACTGGATGAGTCAGTTAGGTTGATGATGTGGTCCTTTACTCGACAACCCTGCAACGTACAATGTTCAGGCTTAATACTTAATGTGTCATCATGAATGTGTGTCATCACAATCATGTGTCATCAGACTCATCACGAATATGTGTAATCATGAGTATGTGTCATCACGAATATGTGTCATCACGAATATGATTCATCAAGAATATGTGTCATCATGAATGTGTCATCATGAATATGTGTCATCACGAAAATGTGTCATCACGAAAAATGATTCATCACGAATATGTCTTACAACGCATATGTGTCATCATGAATATGAGGTTAATCACAAATATGAATCATCACGGATATATGTCATCACAAGTATCTCATCAGAAATGTGTCGTAACAAATGTGTCATCATGAATAAGTCATTATTATTAAATATGTGCCATCACGAAAATGTGTCATATTGAATAATTATCATCATGAATATGTGTCACAAAATTCAACTAATATACTCATGAACGGAAAAAAGTCAATTCAATGAAGATGGAACTAATCAACTACACATCAAGAAATTCTTAAAGGGAGAAAATAAATTTTGTCTCATATCTCGTCTTTACTTCCATGATTACCTTGTGTTTGTGACCATGGCTTTATGATCAAATAATGCAAGACCTGATGAGCTACAGAGCCAATGGCTCTATTTTACTCTCTGGAAACTGTAAAACACTCCACAAAATAAAAACAACATACCTTATTTAATTGCGTTGGATCAAACCTCATGGTCCTCTGATGGCAACAAGGATACACGCCCACACACGATGCAGCGGTTCCTGGTTCGTTGTCATAGCGAGGAGCCTCTGGGTGATACTTGCAGTGGCCGAACTCCGTCAGGGGAAATAACTCTCCACAGCGACTGCACGACATTGCGTTGATGGTTGCCCACACTCGCCAATACACGTCTCGCCAGTACTTCAACTGTCCCTTCAGCTCCAGCAGGAAGTCGTTGACGTCAAATGACGGATCCTTAACGTGGCAATATGTCAGTCGTCCTCTCTTGTCTACCGTCATTCTGTTACGAGAGAGTGTATTATTCAGAAAACTTTCCCACTGCGCATAAAAACAAGGATATCCTACATCAGTGTTGGAAATAGAATCTTAACTAGATGAGCTTTTGCGGGACACTGCAAAAGCAGAGCATCCCAAACTTAGGGTCTCGCCTTTCCCTGTTCCGCCTTCTCGGCAGCATCAATAAAATGGGAATTTGTTCATTTTGGAGTTATTACAAACAAGTTGAATCATCACTGGGGTCACTTTTCACAAGTTTGTTCTTAAAACCTATTTCTGATTTCCAAATTGGATCAAAAGGTAACCATGCCCTTAACCAATATCTCATGACCTTGACCTTTGACTTTCAAGGTCACACCTTCGATGATCACTTTTCATTGTGTATAACAATCATGCAATGACTCAAAGTGTTCATAGTTAAAATAAGGCATATTCACACACGCATGCTTAAGTGGTGACCTCACTGTGACCTTTGACAGATATGACATCTTTTCAAATCTTGGTCTTAAGATAATAAGAGCTTCGTAAAAGTCATATGGCACACTTTCAATGTAATAATTTCTTTATTACCAATTCTATTCCATTTGATTTAGTAAAGAAACGACCGACTTCTATCGTGATGGCAAGCTACAGTGACGCCATGAACAATCGTTTTATGACGTCACAGATGACAAAATACTGGCAGTAGCGGTGAAACAATGGTTGCTAGGCAAACATGATATGTGCACAAGTGCTCATATCAATAATATAAACTCAGTTATTTTCAACCATATGAAGTAGGGTAATAAATATGTAATTTCATCACCGTATTGCACTGTATCATTACAAGTCGTGCATAATGAATTATTATTCTATTTTACAGTATATTGTAAATGTGAGGTGAGGTGAGTTAGGGTTTAACGCTGCTTTCAAGATTATTTCACTTATATCACGGCTGCTAGTATTATTGCAGGGAGGTAAGGTGAGGTGAGCTGAGGTTTAACGGCGCTTTCAAGAGTATTTCACTTATATCGCGGCTGCTAGTATTACGACAGGGAGAAAGCCTGCAACGCCATGTGCCTATGCATTGCGATGAAACCTGCGAGCATCGGCTGGAACTAGTGAACCATGGGTGGTACTGCACTGAAATTCAGTGTAGCATTGCACCCAAACCTTACTGCGTGTAGAACAGTTCTCTACTGAGTTAGGCACAGGTTCATAAATAATCATAAAATTATGATAAATATTGGTAAAGCTATGGTCAGTTAAAGAGTGGTAGGGTCAAAATTATCTGGGACTATGGAAATGAGAAAACCTGGCTTACAAATGTTGAGTGTATTCATTTAACCATAAAACATTATCAAACACGAAGTTACGGTGTGTGTATCAGAATTTGATTCAACAGGTGTTAAAGTATGAGTGTGTAGAACAGAAGTTTTTTTTGCATGTTGTTAATATGCACGTGCATGCGTAATGGTCGATGTGGTCCCTTTTTCTTCAGATCAGCATAAGGTCATAGGCTTATGAAAGCTTATGATAGTGTTATAGAATAGTTGAAAGACGAAATATGTTAACTTTAATTGTGAACTGCGTTGTACCATCGACCGAGGCTATACAGAAGTACAAACGATTCCGTTCATCATTCTGTCCGTTCCATAATCTTGTCCGACCTATGAGAGAACTAATAATCCAATTCTGTTAAATTTGGCATATGTCTAAGTTCTACTTTATTCAGTGAACTCCATTGCCAAGTTGAAATGACTTTCATGAATTTATTATGTTGTTCCAATTTATGTTATATATTTTGAATTTAGTGCGACCTATTACAGAAAAAACTGCAGAAATATACTCATCTGATTTGTTAAAATTTTGCAAAACTATTTTACATCAGGGTCTACTCTTACAATGTCAAACAACAAATTCGAATTTCTACATTTTTACGTTTATTTCTGTATATTGAACTAAGTCATTTTTATGAAATATAACCTATTGCAAAACTATTGATCCGATTCTGTTAAAATGTTGCGCATATGTTCTACATGTTCTATCGCGTGATAGTGTCAAGTGACAACCACCAAATCAGCATACAATTCTATTGAGAGTCGTAACCAAGCTGAAAATCAAATCATAATAATTAATTAAGAAGACATATTCCGATTTAAAAACTTATTGTAAGGTGAATCACAAAGAACACAACGAAATCAGTGTCTATTATATAAAGGGACTACTTGGTTGTATAAAGCACGTGTTTATTTTATCTAAACAAACGATTTGAATCAGTCAATAATATAAATCATATACATGTACAACTTTATTTGTATTGTTCCTGACATATATAAACCAGATTTACAATCGCATTGTGGTAATTATGTTGGATTAGTGACGTTTAAATGCTGACTAGTATAATTATACTACTCCGGAAGTATGTACCTGCCAAGCGGCGGTCACTGAGAACGCTGTTAAGCTGCAAACACCAATAACCCATGCTCAAAGATGCAACCGTAAAATATCTGCTAGACCAACAGCTTGACAGTTTCAAAATATAGTGACATGCAGCATAAACAGTTGCTCCGACCATGTGGCACCTTTTTGGTACCTTTTAATATCAAAGTTTTTCGGGACTTTATAGAAGCAAAGAAGGCAATTGGAGACTTTGAACTTAAAGAAGAGATGTTAATGAACTATTATTGCACTAGCATTAAAAAATGAAAATTTCAAATTTAATGCACAAAAAATCTTTCAAAGCCTATATCTCCTTAACCAGGATCGACCATGTGGTCCCTTTTCCGGTAGCCTTCCCCATATATAGATAACAAAGTTTATGCTTGACCTTGGTACTTTGAGTTCCTGTCTGATGCTGGTCACATCTGATTATGTAAGGTTGTTTTTAATCAACAACGAGGCCATATATAAAATTGCATGCCTGAAGATCATGTTAAGCGTGAAACGGGGCATATTTGGTGTGGTTCGTACGTACGTACGTCGGTCCAAAATGAACAAACTCTAAAACTATTCCCTCGATTCTTTTAGATTTGTAGGTTCACAACAGTGAGAGTAATGTTCCAACAGAGTTTTGTGACCTTGACCTTTATTTCAAGGTTACAACAAGACATTACCATTTCACCCTTGTCAGCGGCAGTTGTCCATATGAATAGACTGTTACTTCAAATGAAGATGTTTGAGTATTCAGTATGTATTGCTCAAGAATTGATTTCAAAATTTATAAAGTTCATGGAGGTATATACTTAAAATCACTGTGAAAACTGTAAATCTACGTACTTTATCTGCGAATTTATTAACCCCTCCTACAACTCGTTCATCAGCCAACGGAAATCCATAACACAACTGGCCATGATCCTCACGTCATGGGGGCGTGGTTAAATATGATGTGACATCACGAAATTCAGTTTATACAGGTATGAGTTTGAGTGTTCAGCGAATCAAATACACACAAAGCAATTGCTATTTATTTATAAGAAAGAGAACTTCGGAACGATAACAGATAGTATTGTTTAATGAGCATTTATTAGCACGGAACCAAAGTTACAATACGAGTCAATAAGAAATACATCTTTAGATGGTGAAACCCAGATGGATTCTCCTTGCTGTAGATAATGCATGGTTATGGTGGAGGCAGATCCATAGTCGTCATCTTCACTTGCGAAGGCATTCTCAATGACATAATTGTCTGTACGCATATCAAATGTAAAAATAGATTCCGGTTGTTTGTACGTAAAATCCATCCAAATTTGGTAGGTGCCATTCAGTGGAACAATGAATTTTCCAGTGCTTTTATTATATGACTGTCCCCCGTCATTAATAATGTGGTCGAAAATTATGGGTTTGTTGCCAATTACGTCCTTACTATTCAAGATCTTAGCATGAAACCCAACGTAACCTGAAAGATGAATTGAAATAAGATTAAAATGCGATAAAGGTATTCGTATGAAAGAACAAAAAGCATTTTATGTGACTGAGGATGTTATTTTTCCATATCAATGTGACTTTAGTCGTTGTTTTATTGTGGATAAACTAAGCGTAAACTGATATAGAGAAATGGTGTTATAAAAATGTAGACACATCTTATTTCTGGTATTTTTATGCAGTAGAACTCATGATTGATTTGTAACAAATAATGAATATATTTATATATAAATAAATATTGTTCAATTCAAGCATAACAGTTTATAATTTCAATGTACATGAGATAAATTATTATTTACATCTTAAATAAAAAAGAGGTTTCATTAATCTTATGACTTTTTATTAAGTTATCAAAAATTGCAGATTTTAATTGATTGGTTTATGACATTTTACCACACATTGCAATACAATCGTCCGCATTGCTTCCATTTTAACGCACCCTCTTTACAACACTGCATCATTTTCTGTCACATTTATCGCGTTTTTAAAACAATTTACCAGTTATTACACAACATTACGTCATAACCACATCTCTTTGATACATAGCGTAGATAACGCGTTCAAGCTTACCTTTTGGATCGGGTTGTTTCTTTAAGTTTCGAAACTCGGACCTAGTTTCTGCCAAGTCCATGACAACATTGTTGTGCTTTGCGCGGAGCTCATCCAACTCCGAAATTGTTGCATTGTGACTTTCCCATAATTCCGATATCTCTGCCTCCTTTTCCTTTAACTGCCAAATAGTTTCGTTAAGTTCACGCGAATTTTGCTTGAGCTGAGAAAGAAGGGTGGATAATATGGCCGAGTATTTCTGTTCTTGAGCTTTAGAATGAGACTGTATTTCGGCTAAAACTTCGTCCATCTTCTTTACATGCTCTTTAAGGCTGGCATCAGGGATCTGAACATCACTTCCCGTTGAATATTTAAATACAAATATGAACACACAGACGAACAGTACAGGCTTAGCCATATTGTAAGCTTGAAAGGGTTGTTCCAGTTTTAATTTAAATAAATAGTAAACTAATCTTTTAATACAGGTCAGAGAAACATAACAGCTGACATTACAGTTATCTAAGGCATGATGGGAAGATTTTGTTTTAAACTAAGGAGATAGGGATCAATCTAGAGAGCAATCCATTCTCATATATTATGAGTCAATTTTTTTAAAATAGGGACATGGGCTCTGTAGCTCATCATTATTATCCATGATTGAAGAAGATCTAAAAAAAAAAGATGTCATCGACTCTATAGCTGTAGTGAGTGAGTTCTTGTTTAACTGCTTAAAATTTGAATAAGCCATTTATATTATGCAAATATAACTGCTGGAAAAGGTATGTCTTCACAAGATTTTAGCATTCTGGTGCTTTTTGTTCATTTTAAGAAGTAAAGATAGAGCCGTGGGCTCTGTAACTATCCTTATTTATAGTGATTGATGTTAAATAAATAAAATAAAAATAACATAAACACAATTCATTGCTATGAATTTTAAAATAAAAACCTCTAAAACTGCCTTAGTGTCAGAGCATGCGACAGAAAAAATAAAGAAAATGGATCACATGGTCATCTAAATAACAACAATCTGTACAATGCTCAAAGTAACCTATACAAATCAACTAGTCAAGGTATATTACCCAAACATGATGATATAAAACAGTACTTATTACATATAAATGTGTCCTGACTCCTGGGTATCTTGACACCAGGACACTCATCCCACTGACAACACCTCCCCTCCCAGGGATCCAGAGGGGCTTTCAGGGCCTCCTCCCCCCCCCCCCCCCTCTTGTTGTTAACCTACCCCCCACAATTTTAATTTTACCCAACCTAATTAAGGCTTGGGGAAAACATGCGTTTTTGCAACTTCCCAATGCAAGGCATAACTCTTGCCATTCTCCATTACTGGCTGATTTAGGCCTTGCAGTATTTCCTTAAGAAATCTGTGCTTAGAAATG
Organism: Gibbula magus; assembly: GCA_936450465.1. NCBI lineage: Eukaryota > Metazoa > Mollusca > Gastropoda > Trochida > Trochidae > Gibbula > Gibbula magus. The sequence continues at coordinate 58,369,151 of OW388295.1, read as the reverse complement.
CAGGCCCACTATGCATTTCTGGTGCAGCAATTCACTATCTACGCACAACAAAGTGAGGGAAATACCGCAAGGCTTAAATCAGCCAGTAATGCAGACTGGCAAGAGTTAAACTTTGCGTTTGGAAGTTGGCATTTTTGGTGAGAGTCTCATGATCAAACTATTATGGGTTAAGTTACGTTATTTCTAATGCTGGAGACTCTAACCCTTAACTTGCTAGGCCATAAACAATTCTGAGGTACCCCTTATCGGGTCCCGGATGCTAAACTTAGAAAGTGAATCAACTCTCTCCAAGGGAGCTGGCTCCCTCCGCGAGATGCAAATCGAGTTGTCTCCAGGAGTCACTCCATGAGAAGCTCTGTATTAATGCCTCGCAGTTCGCTACGAAAATGAGTCTTTGTCAATGTCCGGTAGAAATGACCAGCAAAAATCACACAAAATTGCATGTGCATTGTTGACACGTAACGAATCGATAATTAGCTTTACAAAAGGCCAATTTCATTGGGCTTCGCCCTGAAACCTAATCTCCCTGGGGGCTAATTATCACCCACGTGTTTGCATTGCCCCAGTGTCCCTATTACGGGAGCATATAGCAGTAACCCGCCTTACTTGCGCACTTCATATCACGTGAACCAATTGGTTGTTTTTTACGCCAAAATAAAGGGGAAAGAATAGCCTACAATCTCATATAAAATTCGCAAATATGCTAAAAAAAATAAGACACAGCAAGCGCCGCCATTTTCACACTTCATATATTTTGAAACAAGCAGCGCTTTTCACAACTTCTTGCACAAATTATCACTGCTAAACTACTGAATGTATTTTCATATTTTTTATATGACAATAAACAAAAAAGAATTATCATTTATTCCATATAAAATGCGCATATTTACTCACAGAAATAAAGATATAAGTTTACCTTTTTGAGAGGCATGTAAAACCAAACGACACACAAACTTATCAACATGTTTACATCAGAAATGGTTCAAGGTTAGCATTTATTGGAAAGGTCAAACATGACCATATTTGGGTTGACATGTGCTTTTTTGTCAATTGGTTCGAGACTATGATTTTTTTTAAAAGTGTGATGAACGCCGTAAGTACACATTTGCAATGCTGCATCATAAATGTTGTCAGTATGTACGATTTTATAGGTGGAAATAAAGACAAACTTTACATGGTTATAGAATTATAACCAAAGATCGCATTCTAATAATTTTTATATCATTTTTTTTTTTTTTTATGTTTTTATTCCCAAGAAATCACATTACATATGTATACAAGCATATAAGACAATGTTTACACTTGTTTGTATATAAGAATATGAAGATAAAACAAAAACCTGTTGATTTGCATGATGTCATCTCAAATTAAGAAGAGTGTTGACACTCTATGTACACAATGATATGGCCTATTCATTGTACACAGTAGTTTCTTGCACATGAAATAAAGGGATTGAAATAGAAGAAACATTGGAAGATCATTGTGAATAAGGTTATATTAATAGAGTGTGGAGTGATGACCAAAACGCAAAGAATTTTGTTTGTTCGTTGTTTGAGTAAGCAATGTATTTACATAATTTATAGTATCTTCTTATTTCATTTTTAATATGATTAAAATTTGGCTTTGAATCTTTTCTGCTCATATTGTAAATGGTTTTTTTCACAATCAGGCAGATTACATTTAATGGATTGTTATTTTTCCCTTTAAAGCCAAAAAGTATATTTTCAAGATTTAATTCAATATGTCCTTCACTCAAGGTTCCAAGCCATGATGCCAAATCTCTCCACACTCCATATACAATGTTACATTCAAATAATAAATGCTGTACAGATTCTTGCGTCTGTTTACAGAATGTACATAGTGGTGAATCAATCAAACCAATCTTGTACAAAAACTTATTGGTTGTTAAAATGTTTTGAGTTACCTTGTATTGAAAATATTTCAAATTCACACTTTGTGTGCATCTATTGGGCATTAAATTAATATTTTCCCATTCGGTCTGTGTAAGTTCTCGTCCCAATCTTTCTTCCCATTTCAGCTGACCTGATGTTCTAGCAAATGCAAAATTACATAGTATTTGATAATAATATTTACTTTTCTTACCCATGCTCATCACACCTATGTTAAAAGGGAGAATAGGATATAGTTGTCTATTTTCCAGCATCTTGACTGTTATACTTTTTTTCTTCAAGTAGTCAGCTACTGCTTTTTTTATACTAAGATATTCAAGGAAGTTGATATTAATGTTAAACTTATCTTTCAGATGCCCTAGGGAAGCAAAATTTCCATCTTCTTTTAAAATATGACAAAGAAATACAATTCCCTTTTCTTCCCATTTCTTAAAGTAAACTGGCTTCCTATCTATCAAAATATTATTATTGCACCATAGTGCCTGGCATAGAATATCTTTTCCTTCAGTAATGTTTTTATAGTGAATATTTAGGTATTCTGACCATATCTTTAGTGTCTCTCTCCAAAATCTATTATTAAGTTTTGGTAAAATATTTTTTAAGATATAATATCCGTCAGCCATCCATATCCTTGGCATATTTGCTATGGTCTCCATTACATTATTTTTCCAAAGTGTGTCATCATAGCATAGTCTTCGAACCCATAGTACCTTTTGGGCTTTAATAGTATTTTTAATATTTGGAACATTAATCCCTCCAAATTTTGTAGTGGATGATATGGTTGCCCTTTTTACCTTATCTGTTTTACCTTGCCAAATAAAGTTAAAACATTTCTTCTGCAACCGGTCAATTATCTCATCTGGTGGGCTTGGAATAGAGGAGAAAAGATGATTTAATTTTGGCAAAAGTAGTGATTTCAATACACCATTTCTTCCCATTGGTGTGAGGGATCTCAATGACCAAATTTGCATCTCCTTATCTATTTTACCTAGTTTTTCTGTGTAATTAAGTTCTACCATTTCATCTAAATCAACATCGAAAGTAATGCCCAAAAGTTTGAAATTTGATTGTGACCAATCAAGATTATAATCTTTACATAGCTTGTGTCTAGATCTCTTTTTTGATCCAATCCAAATCAACCTAGTTTTGTCTGTATTTACCTTTAGGCCGGAAAATCTAGCAAAGAAATTTAAAGTATTAAGTACTCCATACAAACTTCTTTCTGTTCCATCTAGTAACACTGTTGTGTCATCTGCAAATTGTGCTAGGAGGCTTTCAATATTTCCAATTTTGATACCTTTGATATTCTTATTATTTTTTATCAGGAGGGCTAGTATTTCAGCGCATAGAATAAATATATATGGTGAGACAGGATCTCCTTGTCGGCAGCCTCTAGAAATTTTGAAGAAGGAACTCCCAAATCCATTTACCAAAACACTAGACTCTATATCATTGAATAAAGTTGTAATCCATGTTTGTATGCTATGTCCAAAATTAAAGAAATTTAAGACATTTAAGATAAATTTTCTGTCGACCGAGTCAAAAGCTTTTTCAAAATCTATAATAAGTAATAATCCCGGGATCTGATAGTCTTCTGTATGGTCCATAACATCGTAGATTAATCTCGTTACCTCACCTATATATCTGCCTGGAACAAAACCTTTTTGATCTTCATTTATAATAAGGGGTAGGATAGGTTTTATTCTATTTGCGATAACAGCTGATGCTAGTTTATAGGAAGTATTTAGTAGGCTTATAGGGCGCCAAGATTTCAGAATTGTTTTGGTTTGTTACTTTTTGGTAAGCAGGTTATAAGTCCTTGTTTTTGCGATACAGAGAGGGAACCACAGACATAAGCATAATTTAGGGAATTTATTAAATATTTATTTATGTCATTCCAGAAAAATTTCAAAAACTCAGAAGTGAATCCATCTGGTCCTGGGGATTTGTCATTTTTCATATTTTTAAGTGCCAGCAAACATTCCTGATATGTCAATATCCCTTCTAGTTTCACAGATTCTTCATCTGGCAATTTTTTAACACTATTTTTTAAAAATAAAGTGTCAAGATCAATTTGAGTACATTCTTCACTTGTGTATAATTTCTTATAGAATGTCTTTGTTTCTTCTAGTATATGTTTCTGGTCTTCTAAAATTGTACCGTCATTTTTTTCTAGTTTTGTTATAGATTTATTAAGGAAGTTCCTAGCTTCTAATCTAAAGAAATATTTATTTGGTTTTTCTCCATATTCTATCCATTTTGCTCTTGATCTTATTATCAAACCTTTGGTTTTTTCCTTTTCTATTTGATCTATTTCTAGTTTCAAATTATTTATCAAGTCCAAACTCAATTGTTTTTTCTCAATATTTTCTTCTGAATCCATCTGTATTTCTGCCTCCTGTAGTTTTGTCCTTAGTTCAGTCTCCTTTTTATTTTTTATCTTCTTTTTTGTTTAAGTATAATATATTGTCATACCTCTTATTTCTAGCAGTATCATTTCCCATAATAATTGATCATTAATGTTATATTTATCTTCTTTCCCATTTTGTTGTGGTAATTTGTATTTTACAAGTGTTTGTTTTAATGTTTCTTTAACTTTTGTTACATAGTCCACGTCATGTAAAAGAGAATTGTTAAATTTCCAAAAGCCCTTACCTTTTTCAAGCTCTGTGTAATTTAAATTGAGGCTTATGACAGAATGATCAGAGTTAATACTAGGGGTAATATCTGCATTATCCACTGAGTAACTTAAGTTATGGGATATCAAGAAAAAATCCAATCTGGATTGTTTCAGGGGAGTTGGTTGCCTCCATGTAAATCTCCTATCATTTGGATGTAGATCACGCCACAGGTCTTTTAAATCAAGAAGATCAAGCATATTTATCACCTCACTTCTAGCCTTTGGATTGTTGATATGTTTGTAATTATAGGTATCTTTATCCGTATCAAGAACAAGATTCCAGTCTCCACAAAGAATTGTTTTCATACTTTCCATTTCACTTACAATATTTTTAATATTAGCATAGAATTCTGGCTTGTCTTCATTTGGTCCATATATATTAACTAATGAGTAGGTAGTTTCATTTATTTCCATTTTGAGTGCTACAAAATTTCCTTCTGCTTTATCTACATCGGTCTCCAGTACTTTAAATTCAAAGTTATTATTAAACAGAATAGCAGTGCCCCTGGCATTGCTTTTATAAAAACTGAAATAGCATTCTTTATACCCCCATTGTTGCTTTATTAATTGTTCTTGGTCTTGAGTAAAATGTACATCTTGAAGACAGATAATGTTGGCCTTCTTTTTTTTCAAAAATCTGAAAACCTGTTTTCTCTTTAAAAAAATTGTTTAAGCCCCGGCAATTAAGAGATAAAATTTTCAATTTATCCTTGTTACCCATTATCCTTGTGATTCTGATTGATTGGTATCATAGTGTAGGCTACCATCGGAAATAGTAAGAGTTTAATTCTATATATACACATGGTTTCATTGTAATATGATTCTTGGTTTTTCTTGTAAACAATAACAAAAGGTATAAATAAAAGTCTTTCTGCGTCGACTTCCCTTGTATTTCCTGGGTGTTTTGTCTTAATATTTACAATGAAAATGTAAACTGAAATTTGCATCCCCATTTGGGCCTGTACTAAGGTCCATTTGGTTCACTGCTCCGTAAAGAATCCATCCCCATCCATACCGTTATAAATACAATGCCCACCAGCTCAAAGAGCTTTAGTATAACCTTGTAGTGATTATTAACATTAAAAAAAATCATTGTTACACAGCATACATGTTATTAAGTATTATTTGTGTATTATAAAGATATCACATCCTTCACGTATTTCACTAAACATTTAATAAATTAATTCCTTAGTATATGGAATATAATATAAATTCAATATTAATGATTGACATGTTGATCATATGATAAATATGCTAGAAATCCAGTAATTCTTGTAATGAGTAAAATGTTCAATTTTAAGAAATTATTGTCATATTGATCATGTTGATAAATCCACATAATAGTCCACAGGTAGTTTTTAAAAGTTCATTTTTGTTGATCTCTAGAAGAATTCGTAAAATATACAGCTGAAGTCATATTTTTCTGTTTCTTTATGATAATCACATGTACAGTGAAGAGAAAAACAGTATTTTGTAAATGATTGCTGTGATGGTCCTAACATATTTGTGGCATTGACTTACCGGTTGAATCATGAATAATCCACACACACAATCCATATGAATTATAAAACAAAAATGCGCACATAACACAAACGATTTTCACTATTAAAGTTGGAATATTCTGTCGCTTTGTCCCATTGAAGCGTCCGTATAATGATGTGTCGTAGCGTCCTACTGATGACTCGTACATCACATCACACGGTAGGGGAACACAAGGCGCGCTTAGTCCGTGTATTGCTCCTGAATTATCAATAAAAGAAAAAAGTCGTGTTTTCCTGACACGTGCATGTGGGTTTTATTTAAACCCTATTGTACTAATCTCGAAATGTTCAAAGAATTATCAGTTTTTGATAAACAAAATTCACTTTTTTACATTTACCCACTGGTCATTTCTCGTTTTCCTCGTCTGTAGAGCGAGATTTATTCCTCGTTCGAGAATCCTCGTTTGTACTCCGTCCATTTTCCTCATTTCGTAGGCTTGATTGGCTAATTTTCCTCTTTGTTTTTTCAAAACAACTGGCAGGTCGGTTCGTACCGTTATTTTCCTCTGACGAAGAAGCTTTGACGATTTCAAGGCTGCATCGAATACTCGTTGTTTGTCCATTCCCGAAACAAAGCGAATTACGATGGGTTTGGGCATATCTGCACGGAAGTTTGCTGGGTCGCTACTCGTTCTGTTCAGCCTGTGGATGTTGTCGAAGATTATGTTGTCGGCGTTTTCCACTTGTAAGACGGTCGACAAAAGTTCATGGATTGCTGTAACTGGCTCACGTCCGTCAGCGATGCCATATATTAGAAGACTGTTTTACTTCAATTTCACTTTTATTGTCGCTTATTTCTCCCTCATTGAAGTGTACGGCGTTAATTACTTCCTGCAATTTATTGTCAAAGTCTTTTATTTCTTTCTTCATGTCATTTATTTCAATCTTCACATGGTTTATTTCTTGCTTTATTTCGACTGTTTGTTCCTTCAACATCACCTCAATAGATTTTTTCATTTCTTCAAAGTTAGTGATTTCTGTTGGCGACGCCATTTTCTCCGGTTCGGCGTGGTTTATGTCGACAATATTATTATCTTTCCCCCTCGACCGTGTAACAATATAATTGTCCAAAAATGTTCCTTTCTTTATAATTGTTGATCGATGTAACGTTTTCTTCGTCTTTTTGTCACGTTGCATAGTTTATTCAGCCTGGATGGATATGGATGGGGATGGATTCTACGGAGCCGAAGTGAAACACGTCTGGCTCACTCGCCTGTCATACCGGAAGTCTTTTTTATATCATTGTGGAGCCAAACATTTTGTTTACAATTCGTTTCGTATTTACGATATTATGAGGCCCGAATTAAAGAAATCTTTCGAAAGTAATAGAATAAAAACAAAAAATCATAGATAATTCATTCAAAGATGCGTGTATGAATTAACCATTTTTGTACGGGTGCCCGGAGGGTTAAAGGGTTAAATATAGATCATTTGATATCCATTACACAAAGATGATATTTCCAAATTTGGGCATTCTAGCATTACTGGTTATTGATATGAAAAACACAACCTTAAATTGCAATCTTGTAAATTAAAGAGCTTAAAGAGCAAATTTCAAGCATATTGTAATTTCCCGAAATAGATATATAAATTGTTAGAGTTATAGGTTTTCACTCCATCTTTTACTGTTTCTGTTTAGCGATATTATATTTACGTTGCTATTCCCAAGATTCCTGCAAATGTGCAGTCTCGCACTGTACATATACTCTGACTAAAGAAAGTTCAATGAAACAATCTTATATATTCACCAAACTGTAATTATATCCCACAATTAAAATTCACCTACTAAAGTTGCCAATTACAAGATGTGCTTGCCACTGGACCTAACAAGAGAATTAGTGAGCACAGCTCACTCATGATACCCCCGCTTTTAACATTGGTAAAAAAGAAATGTTTGAAAATAGCAAAAGGGCATCAATGTTTAAACTTTTGTATGAACAGACCATTATATATAAGTATTATTAAAGCAGAGTAAGTATTACACTTGTAAGCATGTTTTAGAAGTAAAAGTCGAAAAATTTGAAAAATGTCATTAAATATGCAAATGAGGGTATGAAACATACAAATATGCAAATGAGGGTATGAAACATAAAAATGACAGATGTACACATCAGTGGTTTCGTAACATTTGAACAATTAGTGTCTGAGTTATGAGTGGAACAAAAAGTGTGAATGGCGAGGATGAAAAACGGAGAAAATTTGCATAAATTATGCAAATGAGGGTATGAAACATACAAAAGGCAGATGTACACATCATGGTGATTGTACATATCAAGTTTCTTAACATTTGGACAACTGCTTTCAGAGTTATGAGTGGAACAAAAAGTGTGAATGGTTAAGTCGAAAACGGAGAATATTTGCATAAATTATGCAAATGAGGGTATGAAACATACAAAAGGCAGATGTACACATCGTGATGATTATATGTATCAAGTTAAAAGACATTTGAACAATTAGTATTTGAGTTATGAGTGGAACAAAAACTGAATGGCATAGTCGAAAAACGGAGAAAATTTGCATAAATTATGCAAATTAGAGTACGAAACATACAAAAGGCACATGTGGGGACCATAAAGTGTACATACATAAAGTTTCATAACAATCGAACAAGTAGTATTTGAGTTATGAGCGGAACCAAAAGTGTAAGCATAGACGCGCACACAAAGACGCTTAAAAGTGGAAAATCTGAAAAAATAATCATGGAATCTGAGTGAAACATAGAAAAGGCACATCTAGGGACCATAAAGTGTACATGTATAAAGTTTCATAACAATTGAACAAGTAGTATTTGAGTTATGAGCGGAACCAAGGACGCAAGGACGGACGGACGCGCTGAGCGCTATATACCCCCGACTACTTCGTAGCGGGGGTATAATAAATGTGGCAACTGGCTGCCTCGAGTAGGCAACCGCTTTATGTTGTCAACATGTTATATGTTAAAATAAATAAGGTGAAATTTGAAGTGACTGTAAGAAGAAGGTGACATTTATATAGAACAGGGTTTTAAAAATCTATTCAGAGTTGAGAAGACTTGGACATACAGCAGAATTTTTCACTTAAGTCACAGACCTCTGGTTGAAACTCAATCCACTTTGGTAATATCATAAATCCTTGTATAATCGCCTGCCTTGAACAATCGCCTGCCTTGAAAAATTGCTGGGTTAAATTTAATAATACTTGCTATCTTCTTTTCAAAAATAATTCCGGTATAAGCATATTTATGCAAAGTATAACCTCATGACATGCGATTGGTTTACAATATTCATAATTCAAAACATACTACTACGGTGTTTTTGTTATGATTTGTTAAAATAATCGCCTGCCTCGAATAACCGCCTGCCTTGAATAATTGCCGAGTCAAATCGGGCGATTATTCAAGGATTTACGGTATATTGTTTTTGGAAAAGAGGCAAGTCATTGACTTTTCAGTGCTTTTTTTTGGTTTGGTTTGCTGTAAAATTTGGTAGGTCAGTGACCTTGGTTAGATTTTTAAACCCCTGTAGAAGTGGCTATTATGCAAGTTTGACTGTTATTCAAGAACCTAAAAGATGGTTGAGCCTTATCTAACTCAACATCAGAGAAACTCACCGACTGGCTACACACTTGACTCGCTTCTCCAACATGGAGGTAAGATGTCTCTTGCAAACAGAACACCTGCAAAAAACCCCAAAAAGGTCTTACACACTGTTAAAGGGAGGCTTCTATTAGTATTTTTGTAGAAACAAAATGGAGGGGACATTCCTGTTTATACATATGTGTTATTGATTCATGATTATAACACAATCCAGTTGAAAGATATTACCTTTAGTAATATTTTGATTACTTTAGAGAGAGAGAGGCGGTTACTAAACTAGATTAGAGTATTATGTAACCATGGTAACACTTATTTTCCTTTTTGTGAGAGCACTTTATTTCAGTAAGAATGGTGTGCTACAGTACCTTTAAACACATGAAGAGGCAAGGAAAGAAAGTGTTAGATGAATTATTTTATATTCTATCAATGATGTCGATGATCGTATGATATCATTGAAGGTGAGGTGAGAAGAGTTAAGAGTTTAACGCCGCTTTCAAGAATATTTCACTAATATCACGGCTGCTAGTATTATTTCAGGGAGAAAGCCTGCAACAACATGCGACTATGTATTGGGTGAAACCTGCGACCAACGGCTGGAACTAGTGAACCATGGGTAGTAAAACAGGTCTCTACCGCAGACAAAGTTGCTGTGCCCCTGGCAGGTTTTTCGAACCACGAACCCCTTGATCCGAAGCCGAATACTGCGCTATCCAGGCCAAGATTTCTTTGAAAATAATTTGGCTCACCTGAACAGTGTGACCGCACTCTCGGGTGAGTCTGGGTTCGAACCCTCAACGTCAAACAGCTTCTCCAGCTTCTTCATAAACAGCTTACTGTAACCATAGCAATAAATGATTATGGTTAATACATTCATGACATCATTTCACATATATCATAAAAGAAAAATGTCTATCAAATCTTTGATGATGAGAGAATGACAACAGACAATATTTTTTATTGTTTATCGCAGAGACCATAAAATAAAGGGACTAGACTGTGCCTCGGCCAGATGTGCAATCGACCCCACTTGAAGCCCTGCTTCAACACTGGAAACATCATGTAATATTTACAATACACCAAATGAAACTTTGTCATATCTATATTTCATACATCCTTGTAACCAAGGAAATATTTTTATATTCAATGAAACAGAATCGGCACTTTTGAATTTTTCCCGGACGCCATCTTGTTGTAGCGAAGTTCACAAATATTCCCGCCTGCGGCTGAGTCCAGTCCCTTTATTTTATGGTCTCTGTTTATCGTGAATTGGGGTTAGACCATTTTCAATATTCTTTCTATTTTGTTCCATTTATATCATGTCAAGAACAAGTCTTGGAACACATCCAAAGACAAAAGTTATAAAGGCACTGGTGCAAATATGATTATGTGACAGAGCTTATGTTGATGAGTAAAAAATTTAAGTAAATAATAACATTTCACGTTTGGTTTGTAAATGGGAATACTTTGTTGCACCATCTTACCTTTTGAATTTATCTTTTCTATCTTTGATTTCATCAGCTTCTGCGTGCGTAAAAAGATCTGCAATTCTGAAAGGAAAAGTATTCCACTTAAATATGGGTTATGTCCCTTGCTTGAATAAAGATGGCTGCAATGCTAACAATTTACAATTGTTCAACGTGGACAGCATAAGTGTGAAATCTTTCTGCTCAATCAAAGTATTTGAATCTGCAAGGCTCCTGAAATCCCCTGTCTGTCTTAGAAACTTTTGCCTCGTACAGCTGAAGTTATTCAATGCTATATATAGCATGTTTGCCAGCCAATGAACTGTCATGAATTTAAATGGTGATCTCTCATCAGTCTTCTATTATACAGGCACTGAGGTTATTTGATTGGCTCGTTATTTATAGTGTGGTATGAGGCAAAAGCTGCTTCATCAATTGTAGGAGCCTTGTTCATACAAATACACTGATGGAGCAGGATGGAGTGTAATAGGGTATTGAACAACATGGTAGCAGCTAGTCTGAGTCATTAATATTTTGATAGACAATGTCAGCGTTTTTTTCGACCAGTTTTAGAATGAATCAACATCTTCATGCAATAACGTCGGAGGTTGCCTGACCATTATAAATATCTATCTATGAAAATTTAAAACAATGAAACGATGACGACACAGAATTTAGAAAGGGTTGCATCAGTGTGTAGACAACTGAAAGTGAATGAAAAGCAATAGTCGGACCATAACTGTTGCGAAACCCTGAGTAGGTAGCACAACCTAACTAGATAACCAGTCAAGAAATTGGACCGTGCCTCAACCTTTTGAAGGATTAGAGTCAGGAACTGCTCTGAAACAAAATCAAGTGTATAGACGTCCCATACAAAAGATAAGTTGTTGAATATCCCAAAGACAAGATTTGACCAGTATATCGTGTAGGTAATTTCACATTTGGGAAACACCTACGGTATGTCTTATGACGGGTTCCAATAAAGATGTCCGCCGATCACATTGGCAACTCACTAGTTAACAATTGTTATTAAGTAAAAGCTAGCAAACTCTGTCTAGACCGAGTCCAGGCTCTTGACAAACGTGCAAAAGAAATTAATGCAGTAAAGAGATCTATAAAAATGTTCAAACACAAACCGTGTGACGAGCTTGTCGTTGATGCAGTTCATGTTGCAGTTTGTAGAGACGATGGACGTCATGTGTTTGTGACAGTACTCGATGCATTCTCCCACCTACAACAAAACCAATATACAGCGAGACCTCGTTTAACCGGACCTGGTATATCTGTAAACCTGGCCATCCGGATGGTAGTATTTCAAATCTTCTCTATGCATTTCTATGCAAATAATGATTCGCTTAATCAAACGCCTCTCTATCTGGGCGATTTTCGACTGAAAAAAATTGTGCGGATAAACAGGGTCCGACTGTATAGAGTAGAGGAGGATAAATCCGTCATTCATACATGGAGCCAATCACAGGAGGAGCAGAATTTTTTCAGCCTGGGAAGTAACCGTTGGATAAAGGACTTGGGCCTTTAGTATCAACAGATATTAGTGGCATTAGTACAATTAAAAAACAGATCGACCAACCCTCATCAGCTCATTCAGCTAGGGGGTTGACGACTCTGCCCACCGGAGAGAACTGTCTGACCAAACCGAGCACGCTCGCCTGAGAGCCTGTCGAGTTGGTAGTGCCGAATGAACGTGCTAGGCTGGCTCCAGATAGCAGCGGAGCAGATCTCTTCGATAGGCAGGGCCCCTGCGTACGCCTTGGACGTCGCGACTGCCCTAACCGAATGAGCCTTGAGGTCACCTGGGGGCTCACGGCCCTTGTGAACATAAGCTAGACAGATAGACGAGACAATCCATCTCGAGACCGACTGCTTAGAGGCGGGTAAACCTTGTTTGCCTCCACCATAACAGCAGAAAAGCTGATTATCCCTACGGATAGAGGCTGTTCTTTTGACATATGCTCTCAAGGTCCTGCGCACGTCTAGGATATGATCGTGCGAGGCCTGAGAGCCCGAGGCTGCCGGCTGCTTAAGCGCCGGCAATTCAATGGGGGCCAACACATGAAAGGAGTGGGCCACTTTTGGTTGGTAGGAGTCTGGCAGCCTAATACTGACTCTGTCCCTGTGGAAGACTGTGAGTCCGGGATCGGCGGACATAGCATGTATGTCGCCTACCCGTCTGCCAGACGCCACCGCCACTAGAAAAGCTGTTTTCCAGGTCAACAACTGGAGAGACAGCGAAGACAAATCCCTGAACCTAGGCCCCGATAGCCAATCGAGGACTATTGAAAGGTCCCACACGGGGCTGATCCGCCTCACAGGAGGCCGGATCCTGTCCACGCCTGCTAAAAAGCGCTGGACCAATGGATGGTCACCCAAAAGAGCACCGTCCACCGGAACTTGAAAAGCTGAAATAGCCGTGGAGTTACCTCTGACAGTTGATGCGGCCAAGCCAGCATCCAATCTGGACTGCAGGAACTCCAGGACCAACACTAGATCTGCAGAAAAGGGATCCAGTACGTCCCTATCTGCACACCAGCGCGAATAGCAGGCCCATCTATCTTCGTACTGAATGTTTGTTGAATCCCTCCTCGAAGCCAGTATTGTGTCTGCAACTCGTGCAGGAATACCGCTGTTTTGGAGGCGATTCCGGACAGAGGCCAAGCCACCCACTGCACCCTGGGGTTGGGGTGGGGGGCTCCGTCCTGGGACAGAAGTCCCGGTAGACACGGTAACAGAACAGACGGTAACAGAACAGGTGGCATAGCCAGAGACCTGAGTACCTGTGGAAACCAACTCTGCGCTGCCCACAGAGGTGCGAGAAGCACCAGCAGACGCGGAGGATGAGTGGCTAGACGGGCAAGGACCTTGGAGATCGGAGGCACTGGTGGGAAAGCCCACAGAACTCTGTCTGTCCAGTCCAGTTCGAATGCATCCTGGGATAGGGCCCGAGTGTCGGGTATCCTGGAGCAAAACTGGGGTATCTGAAAGTTCCTCCCTGACGCAAACAGATCCACCTGGAATGACCCGTATAACTGGGTGGCAAGAGGTCGATGGAGGATAGCCATTCCCCGACCTGCACTGACGAAATCACAGATCTTAGAGTCTCCATCTTGAACGATGGTACCTCTATGAGTTTGTTCATGATCTTTAGATTTAGGATAGGTCTGAACCCTCCGCCCTTCTTGGTCACCAAGAAGTATGTGTAATAATATCCGCTCTCTTCCTGGCCCACAGGCACTAGCTCTATCGCAGCCTTGTTCAGCAACGCTTTGATTTCTGAGCGGAGGATGTCCACCTTCTCCGGCGCGGAGGGCACCTTCGTGTGCCGCACCTCGGTGAATGAAGGTGGACTGCGCTTCCACTGTGGCATGTGGCCTTCCCTGAGTGTGGACAGGACCCAGGTGTTCGACGTGGCTTTCGCCCAAACGTCTATAAACCTCGACAGTCGGCCGCCAACAGGGATGTGTCCAAGTAAGCATAAGGTGTCCGTCTCCAGCGGCACTCCGGCCCCCGGAAGTTTGGACACCCCGAGCGGTACGGGAGGAGCTAGGAACCCTGGTTTGGCTTCCCACGCCCCCGAAACCCCTGCTTGCCAGAAGGCTGCTGGTGTTTCCCGCCACGCTTCTTGGGACCCTTGCCCCTGCCCCCAGCTTGATTCAGACTAGCTGACATCCATGCTGGTTTCCCCGTCGGCGCTGAGGAACGAGCAGAGGAAGGATTGGACACGCGTGCGCGCTTGACGTCCGGATCCTGCACTGAAAGAACCGTAGAGGTCTCCCAGCAGGTCGTGACGACCTCTGCGGTGTCCCGTAGTACCTGCTGAGCCCCCGGGAAGAGCGTAGAGCCGACCCGGAAAGGCAAATTCAGCAGGGACTGCTGGGTTGACGGCATCCAAGTTGACGCCGACAACCACAGCTTGCGCATTCCCACCACTGCGCATGCCATCTGGTTAGCCGAACATTTGATAGAGTTAGCGCCAGATGGCCACCGACCGCGGTAAGCTGCCCGAGGAGCTCAGAGGAAGAATTCCCCGAGACCTCAACTTCGAAGCGAGCTGGACCTCCATGGCGGCCAGGTACGCCTGATGGACCGCAATCTGGAGTTGTTGAGCAGCGTTACGGTACTGATCTTCATAGTACCGATACGCCACCTTCAACTCAGATGCTCCAACAGCGAAGGGTGGCAGCCGCCGACCTTGCCTACCGACTGAGGGTGTAACCCAAGGCCGGTGCAAAGAAACCGCGGTGAACACGCAGTCCCCCACTAACGGAATATCGAAAAAGCCTTCCTCCCCCAGCTGATACCGCCTAGATAAGTAGCCTAGATTGGCGGTAGAGCGGGCACCAGCTAGGAGGGGATCGACTAACTCGTCCATCAGTGAAGGGAGCACGCGGAGCCCCACTACGGGAGCCTTGCTTTTAGCGAAGGCCTCCCCCAATAAGCGGGAGTCCGTGTCCTCGGGCTCGGGGACCGGGGCAGCTACACCAGGGATAGCCTCCGCGATTAAGCCACGGAGGTTCCTGATGGCAGCGGCAGCTGGTAAAGGACCAGAGTCCTCCCGAACCTCATCGACGTCCATGAGCTTGACCCCCGTTCGCTCCGAGAGGCCGGAGCCAACCTCGGAGTCCACAAGGGAAGAGTCACGGGCGTCGACAAGGCCCCGAGAGAACCTGTCAGCTGTCGCCGGCTGTCCCGAGCCCCCAGCACCTGAACCGGTCTCGAGTGGGTTCCCCGAGACCTGGGTCCCGGGGATGCTCATGGGTCCCACGTGCGATCCGGCGGCCCCGACATTAGGCCGGCGGTCTCGGAGCACAGGGCAGGATTCCGAGCACGCTGATCCTGAAGCACAGGAGGCGCCTCGTACCCTGGAGTAGAGGTGGAAGCCGTCACCTGGGAACCAACACCAAGGAGTGGATCCAGGCTAGGCGGGGCCAGCGGTCCCCCAGACGAGACCTGCCCGGGCCAGGTGTCTGGGAGTGCTGGTGTTTTAGTCTGTTGGCGTGGGGCTCCATGCTCCGCAGGGAGGTGGGGACCACGGGGAGAAAGCGTGCCTTGGACTATGCCGAGATCGAGTTCTCCCCTTGCCTGGGTAGCATCGGGCTCCCGACTCGGGGCCCGGAGCTCCGTACGGAGCCCCGAGACCGCCGAGTCAATCATAGCCTTCATCTGCTGTGTGATGGTTGCAGTGAATTGTGACATGTCAAACTGGTTAGTGTTAGACTGTGTTACATTAGTTGTTGTTGGGGTGGGAGGATGGGTGCATTCCCCGGCTGAGGCCCCCCGCTGGTCTGAGTCGGCCTCGATGAAGAATCATTGAGGACCGACTTGATCGAGGACACAGTCGCGGAGGCCGAAGCCTTACCCTTAGACTTACCACTAAGCTTAGCAGCTTTGGCTAATTTCTTAACCTTAGAAGGAGGGTCGAGCTTAGCGATGTCCTTGTTCTGCATTAAGGCATTGGCGAAAAACTTGGCCTTGGGGGTGAAGGCCTGGCAGATATCACACTTGACAGGGTGATGAAAGTCCTGGGCAAGACAGCGCAAGCACTCGTCATGCCCGTCTGTTATAAACACCGGTCCATTACACAGGGAACACGGCTTGAAAGGCTAGAAACAAAATAGCCATTCAAGACCGATCCTTGCAACATGCATATATATATAATTTCTTCAAGAATATATATACAAATACATGGGGGAATGAGATGTAATTTTTTTGTAAACATGCATGTAAAAACAATAGCAGAGGCGAATGGCAAATGCGAAGTTGTACATATGTAAACAAACATGGCCACACCCCTAACATCACTGAAAGAAAAAAAAACATGTTATTTGCTAAATTGCATGCAGGCCAGTGGGCTATTCTAAATACTTACAGAAATCGAATATCAAACCCCAATATATATATATAAAAACGTGGAAAGCCCAGATCTAACCAAATTCCACGATCAAAAAACATCGATCGAAAAAAATGGCCGCCATCTTGGGTCGACTTTCCCGCCCTGCGCGAGAAAGTAAGTTACAATTACACGAAATCTACGACTAAAACCGTGAAGCCATTCGACCCTACTGTAAAAAGGTAGAAGTTACCACACATACAGATTGCTTTTGAGCCATTTTCTTCAAGATCAGAAGACGTAACTCAGAAACTTAGAGAGAAAAAACTTTGTGCGACCAGTCACCTAGAATGACAGATTGGAAAGTGGTGAGGTTAGAGTTACTGCCCTTGGTTGCATGACAACCGTAAGGGGTGAGGCTCGAAAGGGGTGACCCAAAGTACGTTTTTTTAGTTTTTTAACTAATTTTATGTGGAAAATATAGTTACAACCTGTCATATATCTAAAATCTAGGATTTTATGCAATAAGTACCCAAGGAGGATCCCTTCGGAAAAAGAATCGTTAATCTGTTTCGTAGGGTTTCAGCATGAAATTAAGAGCCATCGAATATGTTAGTGTTTCAAATACAAAAGTATTTTTTTGAAAACGTACTTATCATATCAATCGCTAAAGAAATCTTTTTTCTTCAATATGACATACAATACATAATTTTCATATCACGACAATTGGTTTCAAAGACAAGTTCCCCTTCGATAAATGCGAGTCAATAGAATCTTACATCATATAAACAAAATTTCCTTTATTGCATAAAACGTACTACACAACAACAAGCTTTTCCGGTATTTTTATTGTAATAATACCATAAAAGATATGACAAATATTTTATGTTTATATTCTCATTGATTATGATATTCAAGTAAAAGACCTCGTTGTGTAAAACATTAATTTTAATATTTGTAGGAAATTCATAAGTGAATGAAATGGCAAATAAATAAACGCCAAAAATTATATTTCAATTTATTTAACTACGGTACTCATAAACTTAGTTTTCTTTCGTGTATTTCTTTTACAGTGTGTGAGTTAGACCACAATGCTTTGCACTTGAAAATAATAGACTTAATCTATATTTAGACTGGAAAACACCTTTACTAATTATGTAGTTTCTCCGCTTATTTTGAGTCGAAAAAATCTTTGAATAATTAAGTGCATATGTTAATGAAACAAATTTTTGGCAACATTCCGGTATGTTTATTAACTTACTCAATGGCTCTTTATTGTAGTTGTGAACGTTTCATGATGAACTTTCATCCATATTGTATGATACATTTTGAGGATACCACCGGTAATATCTTTATTATTGTCTTTGACAATACATTTATTTTTACTTACCAGATTTTCCATTTTTAAGAAGTCGGATGAAATCAAAATGGAGACCACATTGTTTGGTTCTGAAAGAAATAAGATACTCATCAATAATAAATGTCGGAGTTAGCAATTTTTTGTCTAATGCCGCTTGGGCAATGTTTCAGTGAGGGCTGAGATTGAAAGGCAAAATTTGAATTAAGTCTTATGTATCCTATCCTATTTACCCAATCTATCCTATCTGCAACTATCAATTACCTGATAGGAGATTTAGAATTACCATTGTTAGACCAACAAAGAAATGTTATCACAACTATATTAAAAAAAATTATTATCAAAAATTGTACAACGTTAGTATAAAGTCAGTGAGTAAAACATACTCTTTGTAACACAAGTTTTTGTAATAAAGACATATATAATGAATATATGGACATTTGACAGTTTATAAGTCAGAGAAACACTTCTCTGTCTTCTGTGTATAAGAAAACTCAAGGTCAGGGTTCTCCCTTCATGTATTTCTTATACCAAGAAGACCATGGAGCTGTGTTTTTTCCTTCACATCTAAATTCATTTTGAAGAAGTATTACAGACATGTTTTTCCTTTGACACAGAAAATCATCCCCATCACTTACATTCTTAAACCATAGATGCCTATTCATCCTTGAGTGACCAAGTTACAGGTAAAATAACTCGTTAAACAAAGTTTTCCCTGCTTGGTGACAGTACTGTGGTAAATATTTATCTGGCAGGTAAACAATTCTTACTATTAATTATCCTTACCTAATCTTGGCTTATCTGGAACATCCTTCGTAGTCCTCTTGACGTACTTCATCAGCCAATCAAATATCTGCACATCACAATGCACGGAAATATCCACTTCCTCCCAACGTTGTGCGTCGGTCGACAAATATTCGGCAAAATATTTCATCTCTTCAACCAGCAGGTCACGTGGACAGTTGAAATCTTTCTTCACTTTAGTTGAAAAAAAACAAAGGGAGATAAGCCAATAAGTTGAATGATCAAGGCATACCACAATAAATTTTGTTGTCATATGCCAAAATGGCTTTCATGTACATTTCTTAACCCTTTAAAGGCGGAATCAGAGCCAAACCATTCCTGCATAGCTAAACTACAGGAATGAGAACAAATGGCAACAAGGGGAATATTATTGCTTTGGCGAGAGGTTAATATTACACAATCAGAATATAATTGCCTCAGATAAAGGTTAACTCTTTCCATTTGAAGGACGAAATATGACGGCTGGAGGGTCTTGGCCTTTCAATGCAAGCCTATTATTAAGTAACATGACACTTACGTAAAAGGCGATCAGTCTCAACCATTACGCCAGAATTTGTATGAACAGGGGCGATAATCAAGTAAATCAAATTGTCGAAAATCATGACTTGCATTCGAGGGTTGAAGGTACGCAGCTGGTAAACTGTGAAAGAGTTCAGGTAAGAGAAATGATAAAACAGTTAAATTGATAATATGCACTCATTCCGTAAAGTTAAAAATTAATATCAACTTACAATTTTTTGCCTCATCGCAAACATGGATGACCATAATTGGGCTGTAAAATAAAATTGAGGAAAAAGGGTGAGAAAAAGCAAAAAACAATCCAATAAGAATCAGAAGAGATTTGTTTTAATGATACTTTCCGCATTTCTCTGATAAGAAAGCATTTGCCCATTGTGGCTATGTATTACTATGAGATCTAAAAACATCAACATTGATGATAATTAGGGCTGTGTATTGCCTCAATTTTTTTTATAGCGATACGTAAACTGTAATATATTGCAATACGTACCACAATATATTGCAAGATCCTCTGACAATGAGATATTTCTCTAGAAACCATTTTAACTAGTGCCAATTATATTGTAACATGCTAAATGAAGTCTACATTCAACTTTTATTTATACTTCTTTTTGCAGTTTAAATATGACACGTGATAAAATGACTTTCAGATATTTAAAAAGATCATTTGTAATACAGTCCAACACACATTCTAGCAGTTCAAAATAATTTTATTAATACAAGTTAAGCCAATAAATGTGCCTTTTACAAGATAAATTAATAAATTAGACATATATATTGCGATATGAAAATCGTATTGCAAAACACGTATTGCACAACTCTGTATTGCAATATATTTACAAGTAAACATTGAAACTGAAATTCAGTACAGCATTGCACCCAAACCTTACTGCACGTGTAACAGTTCTCCATAGCAGACAGAGTTGCCTTTGGCGGAATTTGAACCCTAGACCTTTTGATCCAAAGCCAGTTTTTAAACCACTGTAATCCCTGGAAACTTACCCATGTTCCCTGCTCTCATCAGATGACGGTTTTCCTTTTGATGCATTACTTTCCCTCTCGTCTTTGCTACCTGAAAACGACAGAAATTCACGAGGTCACAATAAAATTATTCTTTTGTTTCTAATAAACTTTATTCAAGATGGATCAATAGTGCATATTTTTATTTAACTTTAAATAAAATCATATACAACCCACCCCTTGAGAAAATATCTCTCAACTGAGATAAATTTGACAGACCAAACACGAAGGGCCGGGACGGGTAAATTTTGTCTTCCTGGGTATCCAACCGCCTATTACCCTATCCGTTATGTTTATCCCTGACATCAAGTTTGGAAGATTTTGTAATAGGGCATTTTTTGTCTAGGTGAGGTGAGGTGATATGGGGTTTAACGCTGCTTTCAAGAGTTTTTCACCTCTATCACGGCTGCTAGTATTATTGCAGGGAGAAAGCCTGCAACACCATTGCGGTGAAACCTGCGAGCAACGGCTGGAACTAGCGAACCATGGGTGGTACTGCACTGAAATTCAGTGTAGCATTGCACCCAAACCTTACTGCGTGTAGAACAGTTCTCTACTGCAGACAAAGTTGCTGTGCCCCTGGCGGGATTCGAACCACGGACCAAAACGCGCTATCCCGCCCCCTTTTTGTCTAGGGAATTGCTTACAGTACAACATCATATGACATTGCTAACTGTGGTCAATTTTGGATGTAAACACATTTTCCATTAATGAGGCATGTAATAAATAGAACATCTCTTAATTTGGAAAATTGCTCTAAGGTTACTGTAATGGTTTAAGAGCAAAAGGGAGGATAAATCACCCAAACTAGAGTGATCTCGGCCACATACATTTATTCAATGGCTTACATCTTTTGACCACTAGGTGGTCTTCATCAGAGTATCAAACTACCTTAGACAATGATAATAAGTAGAGATTATTACCCGAAGAACTGTGTCATAAAAATTTTACGAAACGATAGGGCTGCAACGATTCACCCAGATAAATTCGATTAAATTTTTTTATTTTAACAGTTTGATTCGATTTATTTCGATTAGATTTTTTAACACTACAGAAAAACAAAAATCATGAAAAATATTGAACTCATCCGCCATTTTGATCATTGATATGCGGCGTTGCTAAGAGAAATGTATAAGCCATGCTGATTGGCCAAGAATCTCAGAAGGTGAGGATATAAACCAATCATTGACTATGTTTCATATTGTCGACACTGAATTTGGTCTCCCGTTCACATGGTACTTGTCATCGCTCACAAATGCAATTTCACGATCTAATTGTAATAAAATCAGGTGACATTTTATTATTTTAGCATGAAAAAAATTAATGTGAATCGAATCGAAATTTTGAATCATGAATCGATTTTTGATGTCTTTAGTTTGTATCGATTTTCGATACATTGTAGTGAATCGTTGCAGACCTACGAAACGAGTGAGAATTTTTTTGCATAAGCGAAAGGGAAACTTATACATAAACTCGCATGAGTTTCGTAAAAGTCATTCAACACTTTCGAGTGTAATAATTTCTTTATTACCCATAAAAATCCATTTGATTCACATGAAATTAGTCAGGAAACAGCCTACTTCTCTTGTGACCACAAGCTACAGTGACCTTACCAACAATTGTTTTATGATGTCACAGACAACGAAATACGGGAAGTTGCTGTGAAACAATGGTTGCTAGGCAAACGTGATAAGTGCACATGTGCTCATATCAATAATAAGAGAGGGGGGGGGGGCCTATCCACAGGGAATATGAGGTACCGGTAGTAGGTGACTTGAATTTCTGGCGGATCCACTAAAGGATATAGGCGGGTACGCTAATGCGGTAAGACATTAGGGAAGGTACATTAAAGGGGGGTGTGTCCGCCAAACACAAGAGAAATGAGGAGAGGAACATGAGAAGAGTTTATATGTAACGCTTCGGGGAGCGGTTGCTCCCCTTCATTAGATAACCGCTCCCCGAAACGTAACATATAAATTCTTCTCATGTTCCTCTTCTCGTTTTTCTTATAATAATAATAATAATAATAATAATGAATTTATAAAGCGCCTAATTTCCAGGCGAGGCCTGCTCAACGGCGCTGTTTGATGGTTACACCCCAACCCCTGATTTTTTATTTCTTGTGTTCTTCCAACCTTTTACTCTGTCGGATCCCGGTCTACTTGAGCCACTGCTCTTACTGGACGAGTCTTGTTCCGTCACGGCAGTCTGCGATCCTGCGGCAGGGGGCGCCGCTGGGAAGGTTTTACCCAGATGGGGGAAGGAGAGACCACTCCCACTAGACAAGAGTTCCTGGTAACGTCTCGAACACTGAATTTGAAAAGTAAGCAAAACATAGAGCCATTGACTCTTTAGCTCATCAGGTATTACATTTATTTTCTTCCGTGAAGATGACACATCAAAGAATGACATTGCACAGTCACCAAATTTGCCATTTATAATCTACATTGGTCAAGGTATGTCAATGAAAAAATTAATTATAGAAATTTCCATTTCTAAAGAAGAAGTAAAACTATAGTTTTAAAGGGGCAGTAGCACGTTTTTCGCTCAAATAAGTCGATGCAATGTATTTGAAAAATAATTCCACCAATTGTAAAACACCCATCTCTTTTCGAAAAATCAAGCTAAAAATGAGTTTACATGGCTCAGTAAACCCATGGGAATCGTTTTTGTCATTCGAAATAATAAAATGTGTTCACATTAAAATGGCCGCCATGCAATTTTTACTTTATACGCAACACTGTTATATACTTCTACGGATAATTTGTTTGTGTAATAAGATGTTTTACCCTCTGAAGTAAATTTAAATGGCACAAACTATCATTATAAATAGGTCATTTGAAAAAATAAATTTTGCAAAAAACGTGCTACTGCCCCTTTAAGATATGACTGCTATTGTTTCATTCTATTAGAGTAGTTCAGTCAAGGGACCAGTCTCACAAAATCACAGATGCTTGAAATATGGCCCATGGAAAACATGTCTTCAAAAATTATTTGGATGAAAAATAAAAGCATAAATGTATAAATTTCAAGGAATGAAACTGGCTTACGATTTACGATAAACACAAAATTTGATGAATGGAGGGGGGCACTATGCTTGAATTAGAGATAAGGTGAGGTGATGTAAGAGTATTTTACTGATACTACAGTTGCTAGTGTTATTGCAGGGAGAAAGCCTGCAACACCATTGTGGTTGCATATTGCAATGAAACCTGTGATTGTCAGCTAGAACTTGCGAACCATGCTTGAATTAGAAGAAGTGAGAGCACTTATTAGTGTGGGTCGATCTACTGTGGAGTTAACTATAGATTTGATTAGATCTTAAAAGGAGGGTTCTATCGGGGTATTTTTTTAAATTGGAGAGGACACTCCTGTTCACATTTATATGTTATAAATAGATGTTTAAAACACAGTAGATTTGAAAGATACTAATGAAGGTAATATTTTGATGACTTTATATTTCACAACTTGATAAACACAAGCGCACAATTGTTGAAAAATATAAACAATGAGAACTGAAGCCATTCATCGTCGCTACGAGCAGGGAAAACCTCGCTACAGCATAACAGCAAATTGTTTATTGTTTATGACATGTTATGAGTTACTATGTGAATGCTCTATGTCTTTAGTTATTAAAAAGTTGTAAAATTAGGTATAATATAGCATGTTTTCATTTCACGTAATCAAAAAATCCAATATGGCGACAGAACTCTCCCTTTAAGCAAAATCAGCCCACCTGTGTAGCGGTGGTTCCCGGAATCAACCTGGCTATAGCCTCCCAGTTCTTTGTCTGCAGATTATTGAAGTCCGAGGACGCTATCAGAGTTTTTAGGATGAGGTCAAGGGTGACCCCCACCCGTGATGATGGCTCAATCGATGTCATTGTTTCTGTCAAAATAAATGTATTCACTCTCACGTCAAATGAACATGTGCAATTATTGTGAAAAGTGAAAGGTGGAAGTGGAGATGGGGTACCAGGACCCGAAATATTGAACACATGATAAAGATAAAGTCAAAAATATTTCATGGATGATCAAATTCTCCATTTTACAATCCTTTTACAATGGCCATGTTTCAGTTTAGATCCTTATTAGAATTGATAAAAAATTAGGATATATACCGAGACATCGCCATTGTTAAATAAAGAAGTTGATCATCCATCAATTATTCTTGTCTTTAAAAGGAGGGTTCTATAGGGGTATTTTTTGTGGAAACGAAATTCAAGAGGATATTCCCGTTTACAAATATATGCTATTAATACATGATTAAAACACAGTCAAATTAAAAGATATTAATGAAGTTAATACTTTGATGACTTTACATTTCACAACTTGATTAAGACAAACGCACACTTGTTGAAAAATAAAAACAATGAGAATTGAAGCCATTCATCGGCGCTGCGAGTGGCGAAAACTTCACTTCGGCCTAATTATATTGTTTATTAGTTTTATGATACGTTATGTGTTACTGTGTGAATATTCTATCACTGTATATGTTTTATTATTACAACAATGTAAAATTGGGTTGAATATAGCATGTTTTCATGTCACGAAATGCCGAGAAACCAAGATGGCGGATGCTGCCGATAAATCGGCGATAGAATTTTCCCTTTAAATTGTCCGTAACAACTTCTAGAATGCCTCAATTCATATAAATTTATATTGTATTCCACTAATCATCAAGTGCTTGCAAGTTAATACTAGAGCCAGTCTTCATCACGTTCCCATATTTCCTTAACTTTAATATCAAATTTGCTAGTGATCCAATAATAAATCGATTTGCAATCTGAGTGAGTCTAGACGATCGGTTCGCCTTGGTCAACCTGGGATACGCTTTGCTGTTACCAATTGGAGGTTTATCAGAGATGAACTCGTCCAGTGCGAACTGAACACAGTAATAAAGCAAGTCAAGTGCGCGAAATTGTGATGACTGGTTACAGTTAACTCAAGGACGTGCACACACTTTTTTAGTTGTCGTTATCTATAATATATATTTCGAAAACATTAAGTAAACATGCAAAACAAAAATTTAGAGTATCATCTGGGAAATTACATTGATTAACGCGATAAATAACTTTGATGTATCTTGTTGCCAAGAACTCATCCTCCATCTTGTTTGTACTGTAAATGCGATAATTAAAACGAACTGAACCTACATTTATGAAATTAAGTAATACATCTTTCATCCATAAATATATATGTACACCTCTCTTGAAAAATACAAAGATATAATGATATTTTAATAAATAAAAAGGTGTGAAACACAAGTACAAGTTACAATTTGAAGAATTGTTTTCCGTTTCAGCATATTGTTGCTGTACATTTATAACATTTATGTTGAATATTTAACCTCGAATTTCTGCTTTTTCGGAAGAAGACGAACATATCCGATGTATTCCAAATGCATGATTCATCTTCCGGTAAGTGCGCGGTTCGAAAACGTTCTGTTTTCTAGCGTACGATATTTAATATATTTCTTCCCAAGTTACTTTCTTTTTGGTATTTAATCTTGGTCATTGAACATATAAAATCATGTCGGAATTTCAAGAAGATATGTTTAGCGAAGTACTGGAAGAAAACGTGCCAAGGGTGAAAGAAAAAACAAAGGAAACTCGTTTCAAAGGGAAACATTCGTTAGACAGTGATGAAGAAGATGATGACGACAGATATGAACTGCTCAATGAAAATGATATTGAAGGTATTTATATGGATAGACTGCTTTTTACCACCTGCACACCGATCTTGTTACATTTTTACAGACTATCGTGTTAAAGGGGCACTATGGCGCTAATTTACACGACCCAAGACAAATTATCACCACACTGTGGCGGGCCGAAAATCTCAACTTGTTCTGTCTGCTATACTGTACGCTCCCTGCGTTTGCGGGAAGACAGGCGGGCGTCTTACTGAACTGAATATAATTATAAGACTACTACTATAAATGTCTGTTGTTTTACATACTTATGCTTTTTATCAATGTCTTTCCATAATTATACAAAATTAGATCGACAAACAAGCCAAGAATTTTTGCTAATCCTTCTTAACGAAAAACGAGACTTACACACAGCACAAATAACTCAGCGCCATAGTACCCCTTTAACACTGATTCTTAAGATTCTTTTAAACCGTGTTCTGGATACACCTCGAACAGGGTCTGATCCTACATACACAATGCTTATGATAACATACATGTAGAATCATTGCACAAGATGCGTCGTTATGAAATGACAGTATATGAAAGAAAAACAACACTTTCTGTCGTATTTTAGACAATTTTATTATCCTGATCGGCGCTGCAAATGGCTGCAATACTGCCGAAGTGGCGTTAAACAATAACTCACTCACTCACTCATTTATCTCGATCGGGTGTCTGACGCCGTTCAGGGTGTATCCAGATTAGAACCTTTTAACCATTGTCAATGATCTTGCATTGTTATTTTGTCCAGCGTAAAGCTACTAAAGGTTCCTAATGCAGTGTAGCTCAGAATTATTAGCGCCCGGTAAAATTCAATAATCCCAAATAATTTCTAAGATTTTTACATTTTAGCAATGCCACCCTCAAACTAATTTTTCGGCTTACTATTGCAAAACAAAATTGGCCCCCAAAACGCTGAAATCTTAAAATGTTCCAAAATTCCAATTTGAGTGGCTATATGAAAAACAGTAGTTTAAACTAAACTTGCAAATTGAACTCTATTTTTCACAGGACAAGAAGATGGAACAACTGATGTCGTGGAAGGAATCCAAATTACACCTTTCAACATGCAAGAGGAGATGGAAGAAGGTCATTTTGATAAAGACGGGATGTTCATATTTGAAAAAGACAAGGTAAAAAATGATGAGATGAATAAACATGAGGCAAAACCATTCTGGGTTAACAATTTACAGGAATTTGGGCATCAGGAAGTATAAGAAAATGGGATTTGCTACAAGCTGTTCATATATATTTCGCGGGGGCGGGATAGCGCAGTGGTTAGCGCGTTCGGCTTCGGATCAAGAGGTCCGGGGTTCGAATCCCGCCAGGGGCACGGCAACTTTGTCTGCAGTAGAGAACTGTTCTACACGCAGTAAGGTTTGGGTGCAATGCTATACTGAATTTCAGCGTAATACCACCCATAGTTCGCTGGTTCCAGCCGATGCTTGCAGGTTTCACCGCAATGCATAGCCACATGGCGTTGCGGGCTTTCTCCCTGCCATGATACTAGCAGCAGTGATATAAGTGAAATACTCTTGAAAGCGACGTTAAACCCAAACTCACCTCACCTGTTACTCGCATACTTGAATCATTAAATGATCTATTAGTTGTTGAGTTTTGTTGCGATATTACCCTTGCTCTTTTTAGCAACTTCCCACTGCAAGGCATAACTCTTGCCAGTGTCCATTACTGGCTGATTTAAAGGTAGGGTTCTATCGGGATATTTTATTGTGGAAACAAAATTCGAGAGGATATTCCTGTTTACACATATATGTTATTATTTAGAAAATGATTAAAACACAGTCAAATTGAAAGATAGTAATGAAGGTAATAACTATTTTGATGCCTTTATATAAATATTTCACAACTTGATAAATCACATTTGTTGAAAAAATAAAACAATGAGAACTGAAGCCAATCGTTGGCGCTGCGAGTGGGGAAAACGTCGCTACAGCATAACAGCAAATTGTTTATTAGTTTTATGACATGTTATGTGTTACTGTATGAAATTCATACTATGAATACTCTCTCAGCATGTCTTTAGTGATTAAAAAGTTGTAATATTAGGTTGAACATGGCATGTTTTCATTTCACAATATGCAAAAAAATCCAATATGGCGACAGAACCATCCCTTTTAGCCTTGCGTTGGGAAGTAACTATAGAACCGGCTCATCTCTAGGTACTTTTATCCCCTGTCTGCTATTAGAGGCCCGGCCCCTAAGAAATACAGTATCCTTGGCATTGTATTTTTCAGGCTGCAGTTCGCGACAACTGGATGGACAACATTGACTGGGTCAAAGTGAAGGAGACAGCCGTCAAGAAGGGCCTCAAGCGATCACTTGGCGACAGCGATGATGAAGAGTCACCTCCCTTTGACAAAGACAGCACGTATACGGAAATACTAAATTACGTCAAGCCTGGAGAGAGTGTGGCTAAGGCATTGCGTCGTCTCGGCAAAAACAGCCGCACACTTTCGGCAAGTGAACGGCTGAAACTAAAGAAACTTCAGAAACTTGGTAAAGCTCCAGAAAACACTGATGAAGATGACGAAGAAAAGAAAGCAAACATGGAAAAGTTGACAGATCTCGCAAACAGTTTTGTTTCAAACGGTTTCATGAACATTTACGAACTTACTTTTGAAAGAATTACCTATATGTTGAAACAGAAGGAAAGTCAGAGAGTCAAGTTTGACGTCCCAGTTGATATGGATGAAGATGACGCCCTGGATATGTTTGCTGATGATTTTGACAAGAAGGAGGGCGGCAAGGGAGACAACTCCCAAAAAGAAGAAAACAGCGAAAATGGTGAGGTTTTTCAAAGATTTTAGAAAATCTTCAAGGGTTGATGTATATTGATCAGTACAAATTTAAAACATCTGTCAAGTACAGAAATAGTCGTGAAATTTAAAGAATGAATTATTTTACCTCAGGAACAGTACTGCAGCACAAGAAATCAGACATGTTATTTGAAGAATAGATGCAATGATATAGATATACAACTTCTTTATTCTTTTGAGGCATCGTTTCGTCAAAGAAAGTAATGTCGTTGTCAGCGAAATTTTGAGATTCTATTGTAGTTATTTGAAATAAAGTTATGGGATGATATTTTTAAAATTTAGGAAAAATTTACTTATCGGATAGGTACATCTCAAATCCCTGAATACTGTGAATAACTTTATTTTCAAATTGACCAATGATTAACGCATTTGTTGCTGACTAAATTAGTGCAAAAGTGGACAATTTACAGGAATCAGAACTCATTACAGGGGTCGAAATTAACCTTTTCAATGCAGTAGCCATTCAGACTAGTGAAATTCTAAAAGTACTAGTCCAGACTTATTCCAGCTAGCCAAATACATCTCCATGATCGTTTCACCTCAAATTTTAACTAGTCTTTTGGACTACCAGTTTTTACACTCTACTAGCCCAGCTTCTTTTCTACTAGCCATGGGCTACCGGACTAGTGCTAATTTCGAACCCTGCATTATCAGTATTGCCATTGTGTCAACAGTAACAGAGGTAAAGAATAAACATGAACCACAACTATAGTTTATTACATAACTTAGAGTGAGATACTCAATTCTATCAGTGAAATAAACCCTTTATCAAGCTACAGTGGCGAAAACCTTTATCACCACTCTGAGTTTCGATAAACTTTATTGTCACTCACGTGACATCATCATATTAGGACATCATATTGTCAGCTTGCGAAGGCTGTACGTTTTCAATTGAAATCACTCCACGTCAACATAAAACACAGAAATAGTTATATAATACATACAATATCTGTTTTTCCTTGACAAATACCATGTTTATCTCATCTCGTGAAGTGGAAAAGTTATTATATATCACTCGTGGCTGCGCCACTCTTGAGATATCTACTTTTCTACCTCGCTCGATGAGATAAACATTTGTCAAGAAAATACAGTTATCTTCTATTTATCAATCAAAATTGAATTAGTTCCCGATTTATTATTATCTTAGCTTGAACATGGTATGTAACATGATAATATTTTAGTCAAAACATCCTTTGAAAACAGCAAAGACAAAACTATGTAAAAGTCATTTTCACATCTGTCTGGGAACTCACAACTTCCCAATGCAAGGCATAACTCTTGCCAGTCTCCATCACTGGCTAGTTTGGGCCTTGCAGTATTTCCTTAAGAAATCTGTGTTTAGAAATTCAGGCCCGCTATGCATTTCTGGTGCAGCGATTCACTATCTCTACACAACAAAGCGAGGGAAATACCGCAAGGGTTAAATCAGCCAGTAATGCAGACTGGCAAGAGTTATGCCTTGCGTTTGGAAGTTAGGGAACTCAGGGTCAATGCAGTGTGTCTGGCATTCTGTGCTGTGGTTGGCTTGAGGTGAAAGAGATTAAAGGGGAAAATCCAGTATTGGCTATTCCAAGTTAGTCGATCAGAAATATTCATGGACTCACTAGTAAACGATTAACAGTAAACCCTAAGTGGCCAATTTACATTAACTTTGTTTCTTTCAGGGTCTGGTGATGCTCCTGGGTCTTCATCAGAAACAACTGAAGTCACAGCATCAACATCATCAACATCAGCATCAGCATCAGCATCAACTCTTGAAGATGATGATGGTTCTGTCAAATGGGAGTACAAGTGGGAGAATACTGACGAGGCTTCCCTTCACGGTCCGTTCTCCAGTAGTCAGATGTTGAAGTGGGCTGACGAGGGGTACTTCAAAGATGGAGCGTTTTGTCGGAAAGTCAAAGATGAAAACACTCAGTTTTACAATTCCAGGAGGATTGACTTTGATCTCTACACATAGTCCTGAATAGAAATATGTGACAGCTTGAAAGTGCTTTTTTACTTTTAATCATTTAAGATAGGGGGAATCATCTTTCACTTTGTTTGTGTTTCATTTAATGGGAATATCTCTACTACAAAATTCTGTGTGTGATTTGGTGATTCGAGGTTCTTGTATTTTAATTAAACAAGGACAGCAACAAATTCTGTTCTGATTTAATTCAAGAACACATTCCTTGTATTATTAAAGAAATCTTCAGTTTGGTCACAAACAATTCAGAAGCGCAGATTAGAAATTTAAAACATGAGTTGTGTTAGAACCTTTGATATATTCACCATAGCTCATTCTTTCTTAGAACTTTGTGGCTCTTTTTTTTTGTTAATTCAAATTGATCTAAATTGTATCATAGGTTCTGATAAATTAGATATTTGTATTTGCATTATTGCACATGTTTCTTTAATATGGCAATCATTACATTAAGATGGTATTTTTTATGGACAGTATTTAGAAAATCAATCAATTTTAATCTGTATCATTATAACATTGTCATATGTAGTCATAAAACAAATCATCAGTATACATTTACAGGTGGTAAAAATTGTTGAAGAAATATTTTTCATTATTATAGCGAACAGTTCCTGTAAAAAGTAAGAGTTTTCGCTATCAAAGATATCCATGTTGAGAATTCCGCAAGTGCCAGGTGATATGAAATAAATGTGGAGTCGAGATGAAGTCTTGCTAAAATCAACTGTTTCCAAGGAATAATATTTGCAAAATATTGCATCTACCAGGATACAAACTCATATCATTCGGAGGTTTCCTCTCCAAACTGTCTGACTGCCAATATGCTCGCATGTTCTGACGCAATGCAGTCAGCCAATCACAAGACCTCCAACAAAAGCTTTCGGTGTGAAGGTGCAAGTAATTTGACATCATTTTCATCTGTGTTAACAAATGATTCCGAATGTGTTCAAAACGGCGATTGTTTACAAACTATGTGATTGGCCAGCTAATGACTAGAACAAGCGCCTATATGGGGTGTCCTCTGACCTGGTGGCGAGAAATCTATCATCCCATCTCGGGGTATGACATACGCTACCGCCACTTTCATACCCTGGGTGCAAAGTCAGCTCTTATCTATAACTATATCATATATAATATGTATCATATATAGAATCAGTTGGTATCCTGACAGATGCACTAATTTGCTGATGTTATTCCTCGGAATAGGGTTGATTTTAATCAGACTGAGTTGAAATGATGCATTTATTTGCGCAGAGGACAAGGGAGTATTTTTGTCTGTCTTGCAATCCGTAATACCAGACAGAGCAGAGTTTGATAACCAGAGTGATCTCCCTTTATTGTTTGACCGAGCTCAACTTCCCTCTGTAAGGAATAACTTGCGCCAGTCTCCATCATAGGCTATTTTAAGCTTTGCAGCATTTCCTTTACTTTTCTGTGCTAACATTAATAAACATAGCGGAGCAGTGCATATGAAATACAAAGTGGGCATTCGCTAGCACAGAAACAGGAAATACTTGCGCGAATTATGCCCTGCGGAGGAAAGTTGGAGCGAGCTCTGAATACACTCTATAGGTTGGATGACCAGGGCCCATATTTTCGAAGCTGTCTTAGTGCTGAGAAAGTCATAAAGCTATGTTGATGTATGGCACCTACAACTTTCTTAACGTTGAGAGAGCTTTGGAAATATGGGTCCAGATTTATGTGGTGTTTGACTGTTTCTTTGTGGGCCATGTTCAATTGGCTACAATTTGAAAATGGGAAAATCTCAGGTAGGACAATCTCATTTTTGAAAACCTGATGAATTAAAATAGACATTTTTAATTGTATAATTTTATAATAAATCACGACCATGATTTGTAATACTCTCCTAGCATTAAAATGGGTTAGACATCATACACTAACACTGGTTTACAACTAAGAGAGGCTGCAATTGTATGAAACAATGATGAGAGACACTGGTTATCATAAACATAGTTTTGACTGGTTTTGATGTAATATAATTCTGTATATATGGTATGAAGTGTGTGTCCTTTGAAGAATATATTTTACAGAATTCATTGTAAATAATTCTTTACGACTTTGTGCATATCAAATTGCATTAAAATATTATTCAAAATCAGTTTTGCTTTTTGATTTGAAGTAAATATGAAGTTGGCCTTGATGATCAGTACAAATATTTGTGAGGGGGGAATCCTTTCATCTTCATCAATCTCATTAAAATCAGATCATACCCAACACTCATACATCTCCATGTAATGATCTGACCGACAAGGGTCTTGTCTAGTCCCTTATTCATTCAAGAGAACCCGCGACAACACCACGAAAATGATACAATTTGATATGAGTGTGAGCCGGATTGGATTTATGGAAGATAAACAAAGTTGTCAGATCATAACTTATGGGATAGCGCAGTGGTTAGCGCGTTCAGCTTCGGATCTAGAAGTCTGGGGTTTGAATCCCGTCAGCGGCACGACAACTTTGTCTGCAGTAGAGAATTTCAGCGTAGTACCACCCATGGTTTGCTAGTTCCAGCCGATGTTCGCAATGCATAGCCACATGGCGTTGCGGGATTTCTCCCTGCCATAGCAGCCGTGATTTAAGTGAAATACTCTTGAAAGCGGCGCTAAACCCCAACTCACCTCACCTCACCTCACCTCACTTAAACTTTCAATGACTTTTCCTCTGAAACCCATTGTTATAGGAGCTAAATTTCCAGAATTTTGTTTGTATTACATGGAGTTTAAGACAAATCAATTATAAACGTTTTTTAAAAAGGCGAGTCATGCACATATTCATATTTTACCAAAGAAATAGTTCAAATTAATTTTAAGTTCTCATAATTGACATGTTTACTAATCTCAGGGCTAAAATTAACACCAGTCATTCAGCCCGAGACTAGTAAAATTACAATGGTTATCAAAATTTGGATACTACCATCCCTGTGGGCCAGACAAATGTTCATTTCCCCCCTCAAATATGGGCATGGCAAGCAATTTCCCTCAAACCATCTAAGACTTCATTTAAAGTCAATAGAAAAGTGAAAATTTCAGAATAATTATCACATACTTAAGTTTGTTCAGTTGGTCCTTATCCTCCCCCACAAATATCTTCTTTCGACTTCTATTCAAGAATGAATACAGATAGGATCAAATGATCCAAATTTTAAGTCTCTAGTATAAAAAAAAATAACATAAATTCTCCCATCCTGCATCACAATATTTTAATAAAAGCGGTTTTGTTATTAGCCATTGTATTCATGCATTTGGTAATAAAGACGGCAGAGGATATTGCGGCCTTCTCCATTGACGCCACATTCTATTGTTTTATGACGTCAGAAGGGAGAATACATGAACGCTTGATAAAACAATGATTACTTGGCAAAAATAATATGTGCACATGACGTATGCAAAATATGACGCCACTTCTGTGGCATGCTTTTGAGTGCTTTCTTTATTTCCCAATCAATACCATTTGACACATGACACAGAAAACGGCCCAAACCAAGGCTTGCGGGAGAGATGTCATGATGAATTGTTATATGATGTAATCATGTCTCCGATTATTACCGAGGGAGTGTGTGATATGACTTTTATGAAATGAGTGTAAATTTTTGTATTGCGAGAGCGGAGGTTATGCATAAATTTGCACGAGTTTCATAAAAATCATAGGCACACTTTTGAGTGTAATACTTGTTTTATTTACATTTCTATTGCATTTGATTCTGGTAAACGGTCAGAAAACGGCCCACTTCTCTTGAGACGGCAAGCTACAGTGACGTCACCAACTGTCGTTTTATGACATCACTGACATCAAAATATGGGAAGTCGCTGTAAAGTAATGGTTGCTAGGAAAACGTGGTACGTGCACGTGCTCACATCAATTATAATAACTTGATTATCTTCAATGTATATAATAACTTATCTTCAACCACCACATGGTGGCACGTGGTCCTGTGCATAGCTCAGTCGACCGCTATCAGCCTCAGGGAGGGAGGCGGCGGCTTGTAATAGACGCCAAGGTGTAATATTTGGGCGTCCGCAAACCTTTTAGCATTGAATGTTACTACAGTTTGTCCAATGATTTGAAATTAGGTCATATTTTGGGTGTTTGACAATGCCCTTTTAGTCCTTAAAGCCGGAAATAGGACACTTTCGCCTTCCCCAGAAACGCTACATTCCAAAAAACTTACATTTTTGGGGAGGTACCCAACTTCCAAACGCAAGGCATAACTCTTGCCAGTCTGCATTACTGGCTGATTTAACCCTTGCGGTATTTCCCTCGCTTTGTTGTGTCAATATAGTGAATCGCTGCACTAGAAATGCATAGCGGGTCTGGATTTCTAAAGACAGATTTCTTAAGGAAATACTGCAAGGCCTAAATCAGCCAGTAATGGAGACTGGCAAGAGTTATGCCTTGCATTGGGAAGTTGGGAGGTACCTTGCAAAATCAAAAGGGGGTAGGAGGAAACGAAATATGACAAATCCTGTATTACACAGTTTTTATTACACAGTTACAGATTTGTATAACGGTATAAAGTTTTGATATTGTTATACCATTTTCAAGTTTTGGCCTGAAAATTGTGCCAAAGGTTTTTTCCCTTAAAGTTCACGAGTAATAAATATCTAAAAGACAATGGTTATTTTCCTAAAGCTTGGGCGTGTTTTGTCGATAACAACAGTCTAGAAGACATGATGTCGACCTCTGGCACTTAATGCTAAAAAAAGGTAATCATATTTATTTATTGTACACATCCCTCTGTCCTAAAGCATTCTTTCTAAAGTCTATATTTTGCGCAGAGGATAGAATAAAACATTTATGAACCAGGCTTGAAATATATATGTTTTCATATCACATTCTGCATTAGCCCAAGACCCTTATATTGGCTTGATGGCTGATACAGGAATTTGGATGTGACATGAAAACACAAGTATCATATAATGTCCTATCATGCATTGCCAGATCAGGTTTGCAGCGTCAAGTCATGTTTGATATGAATTTTTGCCCTTGGCGACTGTTGGTACAGGGTGCTTGATGGAGGGGTTATCATATATTCATACATACATCATATAAATACATATCTGGAATAAATAAGCACTGAGATTATTCTGTTATTTTCTTCCGGATTGTTGCTCAAGAAACATTTAAATAATTGAATATATGAATATATTAAAGGGGCAGTAGCACGTTTTTTGCAAATTGAATTTTTTTAAATTATCCATTTATAATGGTAGTTCATGTCATTTATATTTACTTTAGAGGGTAAAACATCCTTTTACACAAACCAATTATCCGTAGTGGTAATTTTAACCATGTTGCGTATAAAGCAAAAATTGCATGGCGGCCATTTTATTGTGGAAATTTTTTATTATTTTTAATGACAAAAACGATTCCCATGGCTTTACGGAACCATGTACACTCATTTATAAACTTGATTTTCCAAAGTAATAAGTAGGATGTTTTATCATTAGAGACATTATTTCTAAAATACATTTCATCGACTTATTTGAGCGAAAAAAGTGCTACTGCCCCTTTAAGTCAACACTTCTATCTGGCTATTGACATCAAGTCCACGATTTTGTGCATTTTCCGCTTCTTTGCTTTATACTCCATAGGAATCTTATCTTCTGCAACAGCATTTGCTGAACTGCGAATGCTCCTGTGCTTCGAGGTTTCAACATCCTCGAGGGATAGGGACACAACCTGTTGACACGAAGGTGGTTCGCTTTTCTTGCTCCGAGAATCACTTTTAGTCTCGCATGGTTGTCCCACGAGTTCTGGAAAATGAGTCTCACCTTTTGGATTATCTTTCGTTTTGACCTTGACCTTCCCTTCGGGTTTAATGGCGACATTTTTGGGTCCTGTCCTCAAGCGGTCATCTCCTAGTAGAGCCTGAGACAGGAACTCGGACAGCTTAACACTAGTGGATTTCTCATGGTATGTCTCTCTCAGGAACTCTACAGGAGCTCCTCTGTTGTACTTGCATTGGAGGAGTCGTCTGAAGGGAGAGTCCAGTCCATCGAGCAGACGATGTGTCACAGAGGAAGAATCACTATTGGGCCTTGAACGTCCTGATACTGACTCTTGTAGAAGGATTTGAGGAAGAGTGTTGGACTTCTGCAAGGATTCTCGTTCACGGCGAAGTTCTTCATATTCCTCAACGTAATTTCGAAGCGTTTTGGGTTCGTCTGCTCGGGTCGTCTGACCGTCACTCTTTTTCCCGCCCTTTTTCTGGCGACCTTGAACCAGCGTTGGGACACTGCGGGTGTTCACTAATGGCGGCTTCTCACCCTTCTTACGTCTAGATTTCCCGCCAACTCCTCCCTTCTCCCTTTCCTTGTCTTTTTCCCTCACCCCAGAGTCGCTGGACGTTGCTGATATGACGCTGTTGAAATCAGAGCAACTGAAAAGAAAGATTTATATTAGTGTCATTTTAGTTTCAGCCAAGTCATGTTGAACCAATGATTGTAATGCACATCTGAGATTCAGTAACTATAACGATTTTTCACATGTTTTGCCATCCAAATATTGTCTTTTATATACCTAATTAAGATTATATGAAAAGGCAATGTTGAAATGTGTAACTAAGACACACTCTAGATGTCCAAATTCTTATAGTGACATGGAAATCTTTTCAGGCTTTCCCACTTGTAGTTTCTAAGTTTAATAATGTTAACATATACACTCCCGATGCTTATCTGTATTTTGTTATACACTGTCGATGTATGAAGATAAAGAATATATTATAATATAATATTTGTCGATTACGTGGAGAGGGCTTCTATAAGTTTCATAACTTGTGCCCAATGCCTAATACATTTCTTAAATGAATCAAATATGTTTACTATAAAAAAAATAAAGAATAAAACCCAAACATTTAAAATTCTAAAAGACATGTTGTGGCAAAAACATGAATGAATCACTTTGTAAGAACATGTTGTGCTTTAAAGGTAGCACCAGTAATTTATCAACTGCATGTTTGCATAATACCTACCGTCATCCTGATTATTTATCTTTTATTTGATACCATTTCCCTTATCATATCATAGATGGGAAATGCACTTCTTGTCGTACTTGTCCTGGCTTTACACAAATTATCTAATTCATTTACTCTTATTTTACAGACTGCCTATGTATATCTTCCATTATCCCGATAGTGTTTTAAAAGTCAATCCCATACTTTTTTAATACCATAATTCTTGATAAAACTTGTATTATCCAACTTCAATGTAAAAATACTTCAGGTTGGTGATTTCCACCCTGAAAAAGTATAGTCTGTCTATGCATGGTATATAAAATATCAAATGTGCAATATAAATCCCGATATCACCCTCCATAGAATGTTATAACGTATTTTATCTAATGTTAGTCATTATAGCCGTTAGTTCACACACTCAATTACAATCAACACTGAAAGAGTTTTCAATCAAATGATAATGCGAAAATCAAATATTAATGTTTGGCATGCCTAATATCAGTTCATCTTAAAACTACTGTTTGACCATAGTAAATATAAGCTAAACACATTTTACTATTATTTAATTTTTTTATTGGGCTGATGTTTTTATTAACAAGACCCGTGATTTACAAATGTTTTAGTGAATATATATTATCCTGAAAGATCATGCACATGCTTAATTTTCTCATTACGGATAAATAAAATTACGTCCTCGATTCATGCCTCAAAACATTTTATTTTTTCGTTTGTCCTGTGTTTTAGATGGGCCATTCAATGTAACGTAACTGCAGGAATGATCTGATTGGCCCCGTAGGCATTTATTGGTCTTTCTTAAATAAGCATATCGCATGAATTTGAGGGTATGAATCCAGGACGTCGTTTGTGAAAATATATAGCAAGCAAAATAAGAATGTTTCCTAGAATCACCTTGTACTATACGATCATCATCGTGCTATGTTTCCCCTGAGAATGCATGTAATTTGTGCAAATTTACCTGTTGTCATTGTCACCTGCAAGAAGTGCTGTGAAGTCGCAAGAGTCGACAATGGAGCTGCAAGATAACAAGTGGGTGTGATCATGCTGTTTATCACGTGAGATATTTGATATTTGCCATAATGCTATGTAATTGATATGTGTCTTGTCCAATAGGCGGCTGTTTTCAAGGTTTGTTGCAGTATATGATAAATTGTGTATTTAAACACCCGTGGTGTTATTAATGACGTCACCAACAATTTAAATATTATGATTTCATAATTAAGGGCGGGGTGGGGCTAAACACATCTTGTCAGGTAAGTGGGATAATGCTTGATTTTAGGTAGGGAGTAAACTGGATTGTACAAAAAATGTCATTGTTCATCAATGGCGTCCAAAAAATACTTTCCACTCTCCAACCCTTTTGGAAAAAATTTGCATGTAAAGACCGTATGGGTGAAGCATACCAGTACCCCCTTTAAATTGCCTAGGAGTTTGTTGATTGTTCAAGTTTCCCCGTAGAAGCACCCATAAATCTCAGAGGAGTATAATCATGTTGTGTATAATAACTATGGAAAAAGTGTCAGTGATGTCAGTGATATCGCCACATTTTTAACGATGCAGAGCAACCATCAAAGGGAAAATAAGCCCTTGGATTTTTAATATATGTACGCTGGAGTGATATGGCGAGTGTCTTGTTCAAAGTGAGATGTTTGAATAAACTGAAACGTAATCATATTCAATATAAAGCAAGCAAAAGTGTTAAGTGAAAAAATATTATAAACTCAATTTAACAAACAAAATATTTGTGAATACGTTATGAAAAGTGTTAAATGTTTATCCCGCAGCCATTATTCAGGAGATTTGAAAGTGATTTGAAAATCAATAAAAAAGAAAGTAAAACCAAATCATTTCCCCGTTTTACCAGATGTTCTTGATTTTAACTGCGTATGGGTCTGGTACATCCACACCAAAGGTTGGAGGTGGTCTTTTCTCCTTCCCGACATCCGCAACTGTGTGGTACTTCCGGTATTGGTTCATGTGGTCGTGGATATCACTGGTATGGCGGAAATCAAACGGCTTGAACTTGTATTCTCCGCCGGGCCTTTGAAAGACTGAGGTGTAGGGTTTGCGTTTGGACATGGATACGCCACTATTCAAGGTTCGAATCTTCTTGGGTCCTCCCCACGAACTCATGACACCGCTCTCTCCTTCATCGATGCTGGTACAGTAGCATTGTCGACACGTGCATGCAAATGTCCGGAGTTTGTCGCATGAAGTTTTTCCTTGATTGAAGGAACAAACTTGCGTCTGTTCAGTGGACTTCCGGTTCCCGCCATTTTCATCTTCGTCCTCTTCCGGTTCTTCTTCAATGTCGTCTGCTTCTTTCCGACAGACAAGAGACACATTTGCGTCTGCCACTGAGTCGATCTCCGGAAAACACGTTCTATGGTCACAAGAAGAACTCTCAGAAATGACGTCATCGAACTGAGACTGGAAGAAAGTCCTGATGGTATCTCTTGGTTGTTGCCATGGCCGCAAGTCGCCATCTCCTATGCTAACGGTGCCTGTGTGTGTCATACCATTACTTCTAATTACAGCTTGGCCAGATAGCTGAATACTTCATTAGAAGAGGGTGGTACCCCGGAGTACTCGAAGATTCGATCCAGAGGAGTCAATTATTAAAGGAGATGGTTGGTGATAAGCTATAACAAGGCGTCAGTAATGAGAGAGAAGGCAGAGTCCCACCTCGCCGTACGCCCTGGTTACAGATCTGTAATGAAACCACAAGAGATTGTATTGATGGTCACATTATTCATTATTCATTTATTATTAATTATATCATTAGTGTTCGACGTATCAATAATTCAGCAGAATCGTTATTGCCGAGATATATGTATTTTGTCATTAAAAAATAAATTACTGTAGAAAAAAATTGTGGTTTCTAAAGAATCTATGCATGGTTGTCAGAAGTTAAAGAATATTATTTTAGAAAATAACAATTGTTATTAAGAAAAGAACCTTTATTATATAGAAAAGAACATATAATTTAACAATATGATATAATTAAGCATAACATGATTCGAAAGAATTATTTGTTGAAATATACGTATTTTCG
This sequence comes from Gibbula magus, assembly GCA_936450465.1. Taxonomy (NCBI): domain Eukaryota; kingdom Metazoa; phylum Mollusca; class Gastropoda; order Trochida; family Trochidae; genus Gibbula; species Gibbula magus. The sequence continues at coordinate 58,327,898 of OW388295.1, read as the reverse complement.
ACAAATGAAAATATTGTAATTTTTAGAAATAGAATTGAAAGAAAAATTATAGACGCATACATCGCCATCTACACATGTATTATTATGGTTCGGATGTATAGCTCAGTAGGTATTCTGAGCTATACGCTAAACAAAACATGCGCTGCACTGTATTGGTGCCGGGAACACAAAATGAATTAACTAAATACAAATAATGTACTTGAACCACGGTCAATAAATAGTTGTTATTATTTTTTAATGCACGGTCTCAAAGAAATAACCAAACAGCTCAATGCCTACACAAAGTTAACCGTTTAGAAAACAATTCTATCACTTGTCAACAATTCTATCACTAATCGGCCCCGTTCTTTGCTATGCTTAGTACTAGCATGTTAAACACAGGGCTTGAGTCAGCATGTAATAAATAGCTTTGCTGAAGACAGTATATGCTCTGAAAAGTTCTTTATTCAAAGGTATTAAACAATTTAAACTAAGTGAAGAAATAAACAACGGAGTGAAAGATAACCCTGTCACATTCCAACTGAAAATTATTATGGTAAAATGCTATATTCTCTCGTCGTTGGATATAACTGTCATAGTACTCTATGTTTTTATACCATCGAATTGAAAATAGATAAAATAACAACTAAATAACTATTGTTTGCGAGACAATATCAATTCAGTATATTATTGGTCATTACAAACCCTCTGTAGAACAACTAACACAAAGAGTAGATAACAGAAACATTAAAAACGATGAACTTATGAACAGATAAAATACATATCACTCTAAAACAATTGTTAACATACCTTGCTAATATATACATTTACCTTTCAGAATGACCCACATGAAATGAAGGAATGTTCACAACGTAACAGTCCTGGCAAATCATGCGTTGGATGTTCACAAACCTTCGCTTGTTTACATATTAGAACCCATTGGTGATATGATCTCTGTTATAATGGGCTTTACTTAATAAAGGGTCCGAGCACGGCGACACCGTCTCAGGTATGTAAGTTTTCATAGAGAGAATTTATCGCTATATAATGTAAACGTTCCACGTCGCCTTACAATATTACGAATAGACACCGGCGAAATAATGAAGTTCAGTATTGAATTCCCACTCAATTAAACATATCACTGCCACATGTCTTTATAAGACACACTTTTGCACGAAAGGTAAATCGTGACAACATCAAAAGGAAATATTAATTAGTGAGATTTGTATTATATTCCGCCAGGTGTCGCCTCACGCGACACGCCTTTCAAAAAATCTGCAATACATACCGTATTTCTCGTTATAAGCCTAGGAAAACTGGTCTTGAGATTTTGTTGAGGCTTAATCATCTGTAATTGACTCCGTCACTATCAAAAAGTGTATAGAGAAAATGACTGATGTCAATAGCGATATACAAATACACCCAGCTGGCTGATTACTGTGATCAAATAGTGGAGATAGTGTATACTATTGGTAGGTAATATATACTATAATAAATCAAACGGACTATCTGAAAGATCGCATACTTCGTTAACGTTGTGTACTTACTCGAAAGTCAAATGAACAAAAAGATAATTAAATTCACATTTTAGAGGTTGATGTCGTTCAAGGTTTTTATTCCGGAGATAATTGCATTTTTGTATTTTCAAAGTTGAAACATATTTTAAAGGCGCTGTAGCACGTTTTTGGCAAATTTGATTTTTTCAAATTTCCCATTTATAATGATAGTTTATGTCATTTATATTTACTTCAAAAGGTAAAACATTATATTACACAAACCAATTATGCGTAGTGGTAATAACGGTATTGCGTATAAAGCAAAAATTGCATGGCGGCCATTTTATTGTGAACACAATTTATTATTTTGTATGACAAAAAGGATTCCCAAGGCTTTATGGAACCATGTACACTCATTTTTTAACTTGATTTTCCGAAGAGGGAAGGGTGTTTTAGTGACATTATTTTTCAAAAACATTTCATCAACTTATTTCATCGAAAAAACGTGCTACTGCCCCTTTAAAAAACCGCTTTGATCACCCTTGCAAGTAATAATTGACGATGATAGACGTCATATAGGTGAACTCGAACAGGAAGATGTAAAAAACCATATTGGTTTATTTAAGAAATAGATTTCATTATGTGTTTGGGTTATAAACGGTTTGATTAGAAACCATTTTCATTTGAATTTATTACAACAATAGGTTTGGCATCCTCGATAATCCAGGGCTTTCGTTCCGATAACAAGTGTGTAGATTTATCGGAACGAAAGCGCTCGATTATCGAGGATGTAGGTTTGGTAACTATTCTTATCCTTAAAAGTTCACTTTTCAGACCATCGTGTGGGGTAATGCGTCTTGAAATCGAACCAGATTCAATTCCAATTGCTACTTAATCGTCCAATTATTTTGGTAAATGTCACGGATAATTGTTTGTAATGAAATGTGAGCTTTCATCTATTTTACTGCCATAGACCCACGTAAAGATGATTACTTGTCAAGTCAAGTTTGCTTATTAATCTTTCAGGAAGTTTGTCCATATACATAACATATGAATAATCTTTAACATTTAATATTATTACAATTTCGATGACGGTTCCTTTATTTTAAAGCAATGAGGCACGAATTTGCATAGATTAACATAAATCATATTTCCATCATGTCTAGTCGCTTAAAGAGGCAGTAGCACGTTTTTTTTCGCTGAAATAGTTGATGATATATATTTGAAGATAATATCAGTAATAGTAAAACATCTTTCTCTCTTAGGAAATTCAAGTTAAAAATGAGTGTACGTTGTTCGGTAAAGCCATGGGATTCGTTTTTGTCATTTTGAATAATAAAATGTGTTCACAATAAAATGGCCGCCATGCAATTTTTGCTTTATACGCAACACCATTATTACCACTACGGATAATTGGTTTGTGTAATAAGATGTTTTACTCTCTAAAGTTAATAAAAATGACAAACTATCATTAGAGATGGGAAATTTGAAAAAAATATAATTTGCAAAAAACGTGCTATTGCTTTTTTAAACTTTAACATATTGATACAATGGCAAAATAAAATGTCCTGATGTACTTGTAGTACACCCATACAAGAAAACATGACATTCGTATACCACGTCAAATTTAGTTCTGCCCCATGACTGTGAAAATAACAAGAGCCGTCGAAACAGTTTAGGTCCTTATTTAGCAAGTCTAGATAGAACGAATGAAACTAAAAGCTTAAAAATAAAAGCACAGGGATGGAGGTCCAGTAATCTTTAAAGGAGCAGTAGCAAGTTTTTTGGAAATTTTTTTTTTTCAAATTTCCCGTTTATAATGATAGTTTATGTCATTTAAATTAACTTTAGAGGGTAAAACATCTTATTACATAAACCTTTTATCTGTAGTGGTAAAATCTATGTTGCGTATAAAGCAAAAATTTGCATGGCGGCCATTTTATTGTGAACACAATTTATTATTTTGTATTACAAAAACAATTCCCATGGCTTTACTGAGCGATGTACACTCATTTTTAATTTGATTTTCCGAAGAGAGAAGGATGTTTTACTATTGGTGAAATTGTTTTTCAAATACATTTCATCGACTTATTTGAGGGGAAAAAACGTGCTACTGCCCCTTTAACATTCCATAGACTAATTTTTAGTCTACGTCTTATATATATCTTATTCACAAATCGACCATTTACTTTTAACCTATTAAACCAGATATGGTATAATACTCTAACATAAACTACAATATGTTTACAATGATGGTAGTAACGTTTCTGACATCCTTCTAATTTGAGATATCTATTACATCAAGAACATTTCATTATTGTGTGAGCAACTCCCTCTAAACCCACATCCCTACAAACCAACATCCATACAAACCAACATCGATCTAAGCCCACACCCCTCTTAACCGACATCCCGCTAAACCAACTTCCACTAAACCGACATCCCTTTAAACTAATACCTCTCTAAACCAACATCCCTCTAAACTAATATCCCACTAAACCAACATTCTACTAAACCGACATCCCATTAAACCAACCAACATCTCAATCAACATCCCACAAAACAAACAGCCCTGTAAACCAACCTTTCATTAAATCAACATCCCTCTAAACTGACATCCCTACAAACCAAGATTCATCTAAACCAACATCCTCTAAACCAAGATCCCACTTAACCAAGATCCCACTAAACCAACTCGACCATTTACTTTTAACCTATTAAAACAGATATGGTACAATACTCTAACATAAACTACAATATGTTTACAATGATGGCAGGAACGTTTCTTAACCGACATCCCGCTAAACTAACTCCCTCTCAACCAACATTCCTCTAAACCAACATCCCTCTAAACCAACATCCCTCTAAACCAACATCCCACTAAACCATCATCCCTCTAACACAAAATCCCTCTAAATTCACCATCTTCTCGTTTACCCAGCAGATTGGGTGGATTAGTAGATATGCTTGATTGATTGTGCAAAGTTTGTTGCACTAATCTCACTAAACCAACATCCCACTAAACCAACATCCCACTAAACCAACATCCCTCTAAACCAACGTCCCTCTAAAGCTAAATCCCACTAAACCAAAATCCCTCTTAACCAAAATTCCTCTAAATCAACATCTCACTAAACCAACATCCCACTTAACCGACATTTTTGCATATCTCAAAGTGATGTCACGTAGGAGGGTCGGGGCAAATCTTAACACGTGAAGGCTGATTCCAAACTGGGTTCGTTATTTCTGAAAGTACAAGCTATAGCAATACGCTGCGTTGCGCTGCTCCCTATCAATTATGAAATGGGTTGTTGTGTTCTTTGCACTTATTTGAATATATTTGTGTATCACGTGTTTAAACCCAGCGAAATTTAAATTTGCAGTTATGAGTAATAATATATTCCATCTTTCTTTATCGATAGGGATTTAATTTAATTTAAATTCATTTCCTTGCAAGAATTGAACACAAAATATTTATAAGTAAATTAATTAAAACAAGTAGGTTACACTTACAGAAAAGGAATAATAAAATGTTGTGCATTGAAACATATAACATTGATAGAATGCATTAAAACCTTTTACAAACAGTGTAATATACACAATTATTAACACACATTTTGAATATATCAATAAAATTAATTAGTTTGGAAAAAATACAATTACAACAACTGAATTGTTGCCGATCGAAGCGAAAGTAATGTCTCTAACACTAAGATTAAGAGGTAAGTAGTTGAATATTAGTTTTTAACTGTGAATATACATTTCTGGTGATATTACAGTGCAATTCACGACAGAGTAGATTAGTTAGATGTTTGACGAGTTGACATATATTTCTTTATCTCGATATATGATTAGACTTATTTGATATCGATACAAATTGTCTAGAGTTTTTGACAGTATTTTAGTGCTACGTGTGTTGAAAGCATTACATGTAAGTATAATGTTTACCGAATGCCGGGACATTATATTGTGGCTCGAAAGTGGTGTGGCTTTCGTGGGGAGGACTTGAACCTTGAACATTTTCATGCAACGAAATTTCCCAACAAACAAGTGAGAAAATTTTCACCAGTCAATCATTTCTTAGAAATAGAACAGGCGCAGAATTAAATGCTTCTCACTTGTGACTAAGCATACATGCGTTCGGTGAATTGTTTTTCCCAACGGTTTAAATAAGTAAGTATAGTAAGTTTTGACTTTTCAAATCATTAAAAAACACAAACAACACGACAGGTATCAATCTGCTTTTTTATTTGAATTCAATCAATTGAAGTAGTTACTCATTTCATCCAACATACTACTGATAATATGTCTATTATCATAGAAAATTACTTTCTGTTAGTTTATTGATAATATATTTATTATACGATCCATCCAAATATAAAATTATTAAAAAAATTCTGAAACCTTTATTCACTTTGAATTCCAACTTTTCATATTACCCACTATTTTAATCCCTTGAAATCACATTTACAGACATAACTGGGATTATACTTATACTATTCATTCTGCCTCCCGTGCATCTAACATTTGAAAATGTGTCGACAACAGTTTTCAATAATAATAACCTAAACTGTCAATGAATGATTCTTCTCGCAACGTGTATGATGTCGAGATAGATTTAGTTGAGAACTGGTATATACTGACTGATAACGGGACTGAACAGATTGAAAACGTTATGAACGGGCAATATCATCCCATTTCAACGTGGCACCAACTGTCAGAGGACAGTGTAAAGACGGGATGGACTTCCTGAGAACTGTCTGTAAACGTACTGGATCGTAGTATTGAGAGTTATGTACAAAAGTTTCCCGTTTCTGTCCCGTTCGAGGTCTTTTTACAATAATTTTTGGACGGAGTAGAACGTAGTGAGAACCACATTAATTGGTGTAACTCAAGCTAGCTAGCTGCAAGTCACAATTTACGTAGTTTAACTAGTTCATTGAACGTATAGCCACCAAACTTCTAACTTGATGGAACTTTGTGCATTTTTTGCAACTACGTTAACGTTTCATTACAACATGGTTCAGTATACGTGTACCTAGTTAGGCGTGATTTATCGTAGTTCAGCGTAATTATACTTCCTTGAGCGTAGTTAACCGTATGGGAACTTACTTTTACGTCAGTGCGTCAATAACAAACCTACCAAAACGTAATTTAAATATGTTGATAACGTAGACAGTCGTACTAACAACTAGTCTTCTGTTCTGAAACGTTCTTCAACTTAAATTAAATGATACTAGTGTAATTTACTGTAGTAAAGGACTTAAATACCTAGTAAGGTGTAGGTATTCGGGGACAAGTTGTAATACGTTTAATTACGTTCTTAACTAGATTTAACTACAGAGATCTAAGTTCAAATTTGCAATTCAATACGTCCAATCTAAACTTTGAATATGTTCTAAAGTTAAATCACAAACTACCTCTATGTCTACGTTTTGAATACGGATAACCACGGATTACTAGGCTTATGTACAGTTAACTACGTTCTGCATCGTGACTGGGGCTCTTGGCATTACGCTTAGTTCAGTTTTGGTCTTCGCACATCAGTTACTCAACTAAACAGTGCACGACTAGATAGATTAGTGGATAATATTTATAGTATTACTCTATTCTCCTTAATGATGGATTTACTTAAAAACACATGGTTGAAAATTGTCTACAGTTTGCATGGTGGTATGTAAGAACAGGAAGATTTTCTGGATAATAACTTCTTTAATCTGAAAATAAACGATGTCTTAGAGTAGATACTCAGTTCTTTATCAGGTGGAATGCAAGGAATTAACAAAATGTGGTATATCTAATTACATTTAATTCCTATATGTTGTTGATACAGGAATAAAACACAATGAAGTTGAGACAAAATTCTATAGTAGCGTTTTTATCATTTCATGTGAGCCACAAAAAAGAGACTAATCTCAGGAGAAAACCATAAATATCGTTATATAATTTTAATCTGTAAAATTTTATTGGTTTTAAATTAAAAATTGATAAAAAAAACAAACTTGGTATGTGGTACCACGGACTTCAATAACAGTAGTTATATTTTTACTAAGTCCGTGGTGATACGCATTGTCTCGAATTTATTGCAAAAAATCATAACTAAGAGTAGAGCTAAAGACATATTTCAAGACTTTTTCAGGTCAAGTGACACTTAAACCACGATATCACATAGACAGTCTGATTAAAATCGACGGTTTTCCGTGGAATAAAAATTGCAAAATAGTGCATCTACCTGGATACGAATTCGTTCGTTGGTTTCCACGCCAAACCGACCTTGTGGCGAGGAATCTACAGAACCTGTTCGTATCCCGGCAGATGCAAAATTTTGCAAATTTTATTCCTCGGAACAAGGTCGATTTTAATCAGACTGTCACATAGATTTTCTCGATTTATACGCGCGAGTAAAGGCATTGCAGTGCATTCTGGGATATCAGCCTTCACGTGTTAGGGTTTTCCCTGACCCCACGTAGGAGGGGCAAAACACAAATCATTAGGAATCGCCATGAATAGAGAACTCACCCAAACTGTACTACATGAATAACAAATAAACGTGCCATGAAACTGAAGCGAGAGATATACAGTACAGTTGGGTACAATAAGCGATCATCTCCACTGTTGTATGATACTGATACTAAACACTAGGTCCCTCCTAGCGTGAACTAACAGATCGTCAATGACAGATTGTTTAGAGATTCCCAAATCAGTATATAATCCACACCTGACCTCTTTTTTAAAGGGTCCGTTTGGCAAAATTATTAGTAGTAACCTAATTTCTCTAATTAGTACAACTAATCAGAAGTTAAAAAATTTCGTCATGTCACAATTCGAAACTATCAAGGGAGATCTATCAGCCTCTTTTACGTAACAGATCTCTTGTCACTGATAAACTACCTGTAAGTCAAGAACGCTGCTACACCTGGGCAGGTGAGAACAGGTGTGACATTTCAGTGTTACGTGTTAATACATCGTCACATCTACTCACATAACGACAATGCGAAATCTATTTACTTTAACCGCGGACTCCGATTAATCTAAGTCCGTGATTTAACCAAACGGAAATTGTAAAAAATGTAGAAAATATTATTGGAATATATCCAGGAATCTGGCCCATCTAGCTGTTTAAATAAAATCTTGCTTAAATCTAACACCGATTTCTCAAAACATAACTTATGTTTTTTTTCTCAAGAATTCCAAAGAGTGTGGAAGTACACACAAGTTAAGTTCTGGGGAGGAATTATCATTTATCACCACAAACTGTGTTCCACAGTAGATATCGCTTGTATGAGATCAATGATATAAATACAAACACAGAGGATAATACCATATGAAACATAACAATACCTTACACAAAGTGGCATACCGTACACAAAGTAACATACCTCATAAAAAGTAACATACCTTATAAAAAATAACATACCTTACTCAAAGTAACATGCCTTATAAAAAGTAACATACCTTACACAAAGTTCCAAAACGACCTAATATCCTACACGACATACAGTTGCTTCCACAGCAAGACGTTGTACTCGAATAAACTGTCGACTCATCAATAATAGATGTTCATACCTCCAGTGTGATTGGTTCGGATCGATACCCAATTGTTTACGTGCTGTGTGTGGGACAATTTAATTACATCTGCAGCTCGGTGGAGTCTTGGGAACAGCGGGACATGCAATGCACGTGCATACATGCATGTGTTGTGCTTTTGACCGTAACTTGGTTCGTGAAGTCAAGGTGGAACTCTTGCTTTATCAATATTTAAATTTAAAATCTTCTAAGGCCATTTAGAAGTGGAGTACCTAAGAAAAGCAAAATTTCCTGGATAAGAATTTCTTTATCAACAACCGTAAACAGAGTCAATGTGAAGTTCGTGTTTTTTTAATTATTAAAATAAAAATCTTCTAAGGCCATTTAGAAGTGGAATACCTAAGAAAAGCATTTCCTGGATAACAACTTCTTTATTGTGAACAAGCACGACGTTTTGGAGTAAATGCTAACTCCTTCACCTCCTACACCCGAACTTCGTTTATGTTCCCAATAAAGAAGTTGTTACTCCAGGTAATTTAGCTTTTTCTCAAATTCAAAGGTTGGGGTTTTAAATAATACTGAGTTGATATGATATAACTGATGATATAGATATTGTGTTTATTTGTATTTTTTCCTACAGGGCGGTTATGATTAAGTCTAGAGAAATTGAAAACAATATGTATAAATAAGCACATTTTGGTATTGCATAATTTTCTACCCAAGGAGGTTACTGAAGACATTTCTCCCCATGTAACCTTGTTACAATTTATAAATATTAATACGCTTCCGTACGTGACACACAGTGAAATATTAATAATAAAACGAGTTACTTCAAATGTTTTAGATTTTCACTGAAAATGGTATTTCTAATTTATATATGTACTTTGAATATGTCTGATATAAATTTTATTTTAATCAGCATGGTCATAATAAATTTGTGTGACATATTAAACTTGTGCACATCGAGGATCACCCATTAAAGGGGCAGTAGCACGTTTTTCGCTCAAATAATTGATAAAATGTATTTGAAAAATAATGTCACTCATAGTAAAACACCCTTCTCTCTTCGGAAAGTCAAGTTAAAAATGAGTGTACATGGTTCAGTAAAGCAATGGAAATCGTTTTTGTAATTCTTAATAATAAAATGTGTCCACATTAAAATGGCCACCGCGCAATGGCCACCGTGCAATGGCCACCGTGCAATTTTTTTAATTATACGCAACACCGTTATTACCACTACTGATAATTGGTTTGTGTAATAAGATGCTTTATCCTCTAAATTGAATATAAATGACATAAACTATCATTATTAACGGGATATTTGAAAACATAAAATTAAAAAAAACCCTGCTACAGTCCCTTTAGATGAAGAAATGTTTATCCAATGTTTCTGTTTAAAAAATGACATTATAACTTACCATTGACAAGGGATCACATTTAAAACGGCATCGCTGATTGCATAACTATCTTTTATTACAGCCAATCAGGATTCTCCATTTCTAGCCAAGAATTCATTCCACTTGTAACAGAGGCTGCTATGAGAAGAAATGACTTCAGTTCACAAATGGTCCTAGGTCACAAATTTACCCTCGAGCCCTGCACCAAATACTGATAAAATTTGGAAAAAATTAAGCTGCGAGTCCCCTGGACTCATAGGATTTGTCAACTTCCAAACGCAAGGCATAACTCTTGCCAGTCTGCATTACTGGCTGAATTAACCCTTGCGGTATTTCCCTCGCTTTCTTGTGTCGAGGCAGTGAATCGCTGCACTGGAAATGCATAGCGGGCCTGGATTTCTAAACACAGATTTCTTAAGGAAATACTGCAAGGCCTAAATCAGCCAGTAATGGAGACTGGCAAGAGTTATGCCTTGCATTGGGAAGTTGAGGATTTGTTTGTGATATTTGCTACTTATTGAGGGACTCACTTACATCTCCTGGGACTCACAAGAGCTTGTGGTAGCGAGTCTGTGGTCTCGGCATGTCATATTTGTAAATTTATCACCGTCCTGTGTGCAGATTTATTTATGTATGCTATTTATTCCAATTGAAAGCTATACGTAACATTCATGACGTAGTAGATATGAAACGCAAGCAAGTATAGAAATGAACGAGCTGTAATGTCACTCATTGGCAATAACACTCTCTTCGCATTTTTGTAACGTTAAGTAAATCTTGTTAAATTGGCATCAAATTACTGCATAATTGCTGTTGATTTCACTTGCAAAGAGATAAATAAAAATCAAACTCTTTAATTCGTAACGGGGGTTGTTATTGATAATAAATCAAATCAAATTTCTATTATTTGACGTTCAAAATGAAAATATATTGAAGTTTTAACAATGTTAGTTGCATATATTTGCAAGAAAATTACGACTTAAGTTAATGGAAATTCTATTTGAAAACTATCTAAAACATTGACGCTGTTGAGTAAAAGTTTCGATTCGTCAATTTAACGATATGATTTATCCACGATTTAATCCATGATTCGAATCCCTAACGGAGATCTGCATCTTTGTACTCTACACTGTGCAATGCTACATTGAAATTCAGTGCAAAAGGATCCGGATCAACGCAAAATACTCCAAAGTTTTCAATTAAACTCAATATCTACAATCAATATACCGCTCCTACTTCTGCTGCCAATAAATGATTATAACACGATCCAGCTGAAACATATACATTACTGGAGGTAATAATATTGCTTCTACTACTACAACTGCTATCGCTGCTTTAACTTCTACTGTTTCTACTGCTGCTGATTCTACGACTACATGATCTACTACTACTACCACAACTATTTCTGCTACTGCTTCTACTACTACTTCTGCTGATGCTACTACTACTACTACTACTACTACTACTACTACTACTACTACTACTACTACTTCAACTACTACTACTACTACTACTACTACTACTACAACAACTGCTCCTGCTCCTGCTGCAATGGCTACTTCTACTACTAATACCGTTTCTGCTACTGCTACTGCTACTTCAACTATTACTACTACTACTACTGCTACTACAACTGTTGCTACAACTGCTGCTACTACAACTGTTGCTACTACTGTTGCTACTAATACTACAACTGTTGCTACTACTGCTCTACTACTACTACTACTACTACTACTACTACTTCTACTACTACTACTGCTACTACAACTGTTGCCACTACTACTACTACTACTACTGCTGCTGCTGCTACTACTACAACTGTTGCTACTACTGCTGCTACTACTACTACTACTACTGCTGCTACTACTACTACCACTAATACTGCTACTGCTACTGCTACTACAACTGTTGCTACTACTGCTGCTACTACTACTACTGCTACTGCTGCTGCTACTAAAACTGCTACTGCTGCTGTTACTATTACTACAACTGCTGCTACTACTACTGCTGCTACTAAAACTGCTACTACGACTACTACTACAACTACTCCTGCTGCCATGGCTACTTCTACTACTAATACCGTTTCTGCTACTGCTACTACAACTGTTGCTACTACTGCTGCTACTAATACTACAACTGTTGCTACTACGACTACTACTACTGCTCCTCCTCCTACTACTACTTCTGCTGCTGCTACTACTACTACTGCTACTGCTACTACTACTACAACTGTTGCTTCTACTGCTCCTGCTACTACTACTACTACTACTACTAATACCGTTTCTGCTGCTACTACTACAACTGCTGCTACTTCTACTAATACTGCTTCTGCTACTACAACTACCATTACCAATACCACTACTATACTGACACTGCTAGCATTACAAACAACAGCTACTTTCACTACTATTTCTGCTGCAACTGCCTATTACTGCTACGTGTAAATTGGAATGTAAGAATTAGGTTAAAAACTCAAAAATAATTATTCAAAAAAACATTATATTACACACAATGGGTCTATCACAAACTATGGTTAATTACCTTGTTTTCCGTATCGACTCCTTGACAACCCGTAAGACCTTAGTATATTCCCACAGAGTTTTATTACAATGACAACCGACTTGGCGAATGTATACCCTGTTTACCTATGTAGATACTTACAGTCGCGAGATCAAGGGTGGATTGACGGGTGATATGTAGCATATTGTTCAGGGTATGTTCAGTGTTGAGTGATATCAGGCATATATAATCCACACCTCGCACAAAATACCCCATAATGCCTCGCCAAAGTGCCAATGTGTTTCTGTGCCATCGCTCACAGAGCGATCGTATATTAAGCGTGAATTGGCGTGATAATACAACGTGGGTTAAGATATAATAAGTTGTCGCTTTATTAATAGCTTGATTTATATGTTATCGATGTCGACTTGATATATGCAGAATTTTACGAGCATCGTTAATTGACATAAGTGATATTTTGACCTGGTTTGGAAAGCTCCAATGGTTTTTATGAGTAGGATCTTTGTTTTTTTCCCGTTTGTGCTGTTATTTTATTCAATCTATATATGCTAAAACAATTCAAAATATTAAACAAAATCCATTTGATGAGGTGGGATAGTATTAAATTTCAAAAAAGATATTGCTAAAATTGGTATCGTTTTGTAGAATATAATTATTATGTATTTTTAAACGGTTGCATAACAACAATGAAATAGACCTAATTGAAAAACTTGATAGATTTTTACGGTGGAGTCTACTAACGCCTACAGGGACGATCGCCTACAGTCTTAAACGGCTTCTCTACTGTAGGCATTAGTGCACACTGATTGGAACAGTTCACTTGTGTGCAGGTAAGCGTATCGCTGTCACAACTCAAACTGTAGCTATTAATCCCCGTAGGCAATTGTCACTGTAGGCGTTATTACACCTAACCATTTTTACACATGACCATCTAATTAAGTGTTGGTAGGCACTAGCAGTGATGTCCTTTAAAACTAAATTCTAATTTTCAAGGGGATTCAAAGTCATCTTTAAGCGACGTAAAGGTGTAAATAACAAAAAGAACAGGCTAAGCACTATACAAAAATATATCATGATATTTATGTTTTAAAATGGTATTGAGTTTTTATTTGACGATAATTTAAAAAAAAAACCAAACAATTTTTTTAAATATTTAAGTGATATTAAGTATTTTTGATGATATGTTTGTGTCTTTCAAACGTTCCGAGAGATCACATGTGTTGATTTAAATTCGAATTAAATAGCTTTAAAGGGGCAGTAGCACGTTTTTTGCAAATTTTATATTTTCAATTTTCCATTTTATAATGATATATGTCATTTATATTTACTTTAGAGGGTAAAACATCTTATTACACAAACCAAGTAACCGTAGTGGTGTTGCGTATAAAGCCATTTTAATGGGAACACATTTTATTATTTAGAATTACAAAAGCGATTCCCACGGCTGTACCGAACCATGTACACTTATTTTTTAACTTGATTTTCCAAAAAGAGGAGGGTCTTTTACTTTTAGTGACATTATCTTTCAAATACATTTCATCAACATATTTGAGCGAAAAAACTACTGTGCTACTGCCCCTTTAAATAAGTATTTATTCATATTTTATAAAAGATTTAAACATATAACTTGACAGAAACCAATATTGACATATCTAAGCATGAAACGTGATTTGGCGAGATCTAATAACATCTATACCTGTTTATCTGTCTGATGGATATTTGTTAGAATATCCATTTCTTATCTCTTACTTATATCAGGAAGAAACTAACTACATTACACCTACAAATGTTGTTACTTGTATTTTTACACATACACCAATATTTACACAGACAAATCCATGATACCGCCAATATGTACATGAGGATTTTGTCTGCATTAGAGGATATCTAAACATTTACCCTCCAAATCTTTGGTTTCATATTACATACACCTATGTTTGTTTATTCAATGTGTTGTATTCAGTTATGACTGATTATATATAAGGTAACACGTGTCATAAAATAATATATGCACATGTGGTTTTATCGCTTTTACCCTGCAATATTTTTTAATTTTTTTTAAATTTTCATGTTTTTCATATTTTACAAAATTATATTTGACAATAGTGTACATATAAACAAAATGATATACGTGAGATAAAAAGGTTAGGGTGACCTTAAACTATATACATACAACGACATAGGTAGACTAAATAAGTACATTCAAATAAAGTTACATGTAAATATGAAAAATGAAGTATATGTTGTATTCGGAGATGGACAGAGTTGTACAGATTAAGTCAGAAGATCTTAATTGTTCAATACGGCATGTAAAGATGACCAGAATTTAACATATATATCATTTTCACCGGAAACTAAATGAATAATTTTTGTTATGTCGTAGTATTGCTTAATTTGGTATAGTATACATTGGAACTTTGGAATATTCAGTCTTTTACTGTATCTTAACTGTACTGTATTTAACTAGTAAAATGATTGCATTAATTGGATTGTTATTTCTTCCTTTGATACTTGAGAGTTTGCCCCAACAGATGAGTTGAAAGACTTGTGGTGTTACCCTGGGTACGTGACTTTATTCAAAGTATACCTCTGTTCACCCAGCAGTACAAGTGGGTACCTGGCATAGTTAAAAGGAGGGTTCTATCCGGGTTTTTTTTGTGGAAACGAAATTCGGGAGGATATTCCTATTTACGCACATATGCTATTAATACATGATTAAAACACAGTCAAATTGAAAGATACTAATGAAGGTAACATTTTGATGACTTTATATTTCACAACTCGATAAACACAAGCGCACATTTGTTGAAAACTGAATCCATTCATCGGCGCTGTGAGTCGGGAAAACTTCGTTACAGCATAACAGCCACTTGTTTATTAGTTTTATTACATGTTATGTGTTACTATGTGAATACTCTATCAGTGTATGTCTTTAGTTATCAAAAGTTGCAAAATTGGGTACAATATAGCATGTTTTCATTTCCCGTAATGCAAAATATCCAAGATGGCGATAGAACCCTGCCTTTAAGGTGACCTTCGAGAGCTTCGGCAGCTCATGTTAATACTAGGTAATACTGGACTGCGCTTTGAGCGAAATATTCAAGTTTGGGAATGGAAAATCGCAATACAAATCAACAATCATTATTAGTAGTTGCTGTAGCAGTTGTGGAATGTAAATGGATTCGTCATGTTGACAAGCACAATGCTAATCCTATGTTAAATATACATTACAAGATTTGGTGATTGATTATTTGACGTTTATATACTAACCAATGTATCAAGAATATATCAACGTGGAATTGAAATAAAAATCGATATACTATAATGAACTCAGGATTAACATTTACAATTTATCACCTGTTTCACAACCCCGTGTGTGTTTGAACAAATATAAAATATTAATTATTAAAATCTCTTTTATTAGATATATCCCCATCACAGACATTCAAATTCGACTTTATCCGGCAGAAATATTTTGCGTTTGGCTATTTTTTAAAATTAGGTATAGTTTCTTTTGCCGCTCAGTGTACATTCGTGTCCCACAAACGATTAAATCCCTTCCTTAATTACTGAAGGGCTTCCTAATGCGTGTTTGTCGATCGAACACGCAGGTAGATTAGAATCTCATTCACTATTTAGATATTGTTTTTTAAATCCAGGAACAAGTAGAAAAGAGTCTTCAATGCGTTTGTAAAACATTCATACTTTTTGTTTCAAGGGATCGATTTTGTGGGACTTAATGTAATTATAAATCATTCACACCTCCTTTTTTCATGGGATTTTAGTGACGTAATACAATATTACAAGCGTGATTATTACCCTGTGTCATATGAATTTTACGAAACGAGTATGAAGTTGTGTATTGCCCGAGCGAGAGCGAGGGTTATACATAAATCTGCACGAGTTTCGTAAAAGTCATATGACACACTCTCGAGCGTAATACTTTCTTTATTACCCATTATATTCCATTTGATTTGCGTAAACATAGCCAGGATACGGCTCACTTCTTTTGCGACGGCAATGTACGGTGACGTCACGAAAAATTTGTGTATGACCTCACAAACGACGAAACAATGGTTGCTGGGCAAAAATTATAACATAATGTGCACATGTACTCATATTGAAAATATTAACTCGGTTATTTTCAACCATACGGGTTATAACAGGGGTTATTATCAAAGTGATCAACATTGAAAATGGTTGTCTGTGCTTGTAAATGACCCTTCGACAAGATTGTGCAACGTACAGATGAAAATCATTCATGAAATGCTAAAATGATTGACGTGCATCACACAGATATCGATGTCTGGTGTTTGTGATATAACAATCAAACATTTGTGTATACTTCGACATAAGTGAAATATCATGCACATTGCGTCTTCGTAGATTGTTAGTAAGTTTACTCAATTGTGGAAATTAAATTGACAATACGACTGGCGCATTTTGTGAAAACGACACGCGAAGGTGTACCGCCCTGTGAGTCTCTTTGCAACGAATTGTTCTTATTGTTATATACAGTTTTTTTCCTCAGATCTCAGAATAATTAAATGTGACACTTACCATTTCATAGTTACAATACTCATGCATCGGTAGGTTTGCTCTGCCATCCAGTGCCTAAGAGAAATGGGTATGTCTCGCTGTTTCAAAAGATCGCACCGACGGAGGGCTGGACGCATGTAGTTGCTATCTGCCAGTTGATTTCTGTGGAGGGACTTATAGTCCATTTAGTAACGTAGACTAAGAGAGGGTTGGTTAAGCAAGTTGGTGGGGTTGGGGTAAGATACAGAGAGATTGTGAGAGAGGGGATGAGAGAGAGGGGGTGAGAGAAGGGCTGAGAGAGGGGGTGAGAGAAGGGCTGAGAGAGGGGGGGCTGAGAGAGAGGGGCTGAGAGAGGGGGCTGAGAGAGGGGGCTGAGAGGCTGAGCGAGTGGGGGCTGAGAGAGGGGGTGAGAGAGAGGGGGTGAGAGAGAGGGGCTGAGAGAGGGGGCTGAGAGGCTGAGAGAGTGGGGGCTGAGAGAGGGGGTGAGAGAGAGGGGCTGAGAGAGGGGGCTGAGAGGCTGAGAGAGTGGGGGCTGAGAGAGAGAGTAAGGGGGTTAGAGAGAGAGGGGGTGAGAGAGAGAGGAGAGAGAGAGAGGGGGGCTGAGAGAGAGAGTAAGGGGGTGAGAGAGGTGGGAGAGAGAGAGGAGAGAGAGGGGGTGAGAGAAGGGCTGAGAAAGGGGGTGAGAGAGAGAGGGGCTGAGAGAGGGGGCTGAGAGGCTTAGAGAGTGGGGGCTGAGAGAGAGAGTAAGGGGTTAGAGAGAGAGGGGGTGAGAGAGGAGAGAGAGAGGGGGGGGGGGGCTGAGAGAGAGAGTAAGGGGTGAGAGAGGTGGGAGAGAGAGAGGAGAGAGGGGGGGTGAGAGAGAGAGAGAGAGAAAGGGGTGAGAGAGGTGGGAGAGAGGAGAGAGGAGAGAGAGGGGGGTTGAGAGAGAGTAAGGGGGTGAGAGAGGTGGGAGAGAGAGAGGAGAGAGAGAGAGGGGGGAGAGGGGGGGGGGGGGGGGGGGCGCTGAGAGAGAGAGAGAGGGGAATGGGGATGGGGGGGGGGGGGGGGGGGGGGGGGTGAGACGCTACTACGTGACGACAGCCAGTTCCTCTCACGGCAACACTGCTACCAAGGGCAGAACAATAACAATCTTGATATGAAATTAAGGTTTTGAAGAGTTTTATAGTGTACTCGTGATTTTCTTTGTCCTGCCGTGATAAGACCATAATACAGTGTTAGGCAGATTGATTAATTACGTTAACACTCATCTTACTCGATCAACTTGTACTCGAATTACAGGTTGACCTAGTACGATTTAAAGGTGCTGTGGCACGTTTTCTAATGAAAATAAGGGAATATCACAAAATCGAAAAGAAATGTTACAAATCATGAAAAACAATCCTCCTCAATCAATAAATATAGTTCTAAAACCAATGGATATGGTTCGGTTTAGCGCTGATTCAATTCCCATCCTCGAATTATTAAAGGTGTTCACACAAAAATGACCTCTAGCAGTACTACGACTACGGATAATCGAGTCTTGTAATTGGCTGTTTTATCCTCTTTGGTAAAGATATACTGCATAAACTTTATTATAAATGGCAAATTTGAACATATAAAAGACACCAAAAACGTGTTTGAGTGCACTTAAAAGAACAGAAGATCGCTTTTTTGTGGAATTAATCTTAATTAATTTTGGAATTAAATAGGAGGGGAAGTCAAAAAGAACGAAAACTCAATATAGAAACAAGGCGTACTGCAAGGGTGGCAACTTCACCTAGTGCTCTTTTCAGGTACATTTGGAGCGGGGTATTTTTGTTGAAACGAATTAGAGGAAATTTGGTGGGTAGTCAAAAACTCAATCTCGAAACATTATGGTACTGATTGCTAACATTTAATAATAATTTTACTTGATTACATTGTACTCAAATTACAACACATAATGTTTGTCTCACTGTCCTATACAGTACCTTAGGTACAATTGTGTTATTGTTTTAAACTGACGGGCAAAAGAAAGTATATCACACACTTGTTTTCGATTAATTCGATATTTTAAAGAAATGAGATGCATTTGATTATGGCACGATACAATAACACCTTTCGGCAGTAGTTTGAATAACTTAATTGGTGACGGTTTTATTTTAAAACTAAAATATCATTATTTAAAGTAGACAGGGGTAAGAAATGAAAGTTACACCAACATGTCCCCTACCATGTTTAAAATATTGTAAATGTGTACAGGACGAAGCACATTTATTGATTTTCACACAGAGTATGTGTTATATGTCTATGAACAGTTGTGTTTTATCAAAATTAATTTGGGGGAATTTCAAAATTTAAATTTTTAATTTTGATAAAAAAAAAATTCAAACCGCGTAGAGGTATTCTTTGACTGATTTAATGTTTTGGACTAATTTCACAAACTAGTCCGTTTTTCAATACGATGTCGAAAACTCGAGATATTTGACTTTGAAAATTATACATATGATAAATACAACTGAGCCATATACTTTCTTTTGCCCGTGCGTTTATGTCATGTTACAACTTTCATACATTGTACGCAAGGCACAACTCTTGCCAGTATCCATAAGCCTTGCAGTATTTCCCTCACTTTTCCGTGCAAAAATAGTTGATCGCTGCCCTTGAAATGCATAGTGAACCCGAATTTCCAAGCACAGTAATCTTCAGGAAATGCGGCAAGGCCATTTTCTCCTTTTTAAATCAGCCAGTGACTTGAGTCCGGCAAGAGTAATGCTTTGCGTAGTTGGTGAAGGAGAGTTAAGGTTAACCTTAGCAATGATTGCTTTGTGAAAGGAACCCCTGATCAGAATCCAGGCTTGCTTGGCAAAGTAATATTTGCACCTGTGCGTCTACGTTCTCTATCACACCGGCTATGTTTATTAATATTACACGGATAATAATCCAAAGGAAAAAAATATTCGAGATATTGTCTTGACAGAATATCCTAAATTATTTTCAGATTTCATCCAAAACATTAAGATAAATCGACAGCCCCATTCTAACAGAATATGTACGTCTTCAACTGTGGTAATCCGTAAATGCCAAAACTAGACAACGATATTCGAGATCTTGAAATGGTTTAAAGGCTAGCTTTAAAAGCAATTATTTTCTTAGCAGCGCCGAAGGGCGCTCCTCGCTTGAGTTAAACCAAATACAGGGTATTCGCATGTTGTATCCAGGTTTCGGGTCGATTCTCTAGTGACGTCAATCATCCGGGCACTTGAGGGATTTTTGCAGCACGAACGGTTATTGCCTTGTTATAAAACACGAAGTAGAAGTGTCAAATGACATTGAAAAATAATTTAATGCTTTTTTTGCAGCGGAAAACTCGAAAACAGTGTACAAGTTGCTTAAAATAAATATAACTACTTTAAAGGCACAGTTTCACAAACCGTCCCTACAAAACGAAAACTAAAATTCTGTCATATGTGAAAAAACTACTATCTAGCAAGGGGGAATATGTAAAAAGTGTGCACTTTGTGACCTGTTCTTGAAATGTTGCATAATGATAGATATGGGTGCAAGGTTTTCAGAAACCATCGCAATTTGCACAATTCCAAGATGGCCGCCGTAAATAAACTGAATGGTAAATGCAACTGTTTTTGTAATCTTTTCAAATGTGTCATGTTATATATCAAATGAAAGCTCTAATTACAAGCTTTCTAGCAATGTGTAGTTTTTATAAGTATATTCATATTTGTGTTATCTAAAACAAATGTTCCAAAATATATGAAAATTGTCACCGACATCCACATCTTCATGTATGCTACAATTACCATTGATATATATATATTAAATCCTTGATTAATTGCACCCGATAATTTGTTATATTTTTTTAAAAACTAAAATGAGAAAACTTCATCTTAAGTTCTTAAATTTGTAATTGACTGGCATATGTTGGCTTCCAAGTAGTACAGGTAGTGCATGGCTCAAAACAAGATAACAGATATGACGTAATTTTGATGATTTATGCAGAATTTCGATGGAAATAAGGTAAGCTTATGTAGTTGCTTTCTGCCAGTTGATTTATTGACTTATGCATATTCCATTTAGTATGATGGGGTTGGGTAGGATACAGAGAGATTGTGAGAGAGGGGGTGAGAGAGAAGGGCTGAGAGAAGGGCTGAGAGAAGGGCTGAGAGCGAGAGAGAGAGAGAGAGAGAGAGAGAGAGAGAGAGAGAGAGAGAGAGAGAGAGAGAGAGAGAGAGAGAGAGAGAGAGAGAGAGAGAGAGAGAGAGAGAGAGAGAGAGAGAGAGAGAGAGAGAGAGAGAGAGAGAGAGGGAGAGAGAGAGGGGGGGGGGGGGGGGGGGGTGAGAGAAGGCTGAGAGTTCACGATACACTGGTTAAAATATGCGTTTAATGTCAACGTGTTAATAGTTTTATGACGTCACATCTGCGAACCATGATGCTATACAATTTATGATGAAGTATGTAGATATGCTTACGGTTGGTGAACAAATGCTTACGTATGGTGCAGAAATGGTTAATGTGGTGTACACATGGTTAAAGAGGTGTAGAAATGGTTACTGTGGTGTAGAAATGTTTATGTAATTGATGTGATGTAAAAATGTTGACGTGTAGTGTAGAAAAGCTGACGAGTAGTGTAGAAATGCTTACGTGTAGTCTAGAAATACGTATAGTGTAGAATTGCTTGTATATGGTGTAGAAATGCTTATGTATGGTGTAGAAATGCTTATGTATGGTGTAGAAATGCTTACGTATATGTGTATAAATGTTGACGTGTAGTGTAGAAATGCTTACATGTGTTGTAGAAATGCTTACGTATATGTGTATAGAAATGCTTATGTATATGGTATAGAAATGATTATGTATATGGTATAGAAATGATTATGTATATGGTATAGAAATGATTATGTATATGGTATAGAAATGATTACGTTGCTTGTATATGGTGTTAACATGCTTACATGTTGTGTAACAATGCATACGTATGGTGTAGAAATGCTTACGTATGGTGTAGACATGCATGTGTATGATGTAGAATTGCTTGTATATGGTGTAGAAATGCTTACATGTTGTGTAGCAATGCATACGTATGGTGTAGAAATGCTTACATGTTGTGTAGCAATGCATGCGTATGGTGTAGAAATGCTTACATTTACTGTAGATACGCTTTTGTGTGGTGTAGATATGCTAGCGTATGCATTGTTTAGAAATGGTTACGGATGGTGTAGAAATGTTTACGTATGGTATAAAAACGATTACGTTCAGTGCAGAAATATTTGAAAGAGGTGTAAAAAACATTAACGTATGGTATAGAGACGCTCTGTTCGTTGTAGAAATACTTACTAATGTGGTGTATAGGCATGCTTCGTGATGTGTAGAAATGTTTGTATGGTGTAGAAATGTTTGTTTGGTGTAGAAATGCTTGTTTGGTGTAGAAGAGCTTATGCATGTGTGGTGTCACAAGGACTTGCAGTATTATTTAGCAAAGTGATAAAAATACACGCGCTGTTTTAAGAGGCACAAGCCAATGTGACGTCTGTGTTGGATTTTGTCGAGTAGAATTGCTGAGGTTTGCAGTCATTGTGGATTGTTGACCTCCATTGACCCCGACGTCACACCTGACTGACCACACAGGTAAATCCTCTCTGTTGAGTAGGTGTCGATGTTGGCAGGTAATCCGACAGGTAAGTATCTATCTACTTGGGTAAGCAGAGTTAATCTCTGGATCAGCTCTGTAGGTATTCGGTATATCTAGAGAGTCGCCGGTTGAAAAAATATATTTTATAAATTATATAATATATAATACATATACTATAACTGTAACGTTTCAAGAGGTGAGTGGGTCACGTGTTTGATAGCGTGTACATAATTATCATATTATAAATATTGAAATTATATTCAATGCACTAGGGTTTATTCGCCGAATTAGGTTTTTTATACGTATCGGTTTTCGATAGTCCGTGCATCTGTCTGTAAATGTTCCGCTTTTTCGACTACTTTTCCAGAACCAGTGCCCCATAGAGAGCTTAAATATAGGCCTACATACTCCTTGACCAATGGGGGTTCTAAATTAGATTAGTAGATTAATAGATTAAGTGACCCTGTGACCCCAAATATGGATCACAACCTATTTTCATTTTTCCTCCAGTGCCAAAGGTTGTAGAAAGCAGCAATGTATAACATATTATATACATAATATAATTGTTTAAAGCCTGATGATACAGAGCCAATGGCTCTATTTTTTCAGTTGTACGGGAAGATACAAATTTTTAAACACACAATAAATAACTTTATAATGAATTTAGAGGTTATAGTTTAAAGTTCTACATGAGGTAAAAACGCATGAAATTCGTATATTACATGGAAACATTTTGAACCAATATACACAGTGCAATTTAGCAATATCAGGTACGATAAAGGTCCGTCGACACTGTTCGATTTTGTAGTTACAACTTGTAGTATGGACACAGTTTGCATGTACATAACTAGTTTTCACGTTGCAACTAAAGTTGGTTAATACAAGTCGTATCTATAAATCGTACCGCAAGAACGGGCCTTAAGCGAGATCGATTTTGTTTTCTAACCTGGCGTGTCTATTCAACTACAGAAAAAACGAATATAATTTCAACGTTTAAGTGTGTGAAAACTAAAAAACTTGTTTTCAATTTGAAGTAAGAGATTAAACTGTCGTTGCTTTTTAAACGATATATTAGTCTGCCATGTTATAATCATGGGTTCTGATTAGAAAAAAAATCGGGTTCGATCCTCCAATCTATGCTATGTTGAGTTAGTTTAATGTTGTAGAGCTCCTCATAACACATTGTGAATGATACATCTTGGTTGCGTTGAAAATTGCAATTTTATGGACGCTTCAATCAGTTTTGACTGGCGTCCGATCATGTATTTAGAAAAAGGTTGGGTAGCTTTTACAAAATGTAGGGGAAAGGTGGCGACAAAATAACGTTGTAGCCTTTCTCCCTGCAATAGTATTCGTCTACACTGAGAGGCAAAAGAAACGATACGGATTTTACAACACATATTGTTTTCTGCCGGATAATGTCGATTTTGAATGTCTGACAAGAGAAGAGTATATACATAATTTCACTTATGAGGTGATACTGAATATTTTATATCTGTTCAAACACGCTTGGGGTGCTGAAATTTGTTTTTTTAATTTTGACAATAATGTAAGGTGACATTTTATGAAGTACATGTATGTAAATTATGTCAGTACAAAATGTTGTCGGCATAATGCACCTTCTTGGAAATTAAATCGATGACGCACAGTTGCTGTAGGATGTCATAAAAAAAACCCCAGAAAAACATATTTCATTCGCCTGGTTAAAGGGACACCGCGTCGAGAATAAAAATCAGATCATGTGTATCTACCTATGCTGAATAACATGTCTGCTAACAAGTCACAGACACCGAATTTCAGATAATTGACGTAATTGGTAATGAAAACTACTGCATGTAGACAGTGAAGTGAAGCGTAGTTCGTTAGCAGACACTCTAATCAGCTTAGTGAGATAAAGATGAGACTCATTTTTATCCTCGACGCAGTGTCCCTTTAAGGATATTTTCAAACGACTATTTCTGAAAAGCCGTGTTTTTCCGAAACATGAACATATAATGTTTCGAAAAAATAAAAAATAAATTTTGTTGGCTTCTACAGATATGGCGTAATTATGTTTCAGTCGTGGATTAAATTATTTTGCATTTTCGATTGTATCGTTTCTTTTGACCTTTCGTGTATATTTCCTACATCTGCGATCCAATCCAAAACAAAGATTTTGAATAACGTACTGCGTGATCATCGATTAACCAATCAGAAAGCAATGTTCCGTGTCAAATTTCAAAATCACATTCTGATTGGTTCGCAGATGAATCAAAGGGAGGTAATATGATTTTTGCAAATGACCAATGTGGTTCCAGGGTATTATGAAAGATGTTTCCCTTGAGTTGCGTTTAAGATTGTTTAGCCAGTCTGAGTAAAATCGACCTTATTCCGAGGAATACAATTTGCAAAATACTGCATCTACCGGGATACGAACAGGTCCTGTAGATTCCTCGCCACAACGTCTGAGAACACCCCGTATAGGCGCATGTTCCGAACCAGTTTAGCGCAGCCAAAGCCCAGTCAACTAGCTGACCAATCACATGTTAGGGTATAAACGGTCGTTGTTTTGAAAGCATTCAGAACAGACGGCAGTTGGGAGTTATCTGCCCCTAGTTTCTCGCACCGAAAGCTTTTGTTTGACGTCTTGTGATTGGTTAGCTGAATTGCGTCAGAAAATGGAAGTCAACGGGCTGTTATCAGACGGCTTTGCGAGAAAACCTCCGAACGATGTGAGATCGTATCCCGGTATATGCACTATTTTGAAACATTTATTCCTCGATTTTAATCAGACTGATTGTTTAGCAAGCCTTAGTCGGTTCCTGTTTTCAGCAGATTTTCACCAAAGCCAGGCAGTGGATTCGCAAATCGACCACATCTGCGGTCCGTTCAAGATGGAGGCGGTGAAACAAGTCAAGTCGGCGCCCGCATCACTGAACGGCACCTGTGGATCATCATTGTGTATTCCGTTAAAAGGGATATTTGCAAGTCTATTGTCAATAAAGACATCGACCAAGTCTGTACTTAATTCTATATAGAATCATAGCACCATGGCAGCTATAATGTTAATTTCCCGGACTAAGCTCATGACAAGCTCATTCTCTTCCTTGCCGAAGTTCTCATGCTTTTTTCGATTTCGGCGTGCCTGTTAGCGGTACATGATAGCCTATCACTCCTTTCAAGATTCATTTTGTGATGAAAATGTGTATACATGTATGATTGCAATAATAATCATGACAGTTTAGGAAAGTGATTCGTTAAATTATCTGAAGCTAGTGTCTAAATAATTGTACAAACAATATGTTTTGATTAAAATAACGTGTTTACACTTCCGGTTAAAGTGACTTAATTATTGGCGAGATAACGTTTGTTTTGATGAGTACAGTATGTCTATATTTGATCCTTCACGTTGATTTTGAAACACGACTTTTGATTGCATTATATGCTTTTCGGCAAGGCAAGGCATGACATGAATTTGCCACTATACCAGAGCGGTTGGATAGTTGGATCGTTGCAGCCAGGGCGCTTAGTGGAGTACTGAAATCTAACACAAGAAACAACCCGAAAACACTAGATCACAAATGTATTTGTTTTCGTCTACCCTTGGTGAACTTGTACACAGTGTTGACCCTTACATTGCGACACCTCTGACCGGAAGTGGTTCTAGTGGTTTGTTGCTTCAACGTAATTTTCTCACCACTGATATTAGACAAGCTTTGTTCAGGATGACTACCTGGGAGGGAAATTTGCGTTTTCGATGTTTTGAATGTTGTGGTTCCCTCGGCACATGTTTTGAGGGGTTTGGTCTCCCTGAGAGTCCCCAATGTTCTGAAGGAGTTGTTTGATTTTTCAACAGATTTGTTAGACGTACTTCGTGAATGTTTTCTATGACTATCCCCGAGACAAAGCTCCGACTTCGCACTTCCCATCTGCCTTGCACTATGAGAGCTGCTTTGGTCACTTCCGGTAGAAATCGGATTTCCGGATGTGACGTCAT
Organism: Gibbula magus; assembly: GCA_936450465.1. Taxonomy (NCBI): domain Eukaryota; kingdom Metazoa; phylum Mollusca; class Gastropoda; order Trochida; family Trochidae; genus Gibbula; species Gibbula magus. The sequence goes on along the minus strand of OW388295.1, from coordinate 58,300,859 downwards.
CCTTTCTAGAAAGAAGTGAGGTCATGTCGATGCAAGGCTTTCTAAGCGGAACAGCAGACGACACTTTCCTTAGTCCAATTGTAGATGTCGTCTGCTCGGCTTCGTCAGAAACTAAACTACTTCCGGTTTGGTGAAGCTGGTTCTGAGGCGACGGTGCGTCGCTCTCACACATAGCTACATACTGTTCCCACGTTAGGTAAACTCGTTTGGCAGATTTCAAGTTCTGGGAACATGGCGCCGACTTGTTTCTCTTAATTGTGGTTGTGGACATCTCGGAGCCGCTCGGTCGTGACTCTAGCAGAAGGTTCCGGAAATCCTGCGTGCAAGAATGCGCAGACGTCACGGAGCGGATACTTCTGGTGCTGTTGGAAATGAAAACAATGTTTCAATGAAATTCAAAGTAATAAAATAATATATGATATAGGCCATTATTTACAAGTATCCAGACTCCTTTCTGTCAAAACCGGTTCCATTAAAAACAACATGAACACACTGGAATTTTAATAATTCATTTTAAAACTGTATACCATAGGCGTAGCAACGATTTTGTTTTTAAAAAAGGGGGGGGGGGGGGGGGGGGGGTGTTATTGGAGGCTCAGAGATTAATTCTTGAACAGTTGATTAATCACCATCGTCGACTAGAGGCGGGCGTTTATTAGAGGCCGCATATTGTGGGGAGACGGTAACCATTGACTACACTCTAACGTACCTGTGACTGTCATCTGAATACGCTGCGTGGAGTTCTATCCCGAGCGCCTGTGGATCTGTGTTACCCTGTCCTGCGTCTCCCACTGTGTGGTAATACCTGGGTGAAATTAGTAATTACAGTGATTTTCAGACGCTTCAATCATATTTTGTTCACATCATATTACTAAAATACCGATGATCAAATGGTTTTCTCTTAAAGACATTATAAAGACAAGGACAGCTTATGGATGATCAACGTCTTTAGTCCACAATGGCGCGACGTTTCGGTATAGATCTATCAACTTCTTTATTTTACAGTGGCGACGTTTCGGTATATATCCCTATATCGTTCGCCATTGTGAAATAAAGAAGTTGATCATCCATAAAATATTCTTGACTTTCTATTACCCAACTTCTAGAATGCCTCTCAAACAGTTAAAAACATTATGTACAGATCTTCATTATATGGCCTGGTTCATTTGCAACAAGCGCAAATAAAATATCATATACCTTTCAAGTTGAGTCTATACATATCTCGACAATATCTATATCCCCCTGTACATACTCATTAATACAACCCCTTATTCCTTATACATTCCCCAGCAAAAGAAACGCACACCTCAAAATCCACGAATTAACAATATTGCTGACACTCAGTTACGCCATATCTCTAGGAACCAACTAAATTGAATTTACAAGTTTTGTAAAAAAATTTTTTTATTCTCTCTGAGAAATGCGCTTGTTTAAAACGCCTTAAGTAGACGATAGAGAAGAGTGAAAATGTGGCATATTGGCATATGTTGGCATATTATAAAACGACGTTAATGCGTTAACGATAAAAGTCCAAGATGGTATATTATGTCAAATACATATTGTATTAGCATATTTTTCATATTGTATCATAGTGCAGGTTAATGGACAAACATTCTGGTCGAGTGTTTAAAAAGAGACTGTAACACCCATTATGTGTTTGAGTACACATAAAAAAAAAAAGCACCATACGCTGATGAATGGAATTGTCTATAATTATTTACAAGACAATAGTCAATTACATACATTCAAAATTTACTGTATCCGCCAACAGCATTTTGAGGTTTTACTAACCTGATTTGCAAAAGAAACGCCACCACATTTTCAACAGAGTAAAAACTGAAATAATGCTGTCGGATGAAGTCGATTTTAAGTGTCTTTGATGATAGATATGATAAGATAAGATAAGATAATATTTATTGTCCCAATAGGGAAATTTGTTGTGTATAATTACAATTCTCCAGCATACAAACATACAAATATCATTAAAAAACAATACATATTAACACAGTTTACAGAGACTAGAATATGCTATACATGAAAGTGTTTATCATGCAATATTGCACTTATCAGAATTTATTTCTCTAATGCTGCAAGGAATGAATGATTGGCGAAACCTGTTTGTTCTAAAAGTCGGCATTCGCAGTCTACGTCCAGAAGGTAGTATTGAATATTCCGAAAAAAGAAGATGCGTAGAATCACCTAAAATTTTGTTTGCTTTTTTTGATAACTTCTGCTCATAATAACTGCCGATAGTTTCAATAGGAAGCCCAATGATTTTAGAAGCCGTATTAACGATTTTTGCCAATTTGTTTTTGTTTTGAACAGACAGGTTTCCGTACCATCTTAAAAAGTTAAATGTTATGACATTTTGAATGAAGGTTCTGTAAAATAACATCATGGTGGTTTGGTCAATTTTGAAGAGTTTTAGCTTCCACAGGAAATGTAAACGTTGCTGTCCCTTCTTATATATTTTCTCATTGTTCTCATTCCAAGAGAGTTTAGAATCAGGGATAGTACCCAAATACTTATATTCATTATAACATGTTTATTTTATAAAGAATACCCACAATTGCATTCATCAGGGTGTGATACTTTAATCGTCATACTCTTCAAACACACGCGGGGTGCTGAATTCGTTTTTTCACTGATCGGAAGGACGCCATAAAAGAAGCCAAACTGTCGCTTTTCGCTCTCCTATCTCGCCTAGTTTCTAGATTTTCAAAAGGATATTTTTTAAAAGGCGTGTTTTTCAAAAACATGAACAGGTAATTTTTTAAAAACTTTTAACAATTAATTCAGTTGGCATCAGGAAAATGACTGTCTCAGTTTGTATTAACCGCGGATTTAAATATCATGTATTTTTGTTGGTGGCGTTTCTTTTGCAAGTCATTTGATGTTGAGTACTAGCTTTTCTTTTGCCTGGAAGTGTATCCCTGTATATATATTTACGTTGAATCAATAACATAGGCGTAGGAACCGGGGGCAGAACAAAATCTGAAATTTTTTTGGGAGACCAAAATCGAGATGTAAACGCAAATCCAGATATTTAAGACCAAATATATAGAGAAAAACTTTGATTTTGCAAGTTACCACCCCAAAAATGTCAGTTTTTTGGGATGTAGCGGTTCTTGAGAAGGCGAAAGTGTCATATTTTCGACTTAAAGGACTAACACGACATTGTCAACACCCAAAATATGATCTGGTTTCAAATCACTGGGCAAACTGTAGTAATATCCATTGCTAAAAGGTTATCTGAAGCCCAAATATTACACCTTGGCGCCTCACAAGACGCCCCCACCCCTACTTTTGAACCGTTCTTACGCCTATGAATAATAAATATATATGAACGTACACGTTCTATGAACAGTACCTGTATCTCTGTATATACTTGGCCGGATCCTCGAAGTGCGTGAACACATACCCGCTCGCCTGATCTGTTCCTGTGTTCCTTGACTTCTTCTGTTCCTGTCTCTCACTCTGTTCCGGTCTATCCAACGCCTCAAGGAACGCTTCCATTGTCCAAGAGTCTGGCTTTTGTGTATTATCGTAACCATTAGAAACTTCCAGTAGCTTCGATGTCGCTTGACTCACATCTGAACAACAACTGAAGCCGTAGACAGATTCCCGACTTGACCCTTCCTCTGCCGTCATCTTTTATGACCTCACGCGATTGTTAGCGTACTGTGACGTCATGCTTTTGTGATCGTAAGTCATCAGGGCTGCTGGATTTGTCCACCTACAGGAGAAACGGCGTATCATGACGTCGTGGCGCAAGCTCCAAAGTAGTTCGCACCCATTCCCTTCTCATGAAAGGCCACTCGCTGTTTGATTTAGTTTAAGGCACTTTAGATGGTAATTTATCGTATAGGTTATTTTCGCCCTTATTTATATTTTCTTAACAACAAATATGCAGTCATTAGATTCGTCAACTTAAACGGATAATTATTGTTTTCACTTTTTTCAGCGGTACTTTCACATCCAATTCACATCACTGATGAGACGTGCGTTCAGTAGCACTAAATTTATCGGGATGTTCGCGAGCGCCGCGAACAGTTTATTCCTGAACGCCCAAAAGACGTTATTTTCTGTATAAATAATAAGTTGATTCAAAGAACACTTTTGAATATAATGTTTGTTATGATTCCAGAATCCTCTAGATTTGTTTCTGTTTCGGGAAGCTGTTTTGGAGTTTCAGTCCTAAAGGCTTGTCACGTGATTTTCATTGTACCACACTGGTGTAATTCGCTCTGACTTCCTGTTACCATGACAACTGAATGCTAGCACTCCTTTGTTGACGCCATCGAATCGCATGACATTGAACAAAACTTGAATTTCTGTGTAAGATCACTCCTGATATGAAACGAAAAAGGTAAATCGATTGACAATCAAAAACAAAAGTTAAACTAAAAAGTCAAAATACATATTTAACGGCAAGTGTCGATAAAAGTCAGTCCTTCTCGATAAAACACAAAACATAATTTATAACGTTTGGCAAATGTGACCCCAAACAACACAATGGATGTACCTGAGATTTATGTTTCTTTAAAAAAATCAAAACCAGACTTTGACATTAAGATACTGAACTTTGACCTAGAAGGAACACTTTGATATCTACAAGATATATGTTAATGCCTTTCTATAAATATAATATGTTTTTTTCCTTCATAATGAAGAGAAAACTATTATACATAATTCAACTACAGGCACTTTAATCCTTAAAGGCGCTGTAGCACGTTTTTTTGCTGAAATAAGTCTATAAAATGTATTTGAAAAATAATGTCAACAATAGTAAAACACCCTTCTCTCTTCGGAAAATCAAGTTGCAAATGAGTGTACATGGTTCCGTAAAGCCATGGGAATTTTTTTTGTCATTCGAATATAATAAAATGTGTTCACAATAAAATGGCCGCCATGTAATTTTGGCTTTATACGCAACACCGTTATTACCACTACGGATCATTGGTTTGTGTAATAAGATGTTTTACCCTCTAAAGTAAATATAAATGACATAAACAATCATTATAAATGAGAAATTTGAAAAAATAAAATTTGCAAAAAACGTGCTACAGCGCCTTTAAAACGGCCCAAAATTGTGTCGCCAAATAGACATTAAAATCGATTTATTGATTAAAGTGGGTATTAAACACAAGCTTACGCCAAGTTAATCCTCTTAAGGAAAATTTAGTATATACATATCCGTGTATTCAAAATTCGCATACTTCGCATAATCTAAAGCTTATAATACTAGTTTGTTTTGGCCCCAAGCTGTTACCGAGTTCATATGTGATCGTTTGGGCATTATCACATTCCCTTTCACGCATATTTGGTATTTGGTATTTGGAATGTGGGATTTGCCATTGATTGTAAGGTAGCAAGACCCTATGTCGTAACAAATGCGCATTTGTTCTCGTGTGAAAGTAACGACATGCAATAAAACCAAACATAATCTGTCATATTTGTAGCCGGACCTTAAACCAGGTCGCCATATAACGGAACATATCTGTATTTTCAACGTCCAAGGGCGTGTTTCCGATTACTTCCATTCGCGTGGATCAAACGCTCCACGAACTTTTCAGAACCTTTGAATCTGCACGAGATTCACGTGCTATTGACATGTTCACATCCCGAAACTTTCGCGATTGCACGATCTGCATGTGCAGTTTACAAAAAGAATCATTGGCTCATCTCACTCATCAAAATCATGGTTATCTTGTTTATCGTTGTACAAATTTCCATGGATAAAATAGATTACAAAGGCATTGCGCTCGCAGGTATGTCACAGAACTTGTATGAATACAACAATAGAGCCATTGGATCTGTGGCTCATCAGATATAGCTTTATTAATATTAAAATCTCTTGTCGGCTGTATGAATGAGTCGGTTACAAAGCTCGTTTGGTTACTTGATCCACCGGATCGCTAAACAATATAACATGACGGATGTTTTAATGTAAAAACAAACCCATCTATTAACAGAAATTCACAGTCTAAATGAAATCGACCGTTTTCCGAGAAATACAAGTTGCAAAAAAAATGCATCTGCCGGGATACGAACTCATATCGTTCGGAAGTTTCCTTGCCAAACCGTCCTTGTGGAAAGGAATCTACAGAACCTGTTCGTTTCCCGGTAGAAGCATTATTTTGCAAATTGCATTCCTCGGAACAAGGTCGATTTCAATCAGACCGCAGAAATTCCCACAATTTTCCCGACTTATGTATTTTGTATACATTTTCAAGAATAAGAATACATATCCGTTAGTTTCAAGCGATTAGGATGTTATTTTTCAAGTTAAAGGGACAGTAGCACGTGTTTTTCGCTCAAATAAGTCGATGAAATGTATATATTTGAAAAATAATGTCACCAATTGTAATTTAACACCTTTCTCCCTCCGGAAAAGTTGAAAATGAGTGTACATGGTTCGGTAAAGCCATGGGAATCTTTTTTGTAATTCGAAATAATAAAAGGTGTTCACATTAAAATGGCCGCCATGCATTTTTTGCTGTATGTACGCAACGCCGTTAATTACCACGGCGGATAAGTGTTTTTTTTATTTAGAAGTTTTCTCCTCTATAGAGTAAATATAAATGACATAAACTATCATAATAAAGTGGAAATTTGAACAAAGTATATGGTTTGACCATATATGGTTCCATGGCACTTTGGTTGGTTTGTAAGGAGAATAACACATAGGGTCTTATGTGGCGTTCGAGGCGTTAATTTGCTATTTAGTGACCTCTTTAAAGCTGAACGCCTGGTGCTGACAATAACGCATTTGATGAATTGAGAACTTATTCTTAGTTAGCCAGCTATAGAATTAATCATGTCAACAGTAATACTGGAATTAACAAGGACAAATCAATATACAATATAATCTACAAGCTTGGGAATTATCGAACACCTGTCAAGTTGTCCACAGTCTCGCGTATAATACGTGAGGAACAAAGAGAAAATGTGTCATACAATTTTGATGACATTTTGAAATACCCGCACAAGCCAGAGCGAGGATCAACACATAAACGTTAATACTTTTAAATGACCTAACATCGTATGACACACTTTCAAGTGTAATATGTTCTTAGTATACATTTTATTCAAGAGATACGACTTTGTCCCCCAAAAACGTGCAGTCACAAGAAATGAAACAAACATCACGTGCAACTCGTGCAGTCCTATAACAAGTTTGAAATAAACAGACGATATAGCACGTGCAACCCGTGCAGTCGTAGGCGTTTCGTTTACAACAGTCAAAATCGCACGTGCAACTCGTGCATTTGCATTCGGTGACACGAAAAGTGGTATTTACAACAAATACAGTTATGAAAGCTGAACTGTATATTGCACCAAACAACATGGTGAGAAATGTTTTTTATACGACCATTAAAGTTTTATTCTGTATATCCAATATGTAATTACACAATGGAACGGGCTTTAAATAAGCTCTTCGGGGATTGTTGGCCAATCCATTCGTGAATTGTACATTTCATGAATAAAATTTGTATTATGTCCCTCACAAAACTGCTGACCTTGCATGCATCATGATTTCACATTCACATATTAAGAATATAAAACTAAAATAAAAGTACATTTATAGTAGATTTGACACACCTGTGTAAAGACTGCACGTCAGAAATGTCTTACCTTATAGAAACATTATATCTTAGGAGTGAATAACGCCTCATTCCTACTCGGGTCCTGTGGTGATTATAGGGGTCGTTATTCTGCAGGGTGAGGAGTTATTATAAATAAATGCCCAGTGAAACGAGCTAAGCTCCTAATCACACGTGAACAACGCCTGGAGCATTGAGATTTGATATCTGATACTTGATTAACAGGCAGATAAATATACACCAGAAAATCGTGGATTCTTTGGCATGGTTTGTTCTTGTGCTTCTAACAAGGAACATGTTGTTTGTGATAATTTACATGTCATAAGAACCTATAACCTATAACAGATTATTTCAGTTCTTCAAGAACACGAATAACGAATTGGTTATACCACAGAGAACATTACTTAAACAATTGAGGAAAAATCTGAGATGTTATGTGCAATTTATCATAATCATATATGACGTCATAAATCAACGTGATAATTTATTTACTGTGAAATATAAGATTAATAAAAACAAATGAAAGCAATATTTCATTAGAACGTGTACCAAACTGTTTGTAACAATCTCCATAAATGTTATGTATGATTTATCTGTATATGATATGTTTCCGCTTTGCTTCAAGAAGAAGTTTAATTCAATATGAATGGCAATACGACCAAAAGAATTACAAAAAAAATTATCAAGCAGATGGACAGACGAAGAAGCTTTCACATATACAGGTAAATTTTGCCAAGCTAAATTGCAACATTTTCAGAATTTGTTCATGATTTGTTGTTGGAGATCTGGTAGGATATACGGTATAACACGAGGAATGTACAAGATCGGTATTGATAATAATGTGGACAACGAGTAAGAAATTGTATTCATCTTGTAGTAGATAAGAAGTACATTTATAAGATTTAATAGAATAAGTATTTTACTTATTACGGCGACAAAACTGTATCTAATGTTTGTTACGCGGAACTTGAGTAATACACGTAAAATAGCTTTACCGTGGCATAACTATATCATATGTAATTTTCAGGCACAAGTACAGATTAATAAGAAGAGTACAATTTAATGTAATGTTTTAAATATGAAGAAAGTTGACATGTAAACCAATCTATATCTTGACATTTGAGTTTAGACTAATTTAAAAAACTTGTAACATCGCCACATTCTGGTGATTTCCACACATAATCGCAGGATTACATAGTTGCTCGTGTAATATTATCCAAAAAACAACATTCTTACCTTTGTCATATAAGCAGCGTTATATCACCCTCGTGTTACCTGTACAAGTCAGGTAAGTATTGACTTTCTTACCTGCAGCGTTACAGGTGAGGTGGACAGGTGCAAAAGCGTGCAGCGTTCTTCAGCCCACCTCCAATTAGCAGTACTGATTGATTTTTTAAGCCCAAGAGAGCTAAACAATAATTATCGTCGTGAAGAATCGCAACTAGGGAGTATTTGTTGTGAATACTTAATGATACACCGGAAAATTGTGTTTGCACTTTGGGACTTTGAGATTATTCGGGAAACATTTAAAAAAACAGCGCCATTGGTTATGTAGCTCATTAGTGTTTGCCTGATTAATAATCTAAGACAGTCAGGACCAAATGAACACACTTTGATCCCCTAGGTGCACGGTACCTCCCAACAACATTTCAGCTATCACTGTACTATAGGGGGTGTAGTGGTTCTGGAGGAGAAGTCGAACATGCGAAAAGATTACTCCCGACAGACGGTCGCCGGCGACCATGTCATAACTATCCCATCTGCTCCGGTCTGGTGAGCAAAGTATTTTTTTAATATATATATTAAAAAATATGTTTTGGGACTCAATATCCACACTATTTTTAAATAACCGAAATTATCAGAAATATATTTTGAATTTTTGTTTTACGTTACCATTGAGTACGGGTGCACCAACAGTCCAATACACCAATGTACTGGCTTTAACAGTCGCTATAAATAGAACACTCCAATATGCACTTCAAATGGGATCGAAATGATATCTTTTGTTGACACTGGAAGATTGTACAATGATTTATTACGACTTTAAATTTCAAATTTGGGGTAATTTATCTCCCAGTAAAGCCTCACATATTAAGATGATTTACAATGGATCAGAGTTTGTCAGACATATTTATTTGGAATGGAAGTCACATGGTTTGAATCGAAATGCAACCTTGAGAAGACATGGGGTTAAAGTTTATATAAACTCATGTGCAAAAGAAACGTCACCATACAAAATATATTTCAGTTCACGAGCGCAATCTCATTAAAATCATATCAATGATTCGTTACCAGTTTACAATTTAGGTTGTCACTCATGGATGAGTGACAACCCAAATAGGTCTAGCCTTAGGAACGAATCAAAGATATGATTTTGATGAGATTGCGAGCGATACTTCCGAATGGAGTACAGCACATGCCAAGTTTAGCGCAAATATGTTGCGCAACAGAGATGAAACGAGCAATTTTCTCTGACTACGTTCTCACTTAGGGAAAACTAGTAGTTCATCTCTGTTGCGCAACATATTTGCGGTATACTTGGCCTGTGAATATAGGGTTACATCATGTCTTCAGAAGCCAACTTAACGTTATTTGAATTTTCAAAATATTATCTGTTCATATTTCTGAGAAATATGTTTTTTAAAATTGTTTTGGAATCTCCTTAACTAGACGAGACAAAATCAAAATCAAGAATAAAAAAATCATCTGCTTAAGCAGAAATAATACATTATCACTCGTGGCTGTGCCACTCGTGCACATATATAGTTCTACCTCACTCAATGAGTTATATAAGGTATTCGACAAGAAATATCAAATATCATCTATGTTATTTTAAATCGAAATACGTTTCTTTCCGCAGTCATTGAAACATCAGAAAAGTTCAAAATAAAAACGAGTGACTAAAACAGAAAACGAAACCAGTCTTTACCTCTAACGCTATAGTACAAGGTAAGAGTTAGTTAAGAGACTCCTACCTGGCGCGGCCCCTTTCATCTTACAGGTAACAATCGATTGTTTACCTGAGTGGCTGGATCCCGTATTGATTGATTACTTTCACCTGTATTGAACTCAGGTAGTCCTATGTCACTCTACAGGGGGTCTATGGGGGTCCTAACTTACCTGTTCGGGGGATTTCAGTTGATCTTAGACTGTCTATCGTCGACTCTCAACTTTTAGCGTCTCTAGGTTTGACGCTGTCTGGGTTCCTTCCTAAACAAGAGCGGGGCTCTGCTTTTAAAAGAGGGTTCTGTCGCAATCTTTTTTGCATTACGTTATATTGTACATAACTTTACAAAATTTTAATAACTCAAGACAAACACTGATAGCGTATTCACATAGTAACACATAACATGTCAAAAACTAATAAATGATTTGCTGTTTTCCCTCACTCGCAGCGCCGATGAATGGCTTCAGTTCTCATTGTTTTTATTTTTCAACACATGTGCATGCGCTTGTCTTTAACATGTTGTGATATATACAGTCATCAAAATATAACCTTCACAAGTATATTTCAATTTGACTGTGTTTTAATAATGTATTAATAACGTGTATGTGTAAATAGGAATATCCTTTACAATTTCGTTTCCACAAAAAATATCCCGATAGAACCCTCCTTTATAGCAGAGGCCACAAATATGGTCAGCCACAGAACCATATCCGTGGGTTTATGTAGTTATTGCATTGGGTGGTATTCATTTTATATTGCCCAGTATTGCCAAGTGCATATTCAAAGAATTGTGATATAGCCCTTTATCAAGGAATATTAAACACTAATCGAATACAACCGATCGCTCAAGGTCCAAATTTCTACCATCGGGTCATAGCGGGGGTTTGGCCTCAGGCAGTCGACCTTCAGTCTCGTATTCACGGAGGTGTCGCCTCAGGAAGTCGACCTTTTGCATATACTAAAATCTCAGGAGGACGATCCGCGGTAAGCTTTGAAGTTTGGGTGTTGTTTTAGTACAATGGTAATCTCCTAAGCGATGTTATTACAACGTTGGCGGTTGATGAACACATCGCACACCGTGTTCATATTCACTGAGATTAATTGAACATAATTTATGAAGTGAACATATTTCAATAATAAATAAATAAATAAATAAATAAGGTCTGACGAGATAAAAACAAAACAAAATCAAAAAAGTTATTCCATTCCCTCTCTCATACATACCCTTGTATTCTCTGTGACATAGAAGGCGCTGTAGGACGATTTCTTACTGAAATAAAGTGCTCTCAAAATATAAATAAGCGTTACCTATGGCTAAATAATACTCCCGAATCAATAAAAGAGTTTTAAAATGGGTAATACACATGCTGAATTTCAGTTAGGATTAAGGGTTTTGGAGTTCTGCTTCGAAATAAGACCTATCCCTGAACAAAGTCCAAAACCAGCGCATGTTTTTGGAAACGAAAATGTATTTTTCAGAAATCGGAAACTTGATATCAAAAGGCACTACTTCAGTTAGTGGGTAATACATATGCAGAGTTTCAGGAAGATATGATGAAGGGTTTTGGAGCCGTGCCCCGGAAACAAACCTTTCCCTGAACAAAGTCCAAATCCAACGCGTTTCTATGGAAAAACATTTCAGAAATCTGAAAATATCGAAATGCACCACTTCAGTTGGTGGGTAGTACACACGCAAAGTTTCACGAATATATCATGAACAGTTTCCGAGTTCTGCCCCGGAAACGAAATGATTACGGACGGACAGACAGACAGACGGACAGGACGACTATATCACGCGGTATTACATACCGGTGGAATAATAAAAACGTTATTCTCCAATCGAAATAGCCTCGTTAAAGGTACATCCATTGTGTTGTTGGGGGTCAAATATGCCAAACGTTATAAATGGTCTTATTTTATCGAGGAGTACCAACTGTTACCGAAAACTACCATTTTTAAGATATTGACGATATGAAGGTAAAAGTATCGATTTATGATCGAAAACCGGACAATACACAGCGTGTGGCGCGCGCCAATGAGTCAAACGTAATTTTGGAATCTTATTTAAACCAGACAAAATAACAAATTTGGGTAGATAATGTTCAATAGGTCATATAACCACTGTACATGTAGATAGTACGTGCACTTTCGGTTTCTGCACATGCATAATGATGTTACTCGATTTTAATTGGAAACTAGTAATTATGAATATGTTTGGCGATTGGGGATGAATATGCAAGCTGATTGAATTTGTTTGTATTGTAAACAGCGCATATGGTGTGTTGGAACGTATTAAAGCCAAATAAAATTTTATGAAACACAATGGATGCACCTTTAATAAAGACGATCTACAGACGTAGCGAAATTACATAGATCTGACGATAAGTGGAAACGGTAGGGAGAGCTACATTCTCTTTGCTACTTCAGACGTCGATATGAGTGTCTCTGATGTCTGAGGTGATTGACAGGTGTATATTTCGTTTTCTATACATAGACTTTTGATCTGATCGCAGGTCCAAGGCTTTGACACCATTAACCCATCAAAGTGGACAGGTCCTGTCAATCATGTTAATACTTCGCTGCATTCTGCTGAAAGTATATTTACCAAGGTGTGCCAAATCAGCTCGCGTCATTACACCTGATATGTAAAAGGTAAATTCAAATAATCTCTCCTTGGCAGTGACAAAAGATGCTTGGAAAACTAGAAGTATAATTTCATTATTGGAAAAGGAGTCATCACGTATTGTACAGTTGTACATCGTAGGGTTCAATGCTCCATTTCTATAAATGAATATTACTAAATGATCGAGTGAGTCACCATACAACCGCTAGCAACAGATATGAACATGTTTTGAGTGAATAAAACATCGGCAACTAAGTTCCCCATTTACATTATTCATGTCAATGTCAAGTATTCGAGATACACGTGAACTGTGAAGACTTTAACAGTACATTATATAAGGTTATATCACTATTAAATCCTTATATTTGGTACTACAGACATGACATTAGGCTTGTTGGAAAAGCAACAGCATTCCAATACGTTGAAAGTTTTTTGTTTGTTTGTTTTTAATTATTTTTTTTATTCCATTTCAATTCAGAAGTACCGGATATGTTGAGAGGCAGAGTACAAGCAACGCATAATAAAGCATTGATAATCATAGAGGCAACGTATATCAGTACATGTATAATTCAATATAAAATTGTTGTAAGATGGACACTTGGGTTACGGTATTTTATGAGCGCTTCACTCATTATTGACTATATGAGTAAGATTTTTCCACTTCCTAGTGAAGGGACCTAATCTGTTATTTTTCCTGGCTATAAATTTTTCTTTTGTGCATGTTAGCTTAAGTTGTTTAAGGAAACCTTCAGAAGATAAAGCATGTTGCTTAATATTTGAAATATAAATACAAATTTTGGCTAGAAGGATATGTTGAAGTTAACAATTTATAATGACCCTTCAAGGGATCGAATTCACGATCACGAGTAAGGATATTCACCCTGTCACGTCCTTATATTTTGGTACGACAATGAAATTTACAAATTGTACCGTACATGTACATCCAACAAAGATGGTACTTAAAATCTGAGGTTCCTAGCATTACTGGTTCTTGGGAAGAAGTCGTTTACAGATTTAAGGGTGGACACCCTGGCAGGTCCATATTTAAGAGGGGATCAAAACGATATTTATATACTTTAGTCTAGATGTAACAAAGGTGTTAATCTGAAAAAATCAGATTCCTATGTCAATTGGCTTCAGAGAGAAGTTGTTTTAATATTTTGGGTAAAATGGCTACACTTTACACTTTTGAGAAGAGTTGGAGTCAGGACAAAGGTGCAAGGGGTAGCGAAAATCGAGAATGTAGAGAAGTCGAAAATGTGAAAAGTTAACGGACACCAGGGCCGTGTTCAAGAGAGCTCTACGTAACAAGGCGAGCAAACTTCGAGGAATCGCACTGTGTCGTTTAGGAGAGAATGCGCTACATTAAGCGCTACATTGAGCGATCAATGAATTATTATAAGCGCTCGCTGTTATGGAACGGAGCCCTGACGACGGTCCATGCTATAAGCCCATCTGACCTTTCAGGCTTGATGAGCTAAAACAAACTTAGTAAGAGATGGGGTTGTACAAGGGGAGTCACTTAGACACTTATCGTTTATATATTCACCACATTATTCTAAGTACGTTATTGTAGAGTGGAGGTGATGATAAAACAGAAAAGCACTTTCACTGTATTTGATATTGAAGCGAACAAAGTGGCTAGGCACACGAGCAGGAGTAAAGAATACATGCTGGTTCGCTATAATGGTAGATATCATTGCAAAGCAAACACATTAAAGCCTAGTAACGCCTCAGAGTCATGATATGTACATAACGTCTCTCTCTCTCTCTCTCTCTCTCTCTCTCTCTCTCTCTCTCTCTCTCTCTCTCTCTCTCTCTCTCTCTCTCTCTCTCTCTCTCTCTCTCTCTCTCTCTCTCTCTCTCTCTCTCAATAAGAATTAGACATATCTTTCGTGTCGTTTTATAAGTACTACATGTCCCATTGTTATATCTGAGAGTATCCCTTTAAGTGATTAAAGCATACCGTAATGGGCCCAAGCATAATACACAATCGTTTATGTTTCCTCGAATTTTGACTCCATAACAGTTCATTGGTTGTGTTACCATGGTCGCTTTGGGGTTTATCAACGACATGTTTGTATCTCCAGAAAATATTTCACCATTCCACACACAAAAATGCATCGTATAAGTTCATAATGTACTACGATTACTAGCTGTAGACAGGACTTACCTCATATGCTTCTGATTCCCATTTGGTCGTTAATCTCCGGTAAGCTCTGGTTGGACGTTCTGAATGAGGGTGATCTCGAATACACTGCAGGACGAGCATTCAAACAGCTAAACATGACAGAGCGAACGTTTAGAAGAGGGCGGGGATCATTAACTCTCAATGGATATTGACAGATTGTATATTCAGTTCAATATTGTGTATATTTCAAAAGGTAGCAGGCAATTTGGAATGAAAGCACGCTCACCCGTTGACCTTTCCTCTCAATATATTTGTACGTTACTGTTTGATACCCATGTTACATAGCGAAGGTATTCAGTTTTCCCTTTTTTTGGCGCACACTTTTCAAAATTAACATTTATTTTTAGATGTAAGTTCGAAATGATTTTATAGCAAGTTGACCTAACATAATAAAGAAGTTGTTATCCAGAAAACGTGTCTTTATTATTCAACTTGACATAACATTCAATGTGAAAACGCCATTAGCACACGTTTATCCAAGGTTATTGTAATATTAAGCATTATCCATGTGGTATTTACGTCATGCGGCATAACATAATACAATTGTATCACCTTGCATAACTAGCCTTCGGTATTATGTATGCTGTTTGAAAGCAATAAAATTATCATGCAATGTAATGTATTCTCGACGACAAAAGAAGGACCCTCCCTATCCTCAGTATTTACGTTTTGTTAAGTCATATAACTGTGAAATAGAGCCATGGGCTCTGCAGCTCATTAGATACTATAGCTACTATACACATATAAACATAATTTTTGGTGTGGACAAATTTACGGAGTTCAACATGTTTTGCTTTCAATACAGGTTTCCTTATAACCAATATTTAAAAAATTAGTGGAGCAACTGTAAAATGTTTTTACCATGTTTCCCTGATGAGCTAAAACGTGCTGGAAGAGAGGTGTACATACATACTTAGAAAACACATTTAAATAGATATGTTTTGAGATATATATGATCTGATGGTGACAGTAGGTCTAATTAGAGACAGATCATTGTCTATGAAGACCCCGAGATCTTTTACCAGCAGAGGTCAGAATGACAGCTGGTCCAACATGGACATCTTTAACATAAGTCTCCCTGGGCCCCCTTTCACAAAGCACTACGGTGATCGTAAGTCACTTAGGTAACCTTAGGGAAATGTTAAAGAATGGAAGTTAAGGTTAATCTTAGTAAATGTTGTTCTGTGAAAGGACACCCTGATCTGTTTTCGACTTCCACATCATTATAGTCCGGCAGCCAGCCCTTGTGACCGGGAAAGTGCGTCCATAGAAAATATTTTTGTTCATCTTAGGGTTCAGTACTGAATATTACTAAATGATCGAGTGAGTCACCATACAACCGCTAGCAACATATATGGACATGCTTTGAGTGAATAAAACATCGGCAACTAAGTTCCCCATTTACATTATTCATGTCAATGTCAAGTATTCGAGATACACGTGAACTGTGAAGACTTTAACAGTACATTATATAAGGTTATATCATTATTAAATCCTTAGTTTTGGTACTACAGGCATTACATTAGGCTTGTTGGAAAAGCATAAGCATTCCAATACGTTGAAAGTTTTTGTTTTTGTTTTTTGTAGAATGTTTTATTTTCCATTTCAATTCAGGAGTACAGGACATGTTGAGAGGTTGAGTTCAAACAACGCATACTAAAGCATTGATGATCACAGAGGCAACTTATCAGTACATGCATAATTCAATATAAAAGCAATATTGTTGTAAGATGGACACTTGGGTTACGGTATTTTATAAGCGCTTCACTCATTATTGAGTATATGAGTAATCTGTTATTTTTCCTGGCTATAATTTTTTCTATTGTGCATGTTAGCTTAAGTTGTTTAAGGAAACCTTCAGAATATAAAGCATGTCGCTTAATATTCGAAATATAAATAAATCTTTTGGCTAGAAGAATATGTAAAGTTAACAATTTATAATGTCCCTTCAAGGGGTCAAATTCTTCACCCTGTCACGTCCTTATTTTTTGGTACGACAATGAAATTTACGAATTGTACTGTACATCCAACAAAGATGGTACTTAAAATGTGAGGTTCCTAGCGTTACTGGTTCTTGGGAAGAAGTCGTTTACAGATTTAATGGTGGACACCATGTCAGGTCCATATTTAAGAGGGGATCAAAACGATATTTACATACTTTAGTCTAGATGTAACAAATATGTTAATCTGAAAATTTCAGCTTCCTATGTCAATTGGCTTCAGAGAGAAGTTGTTTAAATAATTTGGGTAAATGGCTACACTTTACACTTTTTAGAAGAGGGGAGTCAGGAACAAATGTACATAGTTTGATCCCCGAGGTGCAAGGTACCTCCTCACAAAATTTCATGCGGGGTGTAGCGGTTCTCGAGGAGAAGTCGAAAATGTGAAAAGTTTAAGGACGCCGGACGGCCCATGTCATAAACTCATCTAACATATCAGGCATGATCAGCTAAAATGAACGAACTCTCTGCCAAACAAACTTAGTAAGAGATGGGGTTGTACAAGGGGAGTCACTTAGACCCTTATCGTTAATATATTCACCACATTATTCTAAGTACGTAAGTGTGAAGTGGAGGTGATGTTAAAACCGAAAAGCACTTTCACTGTATTTGGTATTGAAGCGAACAAAGTGGCTAAGCACACGAGCAGGAGTTAAGAATAAATGCTGGTTCGCTATAATGGTAGATATCATTGCAAAACAAACACATTAAAGCCTAGTAACGCCTCAGAGTCAGATATTTACATAACGTGACAGGACATTTCGGGTAGACATTTCATTCTAGCATTTAATAATATTAAACGTACATTCATTCATTCATTCTCTCTCTCTCTCTCTCTCCCTCTCTCTCTCTCTCTCTCTCTCTCTCTCTCTCTCTCAATAAGAGTTAGACATATCTTTCGTGTCGTTTTACAAGTTCTACATGTCCCATTGTTATCTCTGAGTGTATCCCTTTAATTGACTAAAGCATACCGTGTAATGGGCCCAAGCATAATACACAATCGTTTATGTTTCCTCGAATTTTGTCTCCGTAACAGTTCATTGGTAGTGTTACCATGGTCGCTTTGGGGTTTATCAAAGACATGTTTGTATCTCAAGAAAATATTTCACCAATCCACACACAAAAATCATCGTATAAGTTCATAATGTACTACGATTACTAGCTGTAGACAGGACTTACCTCATATGCCTCTGATTCCCATTTGGTCGTTAATCTCCGGTAAGCTCTGGTTGGACGTTCTGAATGAGGGTGATCTCGAATACACTGCAGGACGAGCATTCAAACAGCTAAACATGACAGAGCGAACGTTTAGAAGAGGGCGGGGATCATTAACACTCAGTGGATATTTACAGATTGTATATTCAGTTCAATATTGTGTATATTTCAAAAGGTAGCAGGCAATTTGGAATGAAAGCACGCTCACCCGTTGACCTTTCTTCTCAATATATTTGTACGTTACTGTTTGGTGCCCATGTTACATAGCGAAGGTATTCAGTTTTCCCTTTTTTTTGGCGCACACTTTTCAAAATTAACATTAATTTTTAGATGTATGTTCGAAATGATTTTATAGCAATTTGACCTAACATAATAAATAAGTTGTTATCCAGAAAATGTGTCTTTATTATTCAACTTGACATAACGTTCAATATGAAAACGCCATTAGCACAAGTTTATCCAAGGTTATTGTAATATTAAGCATTATCCATGTGGTATTTACGTCACGCGGCATAATAGAACATAATAGATTTTATCACCTTGCATAACATAGCCTTCGGTATTATGTATGCTGTTTGATAGCAATAAAATTATCATGCAATGTAATATATTCTCGACGACAAAAGAAGGACCCTCCCTATTCTCAGTATTTACGTTTTGTCAAGTCATATAATTGTGAATAATAGAGCCATGGGCTCTGCAGCTCATCAGATACTATAGCTACTATACATATATAAACACTATTTTTGGTGTGGACAAATTTACGAAATTCAACAGGTTTTGTTTTCATTACAGGTTTCCTTATAACCAATATTTAAAAAATTAGTGGAGCAACTGTAAAATATTTTTACCATGTTTCCCTGATGAGCTAAAAAGTGCTGGAAGAGAGGTGTACATACTTAGAAAGCACATTTAAATAGATATGTTTTGAGATATCTATGATCTGATGGTGACAGTGGGTCTAATTAGAGACAGATCATTGTCTATGAAGACCCCGAGATCTTTTACCAGCAGAGGTCTGAATGACAGCTGGTCCAACATGGATATCTTTAACATAAGTCTCCCTGGGCCCCCTTTCACAAAGCACAACGGTGATCGTAAGTCACTTAGGTAACCTTAGGGAAATGTTAAAGAATGGGAGTTAAGGTTAACCTAGTGAATGTTGCTTTGTGAAGGACACCCTGATCTGTTTTCGACTTCCACATCATTGTGGTTATCTCAGTGTTGTCGTCATTCAGCTTCAACATTGATCCACTGTTTAAAGGTGCACCCATTGGGTTGCTTGGGGCCACATATGCTGGATGTTATATGTGGTGTTATTTCGTCGTTAAGTACTGAATGTTGCAGTACATTACCATGATTGATTGATTGAAAACATATTTTATTCATTTAAGAAATGAATTGGGCACAAGTTGTGAAACTTATAGAAGCCCTCTCCAGGTAATCAACAATTATTTTACAAGGCTAGAATACATAACAAGAAAGTAAGAAATCTACAAGTGACGAAGTGGGTAAACATGTAATATACATTATTAAGGCAACACACAATTGGAAATGTTATTCTTATGACAAAATGCACTTTGAATATGGTAAATACGTACATTAGTATTAATGTATTATTTGAACCGTTGACTCTTTCCAATGAATTTATGAACATGGTGAAATATGTTTTCATTGACTGTTTGTGGAAGATTTGGGTTTCCATACAGGATTGTATTAATATCAAAGTCTGCCTTTAAATTATAAAATCTTTGCTTTAATTCTAAACGAAGATCAGCATGTCTTGGACATCTCAAGAAGAAATGATAAACATCTTCAACTAAAGCACCACAATTGCAAGATTTACTTTCAGATAAATTGACACGATACAAATCACCGTTTAGGGAACTACAAGAACTTCTTAACTTACTGTGTATAATGTTCATCTTCCTATCGCCGAATAGAAAATATTTTGGGATTTTACATTCTTTTTCAAATAATTTTGCTTTAAATGACGATAATGAATTTGAACATCTTATTTTCGAGGAAAGATTATTCCACAGATAAGCACAGTCATAAATAAAAGACTTTTGAAGGACTGCAGTTCGAAATTTTGGAATAGATAAATTTGATTTGTTACGCAAGTTGTAATGAGAAATAGTTTCAGTGGCTGGTGGAAGTAAATTAATCAGATAATCTGGAGCTTGTATATTAATAATTTTGTAAAAAGTACAAAGTTTCTTATTTTCACGTCTAATTTTTAAAGGCAACCAACCAGATTCTTTGTATAAGCTATCTCTTGAAGCAAACTTTGGTAAGCCAGTTACAATTCTTGCAGCTTCAAGTTGGACCTTTTCAAGTTTGTCACACAAAACATCCGAACAGTTATCCCAGACCTCAGAAGCATATTCCAAAATGGGTCGAATATACATTTCATACATACGTGATAAAATACTTCTATTCAAAACATACTTTAACACACGTAGAGAAGAGATTAGTTTTGAAGCCTTTTCTATGGAAAGATCAACATGATTAGACCATTTAGTATTGTCCGAGAAGATAAGGCCAAGATGTTTATGTTGATGTACACGTTCCAGTTGATCATTATTAAATACTAATCTAGGTACTTGATGACTATTACTATGGCTAAATAGCATGAATTTAATCTTATTGGGATTAAAGTTAACAAACCATTTGTTAGCCCATTCGTGTAATTGGACTAAGTCTTTGTTAAGAGAAGTTTCAACAGAATATAAATCTTTTCCAGCAGCTCCGAGTGATGCATCATCAGCAAACAATCTAGTGACGTTTTGCAAGTTATCGGGTAAATCATTGATATACACAAGGAATAAAAAAGGACCAAGGACAGATCCCTGGGGAACCCCTGCAGTAACATGTAGTTCTTTTGATAATGTACCGTTGATACATACACGTTGTCGTCTATCGGACAGATAATCCGTTAACCAATCCATGTTAAAGGTACATCCATTGTGTTGTTGGGGTCAAATATGACAAACGTTATAAATGGTCTTATTTTATCGAGAAGTACTAACTGTTACCGAAAACTACCATTTTAATGATACTCGACTTAGTATATTGACGATATGAAGGTAAAAGCAGTGATTTCTGATCGAAAACCGGACAATGCATCGCGTGTGGAGCGCGGCAATGAGTCAAACGTAATTTTGGAATCTTATTTACACCAGACACAGTAACAAATTTGGGTTGATAATGTTCAGTAGGTCATATAACTACTGTGCATGTAAATAGGACGTGCACTTTCGGTTTCTGCCCATGCATAATGATGTTACTCGATTTTAATTGGAAACTAGTATTTATGTTATGTTTGGCGATTGGGCATGAATATGCAAGCTAAGTGAATTTGTTTGTATTGTAAACAGCACATATGGTGTGTTGGAACGTATTAAAGCTAAATAAGATTTTATGAAACACAATGGATGCACCTTTAATGATAGACGACTCAGTATAGTGACGAAATAAAGTTAAAAGTTGTGATTTCTGATCAAGTGAGTGAGTTATTGTTTAACGCCGCTTCGACAGTATTGCAGCCATTAGCGGCGAGATTTCTGATCAATGTTGGTGTAGAAAGAGATGAAGGTTTTATAACCCGAGTGTCGTCTGAACAGGAGAACGGGTCTACTCTAAAAGTCCTTATAACCAAAGGAAGTTGGTTGACGTGTATAAGAAACAACAGTGGCCCCAAGACTGAACCCTGCCGATCACCGCGTGTCAACTAAACATGGTTCCAATAATGCGAGTTGATTAGAACTGCCTGGATGTATAAGTATTATGAACACCACTTAAAATCCGTTCCTTTAAAGGGGCAGTAGCACGTTTTTTGCAAATTTAATTTTTTCAAATTACCCATTTATAATGATAGTTTATGTCATTTATACTTACCGTAGAGGGTAAAACATATTATTACACAAACCAATTATCCGTAGTGGTAATAACGGTGTTGCGTATAAAGCAAAAAATGCATGGCGACCATTTTATTGTGAACACATTTTAATTTTTCGAATGACAAAAACGATTCCTATGACTTTATGGAATCATGTACACTCATTATTTAACTTGATTTTCCGAAGAGAGAATTGTGTTTTACTATTGGTTACCTTATTTTTCAAATACATTTCATCAGCTTATTTTAGCAAACAAAACATGCTACTGCCCCTTTAATTCCAACATGTTCCTGTAACGCCGTTAAGCGTCGAAGGCAGCACTATTAAATCCTTATATTTGGTACTACAGACATGACATTAGGCTTGTTGGTAAAGCATTAACATTCCAATACGTTGAACGTTTTTTAATTTTTTTTTATTTTATTATTTATTTTTCAAGGTTGCAGGTTGGAAATGTAACTTAGAATTTTGTTTCCGGAGCAGAACTCGAAAACTATAAGACATATCTCAACGAAACTTGGTGTGTGGAACAATCATCATGTGTAGGTGTGCCTTTTGGGGTTTTCAACTTCTTCGAGTTATTTTTTTTTGACCGTTTCCATGGAAATTTAACTTAGAATTTCGTTTCCGGAACAGAACTCGAAAACTATAAGACATACCTCAACGAAACTTGGTGTGTGGAACAATCATCATATGTAGATGTGCCTTTTGGGGTTTTCAACCTCTTCGAGTTATTTTCTTTACCGTTTCCATGGAAATGTAACTTAGAATTTCGTTTCCGGAGCAGAACTCGAAAACTATAAGACATATCTCAACGAAACTTGGTGTGTGGAACAATCATCATGTGTAGATGTGCCTTTTGGGGTTTTCAACTTCTTCGAGTTATTTTTTTTTACTGTTTCCATGGAAATGTAACTTAGAATTTCGTTTCCGGAACAGAACTCGAAAACTATAAGACATATCTCAACGGAACTTGGTGTGTGGAAACATCATCATGTGTAGATGTGCCTTTTGGGGTTTTCAACTTCTTCGAGTTATTTTTTTTACCGTTTCCATGGAAATGTAACTTAGAATTTCGTTTCCCAAACAGAACTCGAAAACTATAAGACATATCTCAACGGAACTTGGTGTGTGGAACAATCATCATGTGTAGATGTGCCTGAAAGGCCCGATGGGCTTATGGCATTGCACGGTGTCCAGCCGTCTGTAAACTTTTCGCATTTTGTCTTCTTCTCTAGAACCACTTTGTCTAAGGAGCTGAAATTTTGTGTGTTGTGTTTAGTTGAAAAAAGGTTCATAGTCACTGTTATTCAACAACTATTCTTCAATAAATTTTTCCAAAGGCGGGGGATATGGCCGACTCTGTCTGCTTGTTTATATTATATTTTAATTTTTAACTCCAACTATATTAGTTTGAACACTTATGATTTATTCACACTAACAGATATTTAAAGCACATTTTTCATAAAATCTCATCTGTACTCGACTTTCTTCTTCAGTTGCCTTCAACTTCAACTAAACGATTGTATTTACAATTTGAACATCTATAATTCATTCACATTATTTACAGATATTTAAAACACATTTTTCACAAAAATTCTTACACACTAAATTTCTTCTTTTGTTGCCTTCAACATCATTTATAAGATTGATCGTATTTACAAATTTGAACATTTATAATTTATTCAGAATTATTTACAGATACTCAAAAGACATTTTTCACAAAAACTCGTCCACACTGAATTTCTTCTTCAGTTTCTTTAACTGCAACTCGATAAATCGTATTTACAATTCGACCACTTAGGCCTACAATTTATTCACATTTATTTACAGATATTTAAAACACACTTTTCACAAAAACTCGTCTACACTGAATTTCTTCTTTGGTTGTCTTACAAAATCTGGGTTGTATTGAGAGTTGTATTTCCTCTTCCTATCGTCCACGGGTTCTTTGGCTTCAGTTGGTGCATCACCTCGACGCCTCGCCATCAATTCCTGGGTCTTTTTTCTTTCCTCAGTTTCTCTGCGTAATCGCTCTGCTCGAAGCTGCTCCATCGTCTTGCCTGAACTACTTTTCTTTTTACTCTTATCTTTGGATTTGATTCTGTCTTTATCTTTGTTCTTGTGTTTCTGAATAGAAATATATACATGAAATAGAAACCATTATCTGACTAAAATTTAGTCTATGGAAGTTTCATTATTACTGTTTCTTAATCCCTACGTTTTTTTTTCAAATTTGTAAATTATTATTAAAGTTAATACAATATATTGCTACATCAGAGGGTAGACATCTCATTGCACGTCTACATAGATAATGGGTATTGGAAGAAAATTGTGCAACGTATAAAGCAACAGTGGTATGGAACTCTTCAGTGTGAGAGATAGATTTGTAGATAACAAGCCAATTTGAGAGTTCAGACAACAAGATGGTTAAAACTCTACTCTGAATATCTCGGCATCACTTCATCCGTCATCACTTGAACTACCTTCGAGTGGCCATTTTAATGTGAACACCTATTGTATTGGTAGAAAATGGTGCAACGTATAATGCAACAACTTTGTGGAACTCTTCAGTCGTCAGTGTACGAGGTAGATTTGTAGGTCATATGCAATTTTGAGAGTTCAGAGAGCAAGATGATTGATCATTCCATCATTGTACCATATTTAAAACTCTACTTTGAGTGTTTAGGTATCGCTACACATTAAAATGGCCGCTCGATGGGAAATGGACTCGCATTGCTTAACCAAATCATGTACATTCGTTTTAGAATTTTTTTTTATCGATTCAGGAGATTTATTTAGTCATTGGTAACACTTAATTGCCTTTAGACCACTTTATTCCAGTAAGCAAAACATACTACTGCGCCTTTAAGCTTTCAGTTTAGACTTGCTGAAGATGGAACTAGACTGTATTTAGTCATGGGTCAGGACTAGATGCAACTGCAAACACAACTTCAAGCGTATTGGTATTTCATATTTCACAGATGTACCCCTAACTATAGTGTATAATGCAGCCCTGCCTAGTTACCAGACCAGAGTAATGTTACCAGGTCACCAGGAACTGAACAATACACTTATAACTTCTATTCTTAGAAGGTGAAACCAGTCTGATTAAAATCGACGGTTTTCCGTGGAATAAAAATTGCAAAATAGTGCATCTACCGGGATACGAACTCGTATCGTTCGTTCGTAGGTTTCCACGCCAAACCGTCTGACAGCACCGCGTACACTAGCGTGTTCGAGCGCAATTCAGGCAGCCAATCAAAAGATGCCCAACAAATGCTTTCGGTGCGAGAAGCTAGGGGCAGATAACTCCAAGCAGCTATCCTTTTGTCTGTTCCGAATGCTTTCAAAACAGCAACCGTTTAAAAACTGCGATGTGATTGGTCAGCTATTTGACTGGGCTCTGGCTGTGCTAAACTGGTTCGAAACACACGCCCATACGGGGTGTCCTCAGACCTTGTGGCGAGGAATCTACAGAACCTGTTCGTATCCCGGTAGATGCAAACTTTTGCAAATTTTATTCCTCGGAACAAGGTCGATTTTAATCAGACTGAAGGTGAAACACTCCAAATAACTTCTATTTCAAAATTCTATTGTCCTCTAACAGGGCAGGGCAGGTATGGGGACCCGAAACGTGGACCTCCCACTTTTCCATTGGTGAACTCCCCCCCCCCCCCCCCACACTTCAAAATTCCTGGATTAGGCAATGGATAATGTTTCTTCACAACTTCAAAGATTATTCAATAAAGGGAGATAAACCTTGACAACTCCTTGAAAGTGGGTTGAGAAGAGAACATGAATTACCTCCCTTTATTTTACCTCATTTTATGATAAATTCTCCTGCAGGTGACATAAGAGGGAGAAGACCTCTTGATCTGCCAGTGACTGATTTATTCTGTGTGAGGATAAAATATTATTGGAGTAACAACTGTGGGAAGATAATGTGAAGATCAGGAGTGGGACGGATAACAAGTTGTTACCCATTTAATGCTCTCATAGTATGGTCCTTGATCAGTCTGATTAAAATCGACGGTTTTCCGTGGAATAAAAATTGCAAAATAGGGCATCTACCGGGATACGAACTCATATCAGTCGTAGGTTCCACGCCAAACCGTCTGATAACAGCCCGTAGACTTGGGTGTTCGAGCGCAATTCAGGTAGCCAATCAAAAGACGGCCAACAAGTGCTTTCGGTGCGAGAAGCTAGGGGCAGATAACTGCTTTCAAAACAGTGACTGTTCAAAAACTACGTTGTGATTGGTCAGCTATTTGACTGGGCTTTGGCTGTGCTAAACTGGTTCGGAACATTTCGCCTATACAGAACCTGTTCGTATCCCGGTAGATGCATACTTTTGCAAATTTATTCCTCGGAACAAGGTCGATTTTAATCAGACTGGGTACTTGATAATCTCTGGAGGCAAAGTGGTGCTTTGTTAGACATTGTCAGGCCCGTAGCAACAGGGGGGGTTAGGGGGGGCTGAGCCCCCCCACAAATCTTAAGGAGAATTTTTTTTTTTGACTTTCTATTCCAAAGTGTTTTTCAACCTGAAAGACATTGCAAATAACTTCGTGAGAGAAGTGAACAAAATAATTTTCACTTATAGAAAATTCTTATGATGTACGTAACGTTTGCGTGTAAGTTACGTAAGTATCGTGTCTGACGTATCTAAATAGACAATGACAATAAACACAACTGGCTCTATATACTTTGTAAGATGTGAAGAAAATTCTGATAGTGCAAGTGGATGTTTAACGCATACTGCGTAGACAAGTATTGCAACGTTTACCCAGCGTACTTTTTGAGTATGAGTAAGTTTAGGTACGAAGCTGTACTGAAACAAGGTGTCATGGACATGGCGTTTTTAAGTATCTGAATAACAAATAATACAATGTAGTCCCCCCCCCGATAACTTTTGCCAGTCTCCATTACTGGCTGATTTAAGTCTTGCAGAGCTCCTTGCGGGATTTGACCCTCAGACCACTTGATCCGAAGCCGAACACGCTAACCACTGGCTATCCTGCCCTGGAACACTTGTGGACTGCACCCTCTTGAGATACGCCACTTCCTGAAGAAGTAAATACGTACCTTATCCTTGTGGATGTGTTTGTGCTTCTTCTTATGAACATATTCCTTCATCTTGTGAAGCGGGTCGAGGGTGTCTCGTCTCTTCATCTCTTTCATCCTCCTGCAGATTATAAACATAATGATTATCATTCTCTTGAATCTCTTCCCACACATGTTACTCCCTTCAGATTTCCAATCCTAACCTCTGTTGTTATACGCTTGAAATTGAGAGCAGAAGCAAAATCCCCTAGTGGAGGAAAGCGGAATCTCATACTGTATCCCTGCTTCTTAACCAATGAAAACTCATCTTTCAGTGACCAGGTCGACCGAGTGACTTCAAAGATCTAGGCATTTTACTCTTAAGGGTCTTGCTCATTAGCATATGTCCTTTTATTTTTAGTATTTGTCTCTGATTTGGTGTTCTTTATTTATAAGCATGTTTAAGATCAATATTTTTCACAAAATCAAATAGCATATTTCGAGGAAAACACAATAAAGAGAAAACGTTTGTCTTACGTTTATTTTATCATGATGTGTCATTGGTAAATGTCCCTTTTACAACGGCATTGCTGATTGCAGAACTAGATTCAATTGCAACCAATCAGGACACTCCCTTTTCAAGCGTAAAACAACAGAGGTTAGGATCAGAAATCTGAAGGGAGTAACCTCTGTGGGAAGAGAATGAATGATTATCAACATCCCTGCTATTCAATAGTGTTGCAGTGATAAATTTCCCACAAGTCCTGCATCAAATACTCATAAAATTTGAAAAGGATTCACAAAACCCCAGGACACAAAGTGGATAGTGCAGTGGTTAGCGCGTTCGGGGTCCAGGGTTCGAATACCGTCAGGGGCACAGCAACTTTGTCTACAGTAGAGAACTGTTCTACACGCAGTAAGGTTTGGGTGCAATAGTTCGCTAGTTCCAGCCGTTGCTCGCAGGTTTCACTGCAAAGCATAGCCACATGGCGTTGTGGGCTTTCTCCCTGCCGTAATACTAGCAGCCGCGATATAAGTGAAATACTCTTGAAAGCGGCGTTAAACCCCAACTCACCTCACTTTAAGTCTGCATGTCATATTTGTAAAGTTATTACTGTTGGTGTGACAATACAAAAAATATTACCATAAGATATGCATCAAGATCTTACAATGATAAGAACCTAAAACCCTACCTACCTTCATTTAGTTATTTTATTTAATGATAGAGCCGTTGGCTCTGTAGCTCATCAGGCTTTAAACAATAAACTAAATAAATTTCAAAATGGAAATTTCCAGGAGAATTTATTACAGGTATAACAAATTTCAAGTATTTGGGAAGATGATGAAAATAGATTTTTAGGTCATGACCCCTGTGATCCATATTTGTCATGATATGTCAGACTTGATGAGGTAAAAGTTAAATAAATCTACTGTCACCACATATTGTATTTAAGAAATAGAAGACGAGTTAGTGTGCTTTATCGTAGAATAAAACATAGCAGGGAGCATAAAACGCAAAGGGAGCTGTCGGTCTGTGTTTTATTACCGTGGGTATCTTACATTAGTGTTTTAGTGATAGTCAACCAAGTATTATATAGTGAAGTGACAATATTAAAAGGTCAGTGCTTCAGATAAGCTGCGTATCTGCGTATTTTACGCATTTAAATTGTTAAAAACGTATTTAAAGAAAAAACTGGGAGTACAGATACTCGGGCATTTTCTTTAAAACTCAATACAATCATATATCGTAATGTACGCAATTAATAGTTTGGAAACACTAGCGTATTTGATATCAAAGCTCTACATCAGTGTTTGACAAGTATAAACCAAAGCCTCTGTTGTTTTAGATTATGACATCAGATACAATTATTCCGTTTACTCTTTCAAAATGACATGACAACAAATATTGAAAAAATTGAAGAAGTACATTAATTGATTTCAACATCTTCAATACATGTAAGATAGATGTTCAATAGTAAGAATAACCTAATCATATCAAATCTTGATTGTAGTGTAATCCCATTTTTTATATAAAATACCCAATTCTCAGAAATCGGAGGAGTACCATTTTACTGAATACGCAATCAAAATCGAATTTACTCATTGGTAACAAAAACAAGGGGTAAATACCCAATAGGTCTAAAAATTATCTGGAGCACTGAAATGTTATAGTTGTGATTTCTCATTGAAAACAGAACGTAGAGATAATAATGTCATTCTTTACAAAAATGCATGACAGTTGGACTGTAAGCCAAAAGCAATATTATGAAAAACACTGGACGTTACTCTAAAACTGACATCTGCAAGAGAGGAATGAAACTTACTTTAAATCAAATTTTTCTTCTTTCTCTTCCTCTCGTTTCCTTTTCTTCTTCGTTGATTCCAAATACCAGGCTGAGGACTCTAGAAAACATTTAAAATATATCATTTATTGGTTTAGAATGATAGAAATAGAAATATGGTAATTAAAATGAAAATTTCCTCTAACATACCATAAATAAAAAAATTCTTTCTTGGTATTCATGTTATTCAAATATTTCAACTGTGTATGAAATTATTTCAATACTCAAAACATATGAAATGCTAAGGATAGTATCACCAGGAAGGAAATCAAGGTGTTAAATTATCACAGAATAGTGGAGGTACATATTTTCAAATTGATGCAAAGACAAGTACATTTGCCACAACTTGCATTTTCATTATTATTTTTATTTATTTCTTTATTTCCATGTATTTATTTAGTGTGTGAAATAAGCTTGTAAATTTTTCTTGGTGAATTTATTTGGAAAAATAAAGAAAGATCTCAAAAAGTTACCGATTTGGACTAACAGTTACCAGTCCGAAATATAAGTTTTTGGTGAAACTCAGCACATAAACTGAAACCAGCAAACTGCAGTTAGAAAGAAGATTTTACAAACGACCTTTACCTTGAGATTCTACTGAACTTTGACCTAGATAGGTGAGCAGCCCGATACTTTTCTCCCATTTCTCTTTCTCTGCTTTTTTTTCTGCCTCGTGTTCAGCGTTCTTCCCAAACTTGAGCTGGAAATTCAATTTTCAGGATGTTAAATAATGTCACCAATAGTAAAACACCCTTCTCTCTTCGGAAAATCAAGTTAAAAAATGCATATTCTTGTTTCGGTAAAGCCATGTGAAAATAGGTTTCAAATTTGAAACATACCCCATCTTCAATGTCTTTGAAAAAGTTGATATGGCCTGTAGTGTCCTGTGTGGAAGCAACAACTTCTGATGTCGATGATGTTGACGCAGACACAAATTTCGACTCACTGCCTGCAAGCACTGCTTCGACTGCTTCGTTAGGAGTGTCACCGATGCGAAGCTTGGCTTTCTTTCTCAAGAGATCAGTCCTCGCCTCTTGTTCCTGGAGTTACAAATGTCTCATTTATATTTAGGATCAATTCAAGTACAATTGTTTTAGGTACAATATTTTATTTTATTAGATTATTGTAGTTCATACTTAGATATGATCTACATCATTAACCATTTTGAATAATATTAAAACCATAACAATCTGTATTTTTCTTTAAAAGTTTATTGTAAATAACTGGTAGGCCTAAACTTGGTTTTATTTTGATTTTTAAAAAAATCTCTTGTACTTGAAAGCAAATATGACGGTTGACATGTCATTTGAATACACGATGCCCCGCCTACCCGGACAAGTTATAGCAATATATTCGACAGCCTTTTCATAATGAGCTTTCAGGCGTTTATTTTCTCTAAAATTGTTAACAGATAATTTTCAAAACTAATGGCTTACTGCAAGTGCAATTTTTCTGAGTCGTTCTTTTTCTTCCTCCGCCGCCTTCTCTTCATCTCGTCGAACCCGCTCAATGTTCTTCTTGGTTCGAACATGCCAACTTGAAGTGCAAACATAAACAGTCTGACATTTTAATAACTTATTAAATAAGATTGACAAGAATCAATTCTCTCAATTATTACACGAACCAATATACGTCCTTGCACGAACCAAGTAAACAATTTATACTATTCAAAACAATCTTGAACTAAAAACCCCGAATATTTTAAAACTAATATTTGTGGCATTTTCTGAAAATAATTTGGGTACTACAAACCTTTTATGTGGTAGAATATTCATCTTGACTTGAACGATCGACGTTTCCTGTCAAGGGGATTCCTCAACTTCCTGTTTGTAGGACAGCGCTGAAATATTAGCAGTTGTGTGATTGGTTAAAAATCGTACCGGAAGGGATTCCCCGTTACCTCTGACGTAAACATCCGCATTTGTAAACAAATGTTTTTCAGTTGTCAGTTTAGTTTATTGCATTGTATGTTGTATTTTATTTTTCACAGTTAAAGGTTTATCTAAAATATCATAATAAAGGCATATTATGATAATATCCTGAGAGAAATATACTGTATATAGTATCTTTTATGTTCAGAATGTGAAATTTATGATTTGACTCATTACTGATTAGAGTAAATACTGGATTCACAAAATAGTTAACTAAATGCTCATTTATAGTATTTCAGTATACCGAAATGTCACCTTAATTATGATGCAATAACACAAGACGCAATCGAATAAACTATGGTGCAAAACTCCAAAGGGAGACAATCGCATAGCGCAATGTATAATCTATATTTGACATATACTCATAGAGAAGTTTCGCCATTTCTCGTCCGAAATTGAGGTAATATGACAACTGATTTGCTGCGGTTGGACAGCAATTCACCGATGTCCTCTAAATAAGTCACGGATATAAGAGTAAGTAAACGTATATTAAAATCTTTCCTGACCTAAATCCACTAAAATGTTTTGACACGATCGAACTGCGTCAGTTACTACGACGGCGATGTAAACAAAACATCGATCACTTTACGCTTGGTGTGTCTTGACCTCAAACAGTGCTTTTACATTTAGGTCATGACATGTGGTACTGGTTGAGCTATCTTCAATATCAGAAAGGAAATCTGATTTCTGACTATATTTTCTGTAGAAAATGTTGTGTGCTATTGTTTTATCAACACATTTTACTATTTCTGAAGATTTCACCCCAAATATTACAAAAATATTATTATTTACAAAAAAAGCTTATCCTGATTAGTAATAGGGCTGTTTTAATGCCTGAAACGACTTAATCAATTACATGTCAGTTCATTGTTTACATCAAGCGCTATGTTAATTATGATCTAAAAATAGATGTAAGATTGTACATAATTGCACAAATATTTCGTACATCACTGTTCAGTGTACCTTGTGCTTGTAAATGGCTAGAAATGGCTAGAATGCACATAAAGTTGACGATCCAGCCCAAAGCCAGTTTCAAAGCCCAGTACAGTGCATCAGAACACGCAAGGATATTATAACACGATTTACACGTTTTCGGCAATATTGGCTCCTGTGGGCAAGAACAAAATGCATGTGCATAGTTTTCTCTCAAAAAATGGTGCGAAAATTTGGGTTGGGGGGGGGGGGGGGGGGGGGTATTTATTATATAGAGTTTAACATGTAGGCCTTCACCTTACTCCAAAAGTATTATTTAATAAGCCCATATTTGGCTATGAGGTGTAAATTAATGGATTTAGTAGAGCGTCATATGGCTATCCACTCTTTATTATTTAAAAAAAAAAAAAAAAAGAATTTAGAAATAATGTTTTCAATGTATAGGACGAACAACTTTTTCATATCAAGTAGTGAAACCGGCAAATTTTCACATAATTAGCTTCAATAAACGCAAGGCAGCATGAGATAAAAACATTTTTCTCAACTATTCTCTGACATTTGTTTGCGAAATTGTAATTTGAATGAATTGAATGAACTTTTTGGCATACAAACTCATTTTGGCCTCCACTTATATATACAATGAGATCCATTTTCTCTCATGTCAAATCCTCCCCCCCCCCCCCCTTTCGCACCACTTTTTGAGAGAAAACTAATATAACTGTTCATGTGGTCTTTGTTTTGGTTTGAATATTCACCATATTTACAATTTATAATTCATAGGTAATGAAAATATTCTCCCCAAATGTAATGAATTCAATTTCATGAGGTACATATTTTTTCTAATTTTAAAAAATACAACCGCGATCTGCAATGTACCGGACATGTTATGTATAACTATAGCACGTGCACTCCGTGCATGTCTGGATATAAATAACCCAAACGCTCGAATTATCTCGTGCAAATTCAAAGGAAACATCGCACATGCAGCTCGTGCAATTCGAGGAGTGTTGGATACGATTGATAATAAACAGTCGGTAACGCGTACATGTGATTCTGGTACATTGATGCACATATTGAAAATATGACTTGAGTCATGTTGATTACTTCACGTTCTTTGAGACACTTATACACAAACAATGTAGTAATTGATAAATTTCTCAAATAACATGTACTCTTCTATTAAAACGTTACGCATAATCCTGGATTATGTTATTATGCGTTATAGACAGACAGACACATATATACATCCAGATTATTTTGGTTAAATCAACTTATCGAGCTTGTCACGCGTGACTGACATGCTATTTGATTGGTTGAACTAACGTCAACATGAACAGAGGGAACATTTTATTTTCAGATATTTTATTCAATGTTGATGCATACATATGGGTTAAGAATTTTATTAAAACAACAACAAACAACAATTTGAACAAAAATAAGATACCTTTTCATTAAATTTAAGGACAGAAAAAAAGGTGTTGTAAAATTCAATTCATGACATTTTAAAATCCCTTTATTTGAATGACCTTTGTTTACTTCGAACTTACTCCCATTCAAAAATAAGATATAAAAGAAATATCTTTCACTTTACATTTTTACAATGTAATCCTTCTATAAGTAAAATAAGTATTAACGTACTGTATTAATCCTCTATACCCAAGGACGTATGACCTTACATGCATATCATATATGTATGTTTTTATACTCAAGTTGACAAATGTCATATATTCATATTTCTGTTAGTCATCGATATAAAACATATAAGCGTAATAAATGACATACTCAATGACACTGTTCGTTATATAAGTTCTGTATTTATTAAGGTCACGTGATGGGTTAAGGACACGTGACGACAGCTTTACCCTCTTCCAAGTTGAAGATATATATGGTTACGCTATTACTGTATTACGAGGTCACCAGCTGCCATGACTCGGAATATTAGATGCGCACCATGTCAGAATATACATAGAATTCATTTTTACAGTTTTTTGATTGATTGAAAACATATATTATTCATTTAAGAAATGGATTGGTCACAAGTTGTGAAACTTATAGAAGCCCCCTCCACGTAATCAACAACTATTTGACAAGGCTAAAATACATAACACAATATATGCAGAAGAGAGTAAGAAATCTACAAGTGACGAAGTGGGTAAACATGTAATATACATTATTAAGGCAACACACAATTGGAAATGTTATTCTTATGACACAATGCACTTTGATATATGGTAAATACGCACATTAGTATGTATGTATTAATTGAACCGTTGACTCTTTCCAATGAATTTATGAACATGGTGAAATATGTTTTCATTGACTGTTTGTGGAAGATTTGGATTTCCATACAGGATTGTATTAAGATCAAATTCTGCCTTTAAATTATAAAATCTTTTCTTTTTTACAGTCACTCTGGATAATTAGAATAAACCAAACACTGAAATACTGGAATAATGAACTGATGATTTTTTCACGGATCGGTTATATCAAGCGCAATATAGGCAATGTGCTTGGGAAAGATCTCCGCCATCTTTTTTATTTATGAAACATGCTAATTTATTAATTTAACAACTTTTTTTTAAAAAATAATGAAACATACCGGTATACGCATTGATAGAATATCTACAACGGTCCCAATGGTCATTGTACTTTTGCATTGGTATATTTCTTAATTTAACATTATATAAATAAATGACAACCACTTTCCTGAGTGATATGACTTCTTCATATTAAAGGACACCCATTGTGTTGTGTAGGGTCACATTTGCCGAACCTTATAAATTGTGTTATTTACTGATTTTTGCCGAAATTTGCCGTTTTGATGACAGTCGACTTAGTATACCGACGATATAAAGTTAAAAGTATCAATTTCTGATCGAAAACCGGACAATGAACAACGTGTGGCGCGCGTCAATTAGCCAAACGTAATTTTCGAAAGTTATTTACAACAGACATAAAAGACAAATTTGGGCTAATAATGTTTAATAGGTCATATAACTACTGTGGCATGTGCATGGGGCGCGTAGTTCCGGTTTCCGCACATGTATAATGATGTTGCTCGATTTTAATTTGAAAGTGGTAAATGTGATATATTTCATGATTGGGGATGAATCTGCAAGTTGAGTGAAATTATGAAAACTGAAATCAGCACATATCGTATGTTGGCACGTATGAAAGCAAAATAAAATTTTATGAAACACAATGGATGCATCTTTAAATGCTGGACACGGTATTGTAATCATCAGTGTATTATTATTGTTGTCCAATACCCTAGCTATCTAAAATAGACGCCGAGAGATGAAATGAGCAAAGTTTTAAAAAATCCAATGTTCAAGTATGCCTTTTAAAGAATATATTGTTCCCGTGCAATAATGAATAAAAATTCACCCAAACAAATTCATATTCAGTTCTAAGTTTGACGATTAATATTGCCAAAAAGACGCCCGGGCTGAAGGAGGCCTGAAAATATAGACACCGGGGAGTCTATTGGAGAAAATACGGTACATGTCTTTTGATGTCTTTCATTGTTGTCCAGGTACTTGTAAGCGATGCGAAGTCACGTGCCTTTACGTCAACTGCCTTACGATTTTTAACGATACTCTCTTTTGAACATTCTTAGCAAAGTGTTAAAGTTACTTAATCTTTCGTTTCACCGAAAAGAAATAAACTGTAGCCGTCATGTGCTTTTAAGCTTTAATTCATCTGATAACGGCGTACGCTCCTTAACTACTTGGATACAACAACCCCTTTGTTCTGCTCACTTTCTTACCCTAGATTCACATCTGATCATTCACGCGATATGCTAAATACAGAACAACAAATAACAAAAAACTTATTCATTTAGCAGGCAGACATACCCACTTTACCTGATCGTATAAACGTAAAGATGTGACCCAGAACGTAGTTTGCAAGGATAGAGAACAATATGAGACCAATATCTTCGAGAGCCTTCACCCGCAACCCACATAGTTAATATGCAGCCCGCTTTAGGTTAAGTTACAGAGACCTAAAGATTAACAAAGTCATTTCTTTTGTAGGGCCAGTAATTCCAAGATGGCGGCGAGTTTGCCAGCGATGGGGATGGACGTCGCCCTCCCAGCAGCTCCACCAACAAGCAGCTCGCTTGACAACGACACTGCCAAGAAGTTGGAGAGAAACTTTCTGACATGCTCAGTGTGTTTCGAGGTGTACACCAAGCCTAAGTGTCTGCCTTGCCTCCACACGTTCTGTTCCCATTGCCTCCTGTCCTACATCAAGTCCCAGGACATGTTCGGCATCAGGGGAAAGATGGGCTTCCCTTGTCCCATGTGCAAGCAGATAGCTAGCGTCAGAAACAACCACAATCCCTACGAGGAATGGCTGGACGAAATGCCTAATAACTTTCTGATACAGAACATGATCGACTGTCTCAATCTGGATACCAATGTGCAGCAGGAGGTTGAGGTTGATGAAGCTTCTGAGGATAATGAAGCTGATGAAGGCACCCATTTGCAGCCAACAACACCTACAGGCGATCCAAGTCAAAGCTTCCCTTTGAGACCAACAGCTCCCCCAATTTGGCGAGGAGATCGACCTCAGGTACCATCTCGACCCAACTCCATGTCCGGGGATACCCAGTACTCATTCCTTACCCGGATGTTGTCTGTGGAGAACGCCATGAACCAACCAAACGCCTTCACAAATCTGCAGGACTGCAACATCCAGGCGGGTCTGAACGCTGCCCAGGAAAGATTCTTCCGCCCGGCTCCAGCACCACATATCAGTGTGGATATCAGTTCCCTGATCCCAAGGAACCCGATCTTCAGGAACAACGTCATCAACAGCTTGTACCAGACGTACGACATGACAGCCAAGAACTGGGCCGACTACAAACCGCCCAAGATCTCGGATGTCATATGTCTCCCGAAGCGAAACAGCATCATCGTGCTGGATTGGGACAATCGTTGCGTAAAGTATGTCAAAGACTTTTTTCTGAATCGCAATGTTTGCACGGCCATGGAAGTGGTCGGCCGACCATGTTCTGTGGCTCTCCTCGACAAAGAACACGAAGACCGCATCGTTCTGAGTCTTTTGAACCGAGATCGAATCTACTTCATCCGGGTACCAGAACTGCAGCTAATTGATGTCATGGAAACCAATCGTACATACCGCGGCATCAGCGTCATCTCGCCCAAGTGCTTCATTGCCGTCAGTCCTGGTACACCTTCTGCCCTGGACATTTTCTCCATCAATACTCAATGCAAAATGGTCGCCTCCAGGAGGATCTCCATAACTACCCACAGTCCTCTCTACATGTCTGTGATATCGAACAAAGGCTTCATCGTCTCGGACATCAATAGAAACAATCTCAGCTTCTTCGAACTTCTACCCCGCAACGGACAGGAAACAGCAGAGAGGCGGCTTACGATCCTCAAATCAGGCATGGCCAGGTTTCAGTCCATAGGGGGGATCTGTTACCAAGATCGCTGCGTGTACGTCGTAGACCATGACAGAAACGAGGTACAGAAGATCACGTTTGATGGTGACGTCGTCACATGTGACGTCATCCTGACTGCCAGACAAGGCATCCACAGACCAGCTTCAGTTTGTGTAGGACCCCAGGGAGAGATTGTTGTGGTCAATTGGGAGGGACATGTCAGCATTTACAAAGACCACTGAAGTGCATGGTTGTTTATTGTCTCCATTAGCTGTTTCAGTAGCTTTTTAAATAATTCGTTTATTCTCAGCAATACATCTGTGTTTCTGAATATTTTACCCTTGGCACCATCGCCATGTTAAAGGAATGATGCCACAATTTACTGATGTTAAACTATGTTATTGTGAAGCGGCTGGGATTCAAACCCTGGAATGACCGAACTTTCCTCCAGAACAATAAATTCAATGTGGTATAAAACAGACAGCTCGATTAAATCTATACCTGAGGCGGTGGAGTAATACCATCAACCTGACCTTGGATAAAATGTTCACTTGAAACATTACTTGAACTTACCCTTGAACCATCCCTTGAAATGATGGTGAAACATCCCCTAAACGTATCTTTGAACTTCCTCCTCAACCAAGCTATGCATAGCAAGGACATGTAATGAACTATTGTATTTAGTGACTTCTTGTGATTTAAAGGGTTTAGACTAGCAATATCTGATTCGGGAGAAGCAATTGATGGATTGACAACATGTTATTGTCATAAATACCGATCAGCAATGTGTACCAAGGACGAATGTTAAGGATCCATATATACGTCCTTGTTTGATCAATGTCAACTTGAGTTTGGTTGAACGGAGAAGTTGATATTGTTGTATAGATAGAGAATCTCACCAAGTGTCTTCTGATATCAAATATATCAACACGAGTTGATTAAAGTTACAAATATCCGAGGCCTGCCGAGGATATTTTTACTTTAATCAACGAGTGTTGATATATTTGATATCAGAAGACACGAGGGTGAGATTTGATTTATCATTCAAAATCATTCTTCAACAATTATTAGCAAAATACATATCTGCAACACAAAACTACCATTTGACTGCTTCAGCAGTGAGCTTAGTGAGGTCATAGCACTGTGACGTCATCAACTTTGTGACGTCATAACATTGTCAGCAGTGTTCTCAGTGATGTCAAAGCCTTGTGATGTCATTAACTGATGATGCAATAGGATTGTGACAATTTGATCGTTACGATATCTACAATGTAGATATCGCTTGTAGATATCGCTTGATCTCACACAAGTTATATCTACTGTGGGAGCCAGTTTTGGATGATAAAATTCAATCAAAAGCATTTTGGGCGATTGAACACAATTGTGTCCATACGTTTGATAGTTGTCATCATATATGATATTATATGGAAACTTTACATATATGGCAAGAATGTGTAAATATTGGAGTTTTTTCTGCATCTGTTGCTGTCAGATGCAGGAATTGATTTATGTATATATTCAGAACTAAAAGGATTGAGGACTAGCTACAATGTGTGCATATTAATCAGAACAAATAATAAATGATGGTACTTTTCTGACCCAATTAAGAATTTTAAACACGGCCCCTTAATTTCTCAATTGAAATCTGACCAGGACTGGATTGCATCTGATCGTCTGCTCGGAAGAGGTCAGCATGACCTTCAACCGGAAGTAGTAGAAACAAACTGTGAGTGGATGCAACGTTGTGTAAACAATTCAGTGTCCTATTTCATGGAAGAACTTTTTATCTCTTCCTTTGTTATATGTTAATCAAATGACATTCACATCCCTGACCTTGAAGTTTCGAACCCCATCCATTTATATTCTGTTGTTAAAGGTGATAAGATACGGTGAAATTTTTGGCCAAGAGCAAATGCTAACTCCCCAAAATGAATATATTGAGATAACCTCCGAAGTGAAAGGACAATCCCTGAGAAGGATTATGAGCTAGGATCATCACACGTTTTATCGAATCAACTTGATGCCCATTATGGTGTGGTGGTTTAGTGGCAGCTGAATGTTGAATTGAATCTACAAAGTGAAATATCTAATATCATGTAATATGCCAATACATGACTTTTATGACATTGACAGTTTTGTAAATATCTTTAAATATGTTATTATGAATGCACCCAGGCTGAACTTTTGTATAGTAGATATTCTTTACACGGAGGATATAGCACACAGGAATTTGAGGGGGGGGGGGGGGGGGGGGGGTGGGGGGGTGGGGGCGTGGATACTTTTATATACATTGTTTACATTGAGATCTTGGGTATCCTCAAATTCCTGTGATATAGCATATATAAAGACTCTTTTCGTGTCGTACCAGAGGATCTTTTGAAATAATTTGCTTTAAATGGGTACACTTGATCTGCACACCGAATTGGGGTCATTTGTTTGCCCGGATGTTCAGCGGCTTGGACTCTTGTTTTGGAGCTGAAAAGGCTGAAATACCGGGTGTCGGCCGAATGATGCGGCAGCTGTAGTAAGCTCCTCTGCTTCGCCTGACGCATTTGATTCGTCTGTTCAGTTCAGTGCTTAACTTCTTAAAGTCCAAGTTTGACCAAATGTCCAACAGCATCTAGAAAGTCCAATTCATTTGTATGGCCGTTTGCAAGTTGCCAATTTAGTCTGTTAATTCTGCTGTCAAGATCCCGGTACACTCGTTTACGTGGGGGAGGGAGTGCTCCATGTGCGTACTGGATCTTTTTTGCACGGTCTGTCCTTTCTAGCTTCTGTAGAAAATTTACAAACTCGAATATGTTAGGGTGGCACTTCATGAGGTATCTGTTAAATTTTGAGTGCCATCCTTCGAGGTTATTGTTGGTTCTTGGTCCAGATGTCGTGTTGTGGTTCCAGATAGAAGATTGAAACTTGGCATCGTCGTCAATCCATGTAGTTACCATGTAGTCTTTGAATTCCTTTATCCTGGGGACATCGTCAGGGGCTAGCTCCATCACCTCAACCCATGTATCCTGTACGTCAGTCAGAGGTAACAATGGTAATGCAGCTGCTCTCTGGACTAGTTTACGTAGGCCACTGTTTTCCTTGTATGCTGTAGCTAAACCCAAAGCTTGAGTCTTTCTCCATATAGCTTGCGTATAATAAAAAAAAACATCCTTGGATAGCACAATTCTCGAAACAGGATCGTATAGCGTTTATCACAGCAATTGAGTAAGGAAGCTACATGTAGAAACTGACAGTGGTTTTGATTGCATACAAATAGCCAACAAACACGGTCACTTTCACGATTACCAAATCAAAGCTTGTGCTCATTGTTCATTTCAGATAAAAACCTTTCCCAGTAATGAACCAAGCCCTATTGCTAAGTGGGTGAGTTCACTCTTAAACAGGGGAGAACTAGCTCAGAGTGTAGGTGTACTGAGAAAACATGCAATCATTAAGTGTAGTTGAAATGGGTTGTAGGGGTAATGAGATTGTAGGGGTTATGGGTGTGAACCAAATCAAGTGTACCAAATGATTGTAAGACACGCAACAGATCAGAGGGGTGAGAAGCTGTTTATATAGTGCTGTGATGTTATCAGTGATCATAACGATTTGGGAATTTGCCAGTCACATGTAAGGACGAGATTTTCAGTCTATTCACTGATTTCATAGTGTTTTAAAAGCGTGTTTTGGACGTTTTCAAAGTCGTATGGGATTGGTTGTGGGAAAGATGGTTTGACCAATGCATTAGATGAGATATATACGTCTTTGGTTTGACTCAAGTTAATAGGTCCGTTTCCACCAAACGACTTGTAGTCCCAACTTGCAGTATCTACACAAATCGTATGCGATTCATTTAATGACGAATTGAGAACTTCTCAGTGCAACTACAGTTGCATGCTGAAAGTCGTGACAACTAATCGTACCATGAGAATTCTTTTAGTTTTACACATTATTTGAAGAGTTAAAGAATTTCTAGACCCCAGGAAAATGTCCCTGTTTAATTTGTTTTATAAGTCGCTGTAAGGCGGATATATACAGAGTGTGTACATAATATTCAAGAGCATGACAGTTTTATTGTATGTTATTAAGAATGTGTTGATGTTAATCGTTAATATTTGGTCATTTGTAACTATTTTGAAATATATAAATGAAATGTTAATGTACAGAATATTAATGATTATTTGAAAAAGGCTGCACATAGATTTGACAAATTGTATTATTTGAGCTGTAATTTATTGCTGACAGTGCACATTGCAGTAAATACTTGACTATCACATTTGAGAAGTGATTCTACGCCGCTTCAACCACTATTGGAATTTATGAACATATTTTTTCTTCTATGTTTAGGTATTTTAGAAGCCAGTAAAATGAATAAGAGTGAATTCATAAATGTCTAACTTTTTTTTATTGCAAATTATTCGATGTAGAATGTGACGTCATCAATAATGCATCTGTTATGAATGAAAGTTTTTGTCTTGGTATATACACCGAAGTGGTAAATTAATAACAATAAGGTAACTGTGAAACCATGTCATTGTCCGTTGTGATTTTATTTATCGTTTTATATTTCCCGACAAGTTAATGTATCTAATACAGTGGGTTTTTTTCTTCACTTTTCTTGTCTGTCAGTTAAATGGTTGAACCGTATTCCTCTAATCTCGGTATGCAATGAGCGGCGTCCCAATTAAGCACCAAATCTCAGGTACACGGCGGATCTCCAACAACTACCAGGCCTTAGATACACAAATCAACCTTAAAGGGGCAGTAGCACGTTTTTTTGCAAATTTTATGTTTTCAAATTTCCAATTTATAATGATAGTTTGTGTCATTTAATTTACTTTAGAGGGTAAACAATCTTATTACACAAACAAATTATCCGTAGTGGTGATAACGTTGTTGCGTATAAAGCAAAAATTGCATGGCGGCCATTTTATTGTGAACACATTTTATTATTTCGAATTACAAAAACGAATCCCATGGCTTTACTAATATCATGGGAGCTCATTTTTAACTTGATTTTCCGAAGAGAGAAGGGTGTTTTACTATTGGTGAGATTATTTTTCAAATAAATTTCATCGACTTATTTGAGCGAAAAAACGTGCTACTGCCCCTTTAACACAAAGCTTAACCTAAGCCCCATCTTTGGCACTGCAGTAAGACTTCATTGGTGGCTTAAGATAACCCAAACGCGCCTAGATTTGTTCGACATTGGCAAACAACATTTTTTGCGCTGAGGGAGCTTCGAAAATATAATGAACATTAGGTTTGAGAATCTATTTATCAAATACGAGGGGCGGCTATTTGAGGAAATACGAAACAGTATTTTTACCAATGCCCAGTTACCTTGAAATAGCTAATTGTATGATATGTGAGATGCCCAATGCATATACCTAAGTCATTTTCTTTGCTCTATTGTTATTTTATTTGAAGACAATTGTTTTACAAATATTGGCAATCGTTAAAATACTCAATTTAAAAATTGATTTTTTTTTTGTATATAAGGATTAATAAAATATAATCCCAATACCTTGTCATGTTTTATTATGCCCCCGAATCGGAGATTTCGGGGGTATACAACTTCCCAATGCAAGGCATAACTCTTGCCAGTCTCTATTACTGGCTTATTTAGGCCTTGCAGTATTTCCTTAAGAAATCTGTGTTTAGAAATCCAGGCCCGCTATGCATTTCTGGTGCAGCGATTCACTATTTTGACACAACAAAGCGAGGGAAATACCGCAAGGGATAAATCAGCCAGTAATGCAGACTGGCAAGAGTCACGGTGTACAACCCCATACAGTGCGAACCGGATATAGTTCGCTGTACGCTCGTTCATTGGTTCATAGCTATGTAGACACGGGCTGCTTTTTCTCGTTTTCTATTTGTGTGAGTATAATTCTAG
Source organism: Gibbula magus (assembly GCA_936450465.1). Lineage (NCBI taxonomy): Eukaryota > Metazoa > Mollusca > Gastropoda > Trochida > Trochidae > Gibbula > Gibbula magus. The sequence continues at coordinate 58,256,819 of OW388295.1, read as the reverse complement.
CACACAAATTTGCAAAATACTTCTTCTTATACTTATACACAATAATTTACTGCGATATTCAATCATGACCCTCTGAAATCTTTCTCATATCAAAAACGCATCGCCGATCTTGCTCCTCCGCTAAGCGCACCACATATAATGTCGAAATGCTCTCATCGTATGTACTTCGTGGATACAACATGATTATATATGAAATATATGAACATTAAACTTACATATGGACTTTAACATAGTTAATATAGAGCATTAGTTTTTGGACACGAGAGCAAAATGTCACCCACCTATGTGCCACTACCATACAGTTTGATAGCCGCCAATACAGTTGGTTGATAGTACTTTCAACAGAAATCACTGTATACGGGTATAGTTCCAGTATGTAAGTGCATGGTTGCTTTTTCTTTTATAAATAGACACTCTTACTTAAATATGTTGGGTTATTTTGTTACAGGTGCATCCATTGTGTTTCATATGTTTTTTTTTATTTAGTTACGAGTTTCCAATTAAAATGTAGAAAAATCATTATACATGTGCAGTAACCGAAACTACACGTCCGGTTTACATGCTAGGTAGTTATATGACTTATTTAACATTATCAACCCAAATTTGTCTTTTTATCTGTTGCAATTAAGTTTCAAAATTATGTTTGACTGTTAGATACGCGTCAGTAGCGGTGCATTGTCCATCTTTCGATCAGAAATCACTACTTTTACAATTATATCGTCACAATACTGAGTCGACCAACATAAAAATGTTAATTTTCGGCAACAATCAGTACTTCTCGATAAAATAACGTCATTATTAACGTTTGGTATGTGTGACCTTGAATTAAATACCGTCTGCTGCTAGTGTGACTTTCAAACAGGGAATGAGAAAGTCTCTTTCACACAAATGATTTAAAAATCACCATTGACCATTATTGGCCTTCTAGAACAGAGGTTAGGATCTGAAGGGAGTATAACCTCTGTTGGTAGAGAATGACGAATCAGAGATTTCCCCGACAATTGTGATCTCTTTGTGAGAACTTAGATTGGGGCCATGACAAAACTGATGCTTCCAGATGTTTGACATAACTTAAACAAGTTGGGCAGCAACACCGTCCAGATGACATACAGTGATGTTACCAAACTTTTTGGAGAGTTGATTGTTTTGGTTTTTTTTAAAAATCACCTTGGGCACGAAAAATAACTGCAGCAGTGTCAGAAGGAAACGTTCCAACTGATTCTCAAATAGACTTTCTAAATTCTTTGAATTATGTTATATATAAGAATAATTAATTTTAGAGAGTTGCGAGGAATTATACGGTTTATCTGCCCCGTGTTAATTATTTTGATAAACACCGAGCTTTAGCGTGGAGTTTGACATAATAATTCACGAGGGAAAATAATTCGTAATTTCGAGCACCGAGTTGGTTATTATTTTTCTTAGCCAAGATCATTTTATGCCTAAAAATCGAAAAACTAGACTCAAGTTCACGACCTTATAGATTAGACTGTAAAATACAAATTAATGTACTCCTACCCCATTCATAAAATTATCACACCTTCAAGATGCGGGCATCTAAATAGTTAATATATAAACATTATATAAACAAAATGAATCTTAAATTATAAGAATAAAAACTTGTTTATATTGAAAATATTGTCGCAGAATGAGAAACATATTAGTAAATAGTGAACCAGCAATCAAGGAGTTGCAAGATATGAATGTAATTACGTCATAATTAACGACGTCACAAATTATGCATGCCGCTTCCCCCAGCAAATTTAGTACTGTAAATACAGTCTCGGAAACATGGATTGAACATGATTATCTATTTATTATGTGTTTCTGACTTCTGAATTAAAATAGATATGAATTGATCATCTATGTGATTGACCTAAAATAGTACAGCTTAGTAATTAATAAATTGGTGTAAAATACTTCCGTCAACCAATGAAAGTGCAAGTTATATTTAGAAAATACTGTTATTCCCATGACCATTATGACAACTTTAATTCCCGTCATATCTTTGCCCAGAACATTGATGTAACTCGTCATGATGTGTGATATCTCTTGAACAAATGCTGGGACAACATATTAACACATTAAATGTTGGTTAATATGTCAATAAAGACACCTTTTTAAAAAAAATCAGATTTCATGACGTTATTGAATTACGGGCTACATTCCATACAGCGATTCACTATGCTTCGGCTATGAACCAGTACAGTGATGCTGCATTGTTGCTGCTAACATCTTTGATATCTTCATATCTAGGAAACTTTGAAACTTGAAATTCTACACATACATGGTACAATCTATTAGGAATTCAATATTTAGATACATTTTGAGCAGCATGATTGTATACGTGAATAAAATCGAAAACGCACGGGCCTGTCAAATTTGGCTCGATGCGTTCGTAACGAAAATAATGTGTTTTCAACAACTATTTCTTAAGAACTTATTCACTGTACTTGTATGCATGTCACAAATTGACAAAATGAACCAGAGCCTATTTGCATACGTTGTTAAGCTGTATAATGACATAAAAAACATATTTGATCAAACGACCAACAAACACTTGACAGAGCTATGAACCAAATGAACGAGCGTATAGCGAACTATATCCGGTTCGCACTGTATGGGGTTGTACACCGTGACAGTTATTCCTTGCGTTTGGAAGTTGGGGGTATATTGTTTTTCACCTGTCCGTCCGTCTGTGTGTTTGTCCACAAAAACTTTAACCTTGGCCATAACTTTGGATTGCTCAGAGCTAGGGCTTTCATACTTGTCATGTATAGATACCTTGTGATGAGACCTTTAAGATGAGGTCATCGTATTTGACCTTGACCTTGCCGCAGTGGACATTTTCAGAAATTTTAACCTTGGCCATAACTTTGGATTGCTCAGAGCTAGGACTTTCATACTTGGTATGTGCATACCTTGTGATGAGAACTTTCAGATGAGGTCATCATATTTGACCTTGTGACCTTGACCTTGCCGCAGTTGACATCTTCAGAAAACTTTAACCGTTGCCATGTTATCTGTACATTGTGACCCTATCTGTCGACTACATGGACATCATCATCATAATCATCGTCAACATCATCATCATCATCATCGTCATTATCATCATCATCGCCATCACTTTAAGTTTAAAAATCACATTTCAATAATCGTGGATATCACCTTGTTATCTGTATTGTGACCGTATCTGTCGACTACATGGACATCATAATCATCATCAACAACAACAACATCATCATCATCATCGCCATCACTTTAAATTTGACAATCACCTTTCAATCATCGTGGACATCACCTTTTGTTATCTAGGCCTATACATTGTAACCAGGTCAGTCCGACCACATGGCTAGGACCTAGGTACACCGACATCATCATCATCATCATCATCATCATCATCATCATCATTATCTTTGATAACAACCTTATTGAATCTATCATCGTCATCAGCTATAACCCCCTTTCCAATATACCGTGACCCGACCCAACCAGTCGGTTACAAGGTCACCTTTCAGGTCAGAGACACATCGCCGACATCATAATCACCTTCATCATCATCCTTGACAATAATAATTCACGTAATTGTATCTGTAGATGTCATCACCTCCTATCATCCTGTTTTCTGTACACCGTGACCCGGCCCCTCCAGTCGGCAACCACAAGGGCTCCTTTTGGTCCTAGACACACTGAGGCCGGTTTCTCGACCCGGTTCGACTCATCCAGAATTGGTTCACAGAGAACCGGAATCTCGGGCCCAAACCTGAACACTGAGTTATTCTCATCATCAACTACGTACACTTTCTGCCTGTCCTTGTCGAAGCAGAGTCCACCAGGGCAGCGGAACTTCCCGTCACGTGTTGACACGATGTCGAATATTTTTCTTGCAGAGAGGTAGTCTTCAATACAGAAATAGATGATTTGCTTTCTCCAAGGGTCCGAAACGGCGAAACTGTTGTCTGATATAGCACAGAGATGAATGGGCGAGTTGAGACTTTCGTTGAACGCAATTGTTTTTATGGATAAGACCTTATAAGATTTGTTTAGTTCGATCCGGTCTATACAAACAGGTCGGTCACTACTGCCGGCCAGAATTGTAAATGGCGCCAATGCAGTCACACAGCTGTAGTTTCGTACAGTTTTCAGTTCGCTTAATGTTTTCAACTCGGGAATAGAAAGAAAAAGAAGTTCCTTTTTGTGCTTGAGACTCACAATCAAACACTTCTTGTCTGTGCCGTCACCCACCAGTGCTAAAGAACACGGTTTTCCGCCGACAAAAACCTCTCTATCTCTTAGACTTGCAATTCTGCCATCATCTGAACCTCTAAACAGTACGACTCGGCCGCCAATGAAGTCTGTTAGAGCGATGCTCTCGAATTTGTCGTTGAGTTGACAAACGTCAGAATATTGGACTTTTCCATCAAAAGGATATCTTTCGTATTCAAGATTCCAACTTGTTGCCTTTGGGATGAACCGAACGATTGGCTGGTTCTGGTTCAATTCACTTGCGCTGTTGGCCCGAGACCGGTAGTCTGGTGGCGCCGCTTCCGCTTGAGAGAGGTTCTCGCTGCTCCGACTTTGAAACGAAGACAACGGGACGAGTAGAGATGTAGGTACTGGCCCTCTGAAAGGATTTATTGGGTTTTCCTCAAGCAACGGTGAATCTTCTTCCGGCGGCGGGGCGGATGGAAGTGGCGGAGGATCAGTATCCACTTCCGGTGGCGGAACAGGAGGTGATTGTTTGGAGAAGCTTGCCAAACAATCGATCATGTTCTGCATCATAAAGTTGTCCTTTATTTCATCCGCCCATTCGTCTAGAGGCTTTTGCCATCCTTTGATAAAGAGGAACTGTTTGCACATTGGGCAGGGAAAGCCAATCTTCCGGACTACCCCGAAGTCTCTGAGCGACTCGATGTAGGAATCGATGCAGTGCCGACAGAACGTGTGTAAACATGGAAGACACTTCGGCTCCCGGTAGATCTCGTAACAGATTGAACATGTCAGGAACTCTTGCTGAATCTGTTCCTTGCTCGCCGCCATCTTGTTTCTGCTGAATATTCCCAGAGGTTACTGTCTAAGTGTCGCTGAAAAATAAATAATGATGTCATGTGAAATATTGAAAAAGGTTTCATTGACGTGGCACGCCAGTCATATGTTATTAAAGGGGCATTAGCACGTTTTTTTTGGCAAATTTTATTTTTTCAAGTTTACCACTTACAATGATAGTTTATGTCATTTATATTTACTTTAGAGGGTAAAAAATCTTTTACACAAACCAATCTTCCGTAGTGGTAAAACTGTGTTGCGTAAGAAGTAAAAATTGCATGACGGCCATTTTATTGTGAACACATTTTATCATTTCGAACGACAAAAACGATTCCCATGGCTTTTTGGAACCATTTACACTTATTTTTTAACTTGATTTTCCGAAGAGGGAAGGGTGTTTTACTATTGTGACATTATTTCTCAAATACATTTCATCGACTTATTTCACCCAAGGACGTATTCACCGAAAAACGTGCTACTGCTCCTTTAAGTTAAGGTATTAATTCAACTGGTAGCCAGGGGGCTTTTTGTAGAGATATGTTAAAGGCGCTGTAGCACGCGGTTCATACTGAAATACAGTGCCCTCACAAAAAAGTAAATAAGTGTCACAAATGGCTGAATAATACTCTTGAATCAATAGAAATAGAGCCATGGGATCTGTAGCTCATCTGATATAGAATACAAACATAAATTGTTTTCACATAATGCACAATCCGTTGCCCTGAAAAATCTCGGTTTTCAAAATTGTCAGTGCATAATGGAAACATAAATTGTCACTAATTCTTTTTTTATATATAAAATTTGTTGTCCAAGTATCACCCACCCCAACTCAGCCTATCCCCCCCACCAATGGTAGCAAGGAGGAGAGAGGGATGGGGAGATAACGACACTTGCCCAACTCTTGCCTTGGCAATCCACAGGTAGCTGGCCAGCACTGATTATTACGTAACAGATAGCTCATATTACAAGTCAGTCATTTCACGTGTAGCCAAGGGACTGTGCCTAATTGTTTAACAAAGTAAAACACATTAACGTTGCATCTATGTCACGCCCTTACATTTTGGACTGATTAGATGAAATTTACAGATCTTAGTCTACATTCATCAAACGTATATTGTACAAAATTGAGAGTTCTATCATTACTGGTTCTTGAGGTGAAAAACTTGCACCCTTGCCACGCCTTTTTTCTAGAGTTGGCTAATGAAAGTTACAAATCCGAGTCTCCATCTATGAAAGATCATATTTCCAAAATTTGAAGTTCATAACATTGCTGGTTCTTGAGGAGAATTTGTTTAAAGATTTTAGGGTTAAATGTACAAAATAAGATCCCCTATAGGTGCAAGGTTCCTCCCCACAAAATTTCAGCTTTGGGGTTGTAGCGGTTCTGGAGGAGAAGTCGAAAATGTGAAAAGTAAACGGACGACGCCCGACGGACGGATGCCGGACAATGGCCCATGCCATAAGTTCATCTGGCCTTTCAGGCCTGATTAGCTAAAAAAAAGAGTTCTAAAATGAATGTACATGGTACGTTTGCCATCTGAGTCCATTTCCCATTGAGTGGCTATTTTATGGTGTTCACATTAAAACCACATACCGGTGGGATTAATTCAAAAACAAATTGCGACAGTACCTTTAAAGGGGCAGTAGCACGTTTTTTGCAAATTTTATTTTTTCAAATTTCCCATTTATAATGGTAGTTTATGTCATTTATATTTACTTTAGAGGGTAAAAATCTTTTTACACAAACCAATATTCCGTAGTGGTAAAACTGTGTTGCGTAAGAAGTAAAAATTGCATGACGGCCATTTTATTGTGAACACATTTTATCATTTCGAACGACAAAAACGATTCCCATGGCTTTTTGGAACCATGTACAGCTTGATTTTCCGAAGAGGGAAGGGTGTCTACTATTGTGACATTATTTCTCAAATACATTTCATCGACTTATTTCACCGAAAAACGTGCTACCGCCCCTTTAAATGCCACACTTTGTCCAGATATCCCAAACTATACTATCTTTCTAGGACAATTTCAGCGCCCCTAGTATGTTATGTTTATTTAAAATCGCCTGAAAAAGTGAATTCGTCCAGTTGTCTAAATCATTACTCACTTTGCAAATTGTAGTTCAACTTGAAAACTATTATCAATGTATAAGTCATTGGAAGGAACCTCTGTAAATTAAGAATTTCTATACTTTCTTTAAACATGCTACGTTTTGGTTAAGACAATATAAACTGCCATAATGCAACTTTAACTGTATACCCACGTGCAAAAGAAACGTCCCCACATTTTTAAGAGTCTCAGAGTATAAAACGAAATACTGCCTAGCAACCATTGAACATTTCGTCGCGACTTCCCATCTTTCGAAGTCTGTGACGTCATAAAACGGCAAATTTATGTATAACACTCGCTTTTGCTCGGTAAATAAAAAAACCCAAAGTTTCTTTGTATTGCTGTATCGGGTTACTTTGTCACTTTTGAATCCAAGTTTGTGATGTCAAGATGACGGTGATATGGGGCGGATCAATACGCTAATGACATCAGATCATCATAACGCATGGTGATATCGCATAAACACACACTATCAAGTAACAACCTCTCTATCCACACCCGATCACCCATACACAACACGGGCTTGGGCACATGTTCAATCACAGGGGCTTGTATTGTCGAAACTAGCGATTTGAAAGCATATACTATACTATAAGTATTCTTTTTTAGTATATTGGACTGGATCGTCGACTTACATTTTTATAGTATATGTGGCTGGATCGTCGACTTACTTTTTTTTATTATAGTATATGGGGATGGATCGTCGACTTACTTTTTTTTTATATCCGGGGCTGAATCGTCGACTTACTTTTTATAAATAGTATATGGGGCTGGACCGTCGACTTATATGCTTTCTAATCGTTAGTGTCGACAATACGAGCCCCTGTGTGTAAAGCTATTAAATGACTGTTACAGATCCAGGCTGTCTATGATTGTCCGCCTATCTGCTTTTTTTGCAAAACGTGACACGTGAAGCACGTATTAGTACCAAATATCAGGAAACAGGAATATCCTCTCGAATTTTATTTCCACAAAAAATACCCGCTATAACCCTCTCTTTAAGCGAATTTTCCATATGTTCGTGCGTTGCCTAAACCGCACTCCACTTGGGTTGTCCAATGAACGTAAGGCTAATGTATATCAATCATTTTAAATTTCAAAGTTTCTTGATCGCTTATGTCTAAACATATTATTTTTATTTCTTTTCCCAATTTAACATAGGTTTAAACTTTTATATATTTTATATATAAGCTAGGTTTTAATAAAGACGCAAAATACTCCACATTTCCAATTTTTGGTTCGGCCATTTCCCACTGGAACTCACACTCGTATTATATTCGGAGTAATCTATATTAAGGCGGGAATCAATTTCGGTGGCATATGCCTATGCTTATCATATACCAAATTGACATATAGAAACGTGTATCTGTGGATAGCATATACATGTTAAATTATATACAGATACTTTTCTAAAGAGAAAATCGTACGTGTAAATAATTATACATATTGTACATATACAAATACAGATTATTATACCTACTAACCAGAGAGTAGACCTTTAGGCACTTAAATTTAATATGAAAACCTTTTTTTACTTGATTCATATTTCCATTTCCTGGTTCTTTCTTTCCTAAACAATGCTGGAATCTTGCACCAGAAGTCTATGAATACGCATGGTAGTAGATACACCGTTAAATATAAAATTACCAACCTATTTCGCATATATTGTCCGAAATCTGCTTATAGGCCCACTGCTTTGTTGCCTTCACCGCCCATGTTGTAAATGTTCCCTTTAGAGTTACCGCCCTTTATATATGATTATGCGTGTCGTAATATTTCATTTATAACATAAGGAAATACATTCAATATGGATGCATGCAAGAAGAAAAGATGATTAAATTTCCAAAGTTGTTCGAAGCAACCGGCCAACATCAATTGATCGTTTGAGCTCTCAAAGTATCGTATTCCGGTTTACTGTTTCATTTGTTCATCAGCGTCAGGATCGACTCTAAAGCCCTGTTTATACGGCGAACTTTGCACATATGCAATATTGCTTATGGTAGTAATATACACACGTGGGTAAAAGTAAATTTACTTTGCGTTCATTTCTGCCTAAGCAAATGGGCTTCCAACTCTTTTAATATATGAATAGAGAATTCCTTAAACATGCCAATTAATATTTGTTAGATGTAAACTAAATAAATGACATTACTTTATATTTGTCAACATTGTTTTGACTATATCGCCCTAATTATATAATGAAAATCGGATAGTCAGATAGATTTTGAAGGTCATCGCGTGAAAGAAGGAGATTATCCAATAAAGAGAAATTGAAAAACAGTATCAAGAGTTTCTAAAGTTCTCTAAAATATTTTCTCAACCTCTGTGAAGTCACTATGTCTGTATACGACGAACTTTTACTAGGAAAGTGAAAATACCATATTTACTCACGGTAGTAATACTAGTAAACATTTGCACCTGCCCCTGACTAGGTGCAAATTTGCTTACGGTAGTGAAACATTTGCGTACGGTAGTAAAATATACATATGTGCAAATGCGTCCATGTATACGGCGAATTTTGCTCATATGAGCAAATTTGCATATGTGCAATGCTTTACTCATATGCAAACGCTCGCCGTATAAACAGGGCTTTAGAGTCTTAACTCGTTGGGCACACCATATCGTTTTCCCTCTAAATAGGGGTCGGGTCTCAGCCTTGGGGTAAAGGTACCTTAATGAATAAGAGCCGGGCTCCAATATGGCCTTGTTTTAAATTATTCAGAATTAAATATTTGATCGGTTATATATCTGTGTAGGTTATTAAAACGTAATGTCAAATTTAATTGAAACCAGATCTATGCGCCGATATACATATACAATATTCACGGTCGGGTATTAAGCGCGCTATCGAACTTCAAATTTTAGTGCTTTATGTAAAATGTTAAAATATCAAATCACTCTCTTTAAATTAGGCGAGTAAATCAATATTCGCTTAAAGTTCTTTACACTTAGTGGCTTAGTTAGTCAGTTGAATAGTGCGTGGTTTACGTATAAGCCTATACATTGTATATATGAGGGGGTGGGATGGGGTGGGGAGGAGGGGGGTTGTGGTGGGGGGGGGGGGGGGGGGGGGGGGTGATGATATGGTAAACCTACACCTGTATACAAAGAGTAGGCCTAATTATATACGGGCGAGAGCTCGTGTTTAATTGGCTTTATAACCTATGGTAGCTAGATCCTATGATATGATATGATACTATGATACTATTGTACAACACAGGGGTTGACTTCGCGTGTGGACTAAATTTTGTCTCGAGTTTGTGAACTGCGCATGACATAGCTTGGGTTTCGCCGGAACTCACTCTGGTCGTCTGCTTGTCAACAAACATGGCGTCCTTTCGGACTTTTCACAGACTGTTCATTTTACTTAACGAGTTTATGAACGATGACGATCAAAACTGGGCTGGATTTTTAACTCAATTAAGGCAGTGGGGTGTTCACAATGGATCATAGGTGGAATGTGGCAAACATAGCAAGTCCAACTGTGTATGTTGTGTTCCCGTGCCAAGTCCTGGTCTAACAGTGACATTGACATCTGCAATACATTGAGTTTTTTTATTTAGCTGTATTGATCAAAATTACTTACATGTTTAACAGAGCTACCTTCTTTAAAAACATTAATTTACATCTAATACTATGAAGGAAGGCAACTATTTCTGAAACTATGGATATGGGAGCATTAATCTGCAGGAATGCCTGGAATATTTTTTCAGATTTTAAATAACTTTAATACTTCAAAGACCTAAACTTTAATACTCTCCGAATAACATATTAACATTTTGTATATTGTTTTTCTAAGAGAGATTTTTTTACATCACTTCAGGTCCTAGTCAAAATGGGCACACTAACAAAACGACAATTTTGAAGGTCAAAATGACCACAGATCGATAATAGCGACACCAGAATGTTGAAATGGGATTCGAAAATTCAAAATGACCATACACAGCTTTTAATACATCTATATAAAATAAAACGTTTAGAATAACAAGCTGATGTGATTGATTGTGGTGATAAGTTCGTCATTAGAGACATATTACGCGTTTTTTTATTTGACAAGATGGTCAAAAGTCTTCAGGCATTAAGCTCATAGAAAAATATTTCCATTTAAGTTCTTTTTCATATTTTTTTTGTTAAAAACATAACTGCACATTTGTATGACCGCTACTATGCCGCCATCTTGGAACACGAGTAACCCGCGCTTTGACGTGGGTCGAGCTATAGATCGGAAATGACGTCATTATGGTGCGACCCAACTCAGTTCGTTTGGTGTTTAGATCGACGATAGTCAACAATAGTCTCGCCTGAAGTCAACCAGGCAGTATACGTCCAACGACACACAACAAACTAGACACACTGGTTGTTAGCCTATAAGCGCACAAAACAACGATTATGAATTAAAACGTTTGAAGAGCTTAATCGATCACTGAGTGTTGATCGACCATGTTGCTTTGAACAACTTTCGAAATTTCATCACCATTGCTTCTGACGTGCATATAAACCTGTATTTCCTAATCGTTCATGTTATAAATGAAACCTTACGACATGCACACCAATATATAAAGGGAGGTAACTCCGAACGGAACATTTACAACATCGGTGGAGTTAACACAACATCGAGAACTTGGTGAGCATTTGAAACACAAGAATTTTATTCTATACTCTTTATCTATAAGCATGCGTAGTCATAGACTTCCGGTTCCACATTCCGAGAATGTTAAACAGTCTTGAATCAGAACCCGGAAATAGAAATAGTAAGATTCTTTGTTTATGTTGGCTGTCAATCTAGTAAGTTGGTTGATAGGACAAAGTCTAAAATAATTGTTGTAGGTATATGTTTTAGACAACTACTTGTCCCTTTGTTCCTTTCGAAAAGGTTTTATATTGGACATACCTGATTTCCATAGACGTATATATTTTGTCAATATGTTAATTTGATCATAGTTCAGGGCTCCAGGTAAATATTTTGATTCAGGTGTAATTGTGAAAAATAACAAATGAAAAAAACATGAGGAGTATTTCATCACTTTCAATATATTATTTGTGAGAGAATTTACTCTTTACCTACTGTATTAATGATATGAACAGATTGTCGTGATAGTAACACTGTTTCAGGGCTTGCTGTAAAAGAAAGTGTCCCCCGATCATGGATACTGATATTACAGATGGTGCAATCGGAAAATACTCGATACTGTTCTCTTCAATACAGATAGCTAATGCTATTCGAGGTGTAAAGATTGAAAATGTAGAACTGAAACAATGTTTGACAGTTACAATTTGCAGTCACAAGAATCTTCGCGTATCTGCCACTCATTGTTTTAATTTTTAGGCATATATATATATATATATATATACATATACATTAATTATCCACGCGTATTTTACGCAGATACGAATGTAACTCAGAGTTACATACCGTATTTCCTCTAAGAAGCCATACAGTTAGAAAGAGACAGTTAGAAAATCGGGCTTAAGCACGTTGCTTTGTGAAAATTCCGTTTTGTGTAATAATAGCTTCATGTACAAGTATCGCTTTGCTTACAGTGAGGGGTTTACAGGGTATTTTTGTTGAAACGAAACTCGCGGGAGAGCATTCCTGTTTACACATTTATGTTGTTATATATTTTGATGACTTTATACATGTTAGTAAAACTAACTCACATTCATTTAAAAAAAGGTAAAGAAAGCTATATTCATCGCCGCTACGAGTGTGGAAAGCTTTGCTACGGTAAAGCAGAACATTGTTGATCAATGGAATTATTAATTATTTGTGGATGTTCTATCACTGAACATATTTTATTATATCGTTATATATATATTATATCGTTATCCAACTAGGTAATTCCGCAGATGACAATTACATAATTTTTGCATAAACATGTGTTTATGGCGATGTAACACACCTCATAAATTCATCTAGCGGCAGTGATAATCAACATTAATTAGTTAATTAGGCTCAAATCAGTCACGTCTCAATGATTCATTTCAAAACGTTTCGCGTTGGTAATCGCGGTATTGTTGAAATGGGTAAATCAAAATAGTCTATAAATGAAATGTTAATGTACAGAATATTATTGATTATTTGAAAAAGGCTGCACATAGATTTGACAAATTGTATTATTTGAGCTGTACTTTATTGCTGACAGTGCACATTGTAGTAAATACTTGACTATCACATTACTTGAGAAGTGATTCTACGCCGCTTCAACCACTATTGGAATTTATGAACATATTTTCTTCTATGTTTAGGTATTTTAAAAGCCAGTAAAATGAATAAGAGTGAATTCATATATATGTCCAACTTATTCGACGTTTCGATGTAGAATGTAACGTCATCAATCATGCAACTGTTATGAATGAAAGTTTTTGTCTTGGTATATACACCGAAACGTTAAATTAATAACAGTAATGTATCTGTAAAACCATGTCCGTTGTGATTTAATTTATCGTTTTATATTTCCCGACAAGATAATGTATCTAATACAGTGTTTGTTTTTTGTTCACTTTTCCTGTCTGTCATTTCAATGTCTGAACCGTATTTCCTCTAATTTATCTTAGTATGCAATACGCCTCGGTTTATATTCTTTTTCCAATATGCGCGGCGTCCCAATTAAAGGTGCATACATTGTGTTTCATAAATTTTTATTAGGCTTTGATAGGTTCCGACTCACCATATGGGCTGTTTACAGTGCAAATAAATACACTCGGCTTGCATAGTCATCCCGAATCACCAAATACATCATAATTACTAATTTCCAATTAAAATAGAGTAACATCATTATGCATGTGCAGAAACCGAAACTGCACGTCCCATGTACCCGCACAGTAGTTATTTGACCTATTAAACATGATCAACCCTAATTTATCAGTTTGTTTGTTATAAATAAGATTCCAAAATTACGTTTGACTCATTGGCGCGCGCCACACGCGGTACATTGTCCGGTTTTCGATCAGAAATCACAACTTTTACCTTGATATCGTTAATATACCAAGTCGACTAAGATCAAAATGGCAATTTTCGACAACAGTCAGTACTTCCCGATAACATAACAAAATTTATAAAGTTTAGCATATGTGACCCCAAACAACACAATGGATGTACCTTTAAGCACCAAATCTCAGCGGTTCCAAAATAAGGACCGAATCTACGATAAACATCGGATCTCCAATAAACATCGAATCTCCAATAAACACCGGGTCTCAAACAACTACCAGGCGTTAGATTCACAAATCAACCTTAACACAAAGCCATCTTTGACACTGCAGTAAGACTACATTGGTGGCTTAAGATAACCCAAACGCGCCTAGATTTGTTAGTGCAAAGATAGCTGTTAGTACCATCCGTTCGACATTGGCAAACGGCAATCTTTGCCCTAAGAGAGCTTCGAAAATTAGGTTTGAGAATCTATTTATTAAATACCAGGGGCGCCTATTTAAGGAAATACGAATGCTCAGTAACCTTAAAATAGCTATGATATGTGAGATGCCCAATGCATATACCTAAGTCATTTTCTTTGGTCTATTGTTATTTTATTTGAAGACAATTGTTTTACAAAAATTGGCAATCGTTAAAATACTCAATTTAAAAATTGATTTTTTTTTGTATATTAGGATTAATAAAATATAATCCCAATACCTTGTCATGTTTTTTTTCTAATGATGTGGAATAATTGACTAATTAACATTAACATTCAGTTAATTATTTTACTTCATTATTGAATAAAATAATCAACTGAACGTTACAACCACGTCTAACTCAATATTTTAAAGCTCATCAGCAAACAAGGCCAGATAGGTTAATGGCATGGGTCGTCGTCCGTGTGTGTTGGGGGTCGTCGGTCGTTCCTGAACTTTTCATATTTTCGACTTCTCCAGAAGAACATCTACACCCACAAAGTTGTAAATTTGGTGTGGCACATAGGGAATCATTCATACTTTTTAGGCTATAATAATAATTTTAATCATTCCCAAGTGAAAGACTATGCTATAACATCAGAGCAGGAAGATTTTCTGGATAACAATTTATTCACTGTAGAAATACACGATGGTTCGGAGTATACTTATTCCTTCACGGATGGAATGTGAAAAATACCAAAATGGGATATCCAAAAAATCTTCCTCTTCTTATGTATGCCACTTCTAAAGGTCCTTTATTTGCAACATTGTCATTGATGATTTTGATAGAACAAGCTGGTTCTTGAATGAACGATGTCAATGAAATGGTACCAGGATGGCGATTCCATTTGTGCCTCACAGAAGATGATTCTTGAGACGTTAAGCAAGCCTTGAGAATTGGCATGCCCTCCCAGATCCATTAAATTGAATACGTTTTGTCAGAACACTCAGTCCAGGGGCGGATACAGAGAGGGGTGCAGGGGTGGCCCCCCTTATCGTTTTGATCTTTTGCTCAACGTTTGTCTCGTATTACGCTATAAAAAAACATCTAAAATGACTCAACGTTGAACAATATTGGCAGGGCCCGGATGAGAAGACCAATCAAGTTTCAAATCACGACAGTTATTGGCTGACAAAATATATGATATGAATAGCGATGAGTCACCAGCCGCCAGCTATACGAGACGAAAGTTTATCAGAAGATCAGGGGAATAGTAGCCTTGTGGATACTTATATCCTGCTGGAGCAGGATGATTGATTATATGTTCCACGAAATAGCATATGTTCGTTCTTTGGTTGAAGAACAATAACATTGACACGGATATGAAGCTGATGGTATTTTAAGAATCATAGAAAAGGAATATACTGATAAATATGTTATTGGTTGGAGGCGCAAACCGCCTCCAACCTGATACGCAGTTGGATTTCACGCTATATTACTGTTGGAATATTCAAAATAAACTTTCGACCAATCATGCTTGGCCTCTTTATACTTTGGAAAAAGCATATGACCAACGAACACGTCTGTAACAAATTTGTAACCACGTGACCATGTGAGTTATCCGAAATAATTATCCCCTTTTACTGCGAAAAGAGATTTTGTCTAAACATCTAAAATAGAAACGACCGTTGTGTTATTCTGAGTCTGAATGTAAGTAAACATAAGATTTTTCAATTCAAAGCCATTTTACACCTCCATGAGCAGACATGTACCAATTCAAGTGCATAATTTCGCACTGCAGTTTCGGAAAATCCAATAAACTTTACAAGCTAATGTTATACGCGCGGAGCAAGCATATACTATACGATAATAGTGGTTGTCAATCAACACACCAACCTTCCACTCAGTTATCAATATTTTCAATGCCAATCAGACTTGCATAATGGTAGGCCTACTCAATGTACTGTTATTGAATTAATGATAGTGAAGCTTGTACATGTATAAGCACATATTGGATAGAACCATATTTATGTCCAAACTGATAGCACCAAGCATGAGGATACCGGGCCATTATCCTTGTATTAAAAAAGGTCCATAGGCCTATGCCTTCCTTCCACAGATAAACAGAATATGCTTCATAATCAATCGAATTGGTACACTTTAAATTTGCAAATGTTTAACAAATGGTTGACTGCGTGTTTCAGGGAAAACAGGCCTACATATTCTTATTGCTGGAATCTAACAATGACACAACTGTCAACAACGTTTTGATCAAATTCATAATATAGGCCTACTTCAAAATTGGAGCAAAAGCACCCGGGAGTTGCGCTTTAAAATAAATCGGGGAAGTTGAATGTTCACTCTCATTTTCAAATGACAGATTATATATAATTTTATTTTATTTATGAATAAATAATGTATGTAAATTGAAAAGCATATACACAACTTAAATGATCGAGGTAAAATTCTTTTATTTGCGACTTTTGAATTGAATAACTAATTGTGTGATTAGTAATCAAAGCTTTTACCCCCAAAATGACCATAATGCAGGCTTCATTTTGCTATATGTACATATGACATACATATCCTTTTTATAATATATTTTAGCCTTAACAAGATGCCTCCAACCATGCCTTTTTAAAGGCTTTTCTTGTTTAAAAACACACTTGCAGACACAACCTTTCAAACGTTTGTTAATTGTTAATTGTTGTATCATTCATCAATCAGTGATGGAGAAGACATAAAGAACAATGATTTCTTAAATACACGAATTCCCTACTCCCACAACTTCCGCCACAAGGCATAACAGGCGCCGGTCTCCATGGCTGATTTGAGTTTTGCAGCATTTCCTTCACTTTCCCCTGCTATGATAGCGGAGCGCTGCAACTGGAATGCATAATAAGCTATGGTTCGTTAGCATGGAAAAGTGAAGGAAATGCGTTGGGAAGTTCTTGATGGCGATAGATACGTGGTCTTGGAATAGTTATTTAGTGAAGAATATTATATTATTCTTTATTTCATAAACAAGGTAGATGCGATGTTATTTCTAGAGTAGAAGCGAATGGGAACAGGTGGTTACTGGCTAGGATGGTCTTAATATATTGACAACTAACCAAAGACACGCTCAATTTCCACGTGAAATGCGCCTAGTGAAGTTGATTGTGGTTGTGTTGAAAAGTTCACGCAAACAGTATACATTGCAACAGTTACTAATAATAATAATTTTCACGTAATTGTATCTGTAGATGTCATCACCTCCTATCATCCTGTTTTCTGTACACCGTGAACCGGCCCCTCCAGTCGGCAACCACAAGGGTTCCTTTTGGTCCTAGACACACTGAGGCCGGTTTCTCGACCCGGTTCGACTCATCCAGAATGGGTTCACACAGAACCGGAATCTCGGGCCCGAACCTGAACACTGAGTTATTCTCATCATCAACTGCGTACACTTTCTGCCTGTCCTTGTCGAAGCAGAGTCCACCTGGGCAGCGGAACTTCCCGTCACGTGTTGACACGATGTTGAATATTTTTCTTGCAGAGAGGTTGTCTTCAATACAGAAGTAGACGATTTGCTTCCTCCAAGGGTCCGAAACGGCGAAACTGTTGTCTGATATAGCACAGAGATGACTGGGCGGGTTGAGACTTTCGTTGAACGCAAGTGTTTTTATGGATAAGACCTCATAGGATTTGTTTAGTTCGATCAGGTCTACACAAACAGGTCGGTCAGTACTTCCGGCCAGGATTGTAAATGGCGTCAATACAGTCACACAGCTGTAGTTTCGTACAGTTTTCAGTTCGCGTAAAGTTTTCAACTCGGGAATAGAAAGAAAAAGAAGTTTATTTTTGTACTCGAGACTCACAATCAAACACTTCTTGTCTGTGCCGTCACCCACCAGTGCTAAAGAACACGGTTTTCCGCCCACAAAAACCTCTCTATCTCTAAGACTGGCAATTTTGCCATCATCTGAACCTCTAAACAGTACGACTCGGCCGCCATCGAAATCTGTTAGAGCGATGCTCTCGAATTTGTCGTTGAGTTGACAAACGTCAGAATATTGGACTTTTCCATCAAAAGGATATCTCTCGTATTCAAGATTCCAACTTGTTACCTTTGGGATGAACCGAACGATTGGCTGGTTCTGGTTCAGGTCACTTGCGCTGTTAGCCCGAAACCGGAAATCTGATGGCACCGCTTCCGCTTGAGAAAGGCTCTCACTGCTTCGACTGCCGAACAAAGATCCCGGGAAGCTTAGAGTTGTGTTCCTAATATTGCTAGTCGAATAGTTATTTGTCCTCTGAAATTGTCCTCTGAAAGGATTTATTGAGTCTCCTTCCAACAACGGCGAATCATCTTCTGGTGGTGGGGTGGATGGGAGACGTGGAGGAACCCTATCCACTTCCGGTAGCGGGGCAGAAGGTGTTGTATGCTTTACTTGTGGTCGATTCGCTGGTTTCGGGAAAACCAATTTCTGTTCGGAAGAGCTTGAAGAAACACAAGTGATCAAGTTCTGCATCACAAAGTTGTCCTTTATTTCATCCGTCCATTCGTCTAGAGGCTTTTGCCATCCTTTGATAAAGAGGAACTGTTTGCACATTGGGCAGGGAAAGCCCATCTTCCGGACTACCCCAAAATCTCTGAGCGACTCGATGTAGGAATCGATGCAGTGCCGACAGAAAGTGTGTAAACATGGCAGACACTTCGGCTCCCGGTAGATCTCGTAACAGATTGAACATGTCAGGAACTCTTGCTGAATCTGTTCCTTGCTCGCCGCCATTTTGTTTCTGCTGATTCGTCCCAGAGGTTACTCTCTAAGTGTCGCTGAAAAATAAAATGATGTCATGTGAAATTTGAAAAAGGTTTTATTGACGTGGCACGCCAGTCATATGTTATTAAAGGGGCATAAGCACGTTTTTTTGTAAATTATATTTTTTCAAGTTTACCACTTACAATGATAGGTTATGTCATTTATATTTACTTAAGAGGGTAAAAAATCTTTTTACACAAACCAATCTTCCGTAGTGGTAAAACTGTGTTGCGTAAGAAGTAAAAATTGCATGGCGGCCATTTTATTGTGAACACATTTTATTATTTCGAACGACAAAAACGATTCCAATGGCTTTTTGGAACCATGTACACTTATTTTTTAATTTGATTTTCCGAAGAGGGAAGGGTGTTTTACTATTGTGACATTATTTCTCAAATACATTTCATCGACTTATTTCACTTATGCTACTGCCCCTTTAAAGGAACCTTGTTAAGGTATTAATGCAACTGGTAGCCAGGGGGCTTTTTGCAGAGATATCTTAAAGGCGCTGTAGCACGCGGTTCTTACTGATATACAGTGCTCTCACAAAAAGGTAAATAAGTATCACAAATGGCTGAATAATACTCTTGAATCAAAAGAAATAGAGCCATGGGATCTGTAGCTCATCTGGAATTGTATTGTCTGATGTAGAATACAAAAATAAATTGTTTTCACATAATGCACAATCCGTTGTCCTGAACAATCTCGGTTTTCAAAATTGTCAGTGCATAATGGAAACATAACTTGACACTAATTTTTTATTATTATAAAATTGGTTGTCCATGTATCACAATTCCTGCAAAAATGTTGAAGAAAAGGTGATCCTCCCAATTAAAATAGAATAAACATATTCCCCATCACCAAACAAAATGGTATACAACTTGGATATAAACAATACAAATCTCTTTTGAAGTAAGTATATACCTTTATAAATGAATCCTACTTATAAATAAAAAATTCTTTACAAAGACCTGACAAAAAACCAATGAACATTTCATCATAGCCCTTAACACACTGAGACCCCCAAGTCTCCTACCCCAACTCAGCCTATCCCCCCACCAATGGTAGCAAGGAGGAGGGAGGGGTGGGGAGATAACGAGCAACTTGCCCTACTCTTGCCTTGACTGCTATAAAATGAAGGTCGACGGAAATATATATATATATATATATATATATATATATATATATATATATATATATATATATATATATATATATATATATATATATATATATATCGCCAAGTTCTATCTCAACAGTGCCAACTATAAACTGACTTGCAAAAGAAACGCCACTAACAAAAATACATGATATTATTTAAATCCACGGGTAATGCAAACGACTGAACTAAGGCTACATCATTCCCCAGAAGTCAAATGAATTAATTGTTAACTTTCCAAACATTATCCGTTCATGTTTTTTAAAAAAGCAACTTTAAAAAAAATGTCGTTTTAAAAGATAGGAGTGTGAAAATTGACATTTTGGCTTGTTTTATCACTGATCACGTCCATCAGTGATGATGCGTCAGATGTAAATGACCGAAAAGATGTAAATGAGACCATAAATAAACGTAATGGCCAAACATTCTGGCAAAAAACTATGTTGAAAATACTTTTTCAGCAGCCCGTGTGTATTTGAATGGATATGGCAATTAAAGTATCATACCTTGATGAATGAAATTGTGGGTACTTCTTTACAAAACCTGTTATCATCAAAGACATCTCAACTCGACTTCATCGGACAGCAGTATTTCAGTTTGTACTCAGTTGAAAATGTGTAGGTGCAAGAACGGGTCATCGCGACATCACCAGGTGGCGTAATCATCTGATGGCGTTATCTGTTTGTTCAGCGTCATATCCTTATGATTGAGACTCTAGAGCTGCGTTTGTTTTGCACAAAGTGTGTTGCACTTGCGAAGAAATTTGAACCTAACGACCCTTGTTCATCTCTTGTGTGCACTATCGAGTCGCTTACAGTTGAGCCAGAAACTTATTAATTTTCGCTAAATTCAATTTGAAAAATGTACCTCTTAACGTAAAACAGGGCCATGTTCAAGAGAGGTATAAAAGTAATTATTATTATTTTCAAACACAGATTTGACCCGGCGAATATTTAAGGCAGGCGATTATTCGAGTCAGGCACTTATGTTTTTCGAAGTCATAACATATATGTGAAATATTAAAATAAGTATAACAAAAACATCATTACAGTATGCTTTAAATTATGAATATTGTAAACGACGTGCGTGTCATGAGGTTAAACATCGCATGAATATCCTTCTGCTGAAATTATTATAGCCACTAGCAGTTTTTGCGCAGTTTCCACCTCTGCCGGCGCCGGCGCGTTTTGTTTTGGCTTTAACTTTTATTCCAATAGGGTTTCAAGAACTCATATTCATAACTTCCTACTTATACCCCTTGGGAATTTTTTTGACATGTTCACTTTCAAGGTCAAATGTCAAGGTCACGAGTTCCACAAATATCCTTGTAAACACGAAAATTTGAAAAATATTTGTGCTATCAGGCTCTTATTTGGTTATATCAACTATGGAGAAAGGCAAGGATTTGAAAAGGTTTTCGCTATAATATGTCAAAGGTCAAGGTCGTAGCGAGGTCACGAGTTGAGCATGTTTTTGCGAAAATGCTTTATTTCAACTATTAACACTTTGAATCACATTCATTATAAAATAAAATCAATGGGAATGAGAACCAAACGACCCTAGTGTCTCCCTCGTGTGCATTCAAAAGCCGATTGAGGCCTTTCCTGCGAAATCAACAACCTGCCCTGTGCGAGAACCGGCTAGCGGATGTGACGTTTTAATCTAGGCTATTGGAAACTGTTGGTTATAGACATAATATGTTTAATCAGAGACCGACAATGTTACAGTACCGGTGCGTTCATGGACGGATTGAACGGTTAAATCTTAGACGATTACAGATCAGGCCCAAAAAAAGAAAGAATTGGTTTCTGGTTTCCGCCCGCATCAGTTTCAAACCCACGTCTCAGGTCTTATATTCAATGAACATGGCCCAAGTGTTCACTTAGTTGAGCAATACGAGTCGTTCGCGCTAAGTGACAACTGAGCAAGCGCAAAATTTCGCTCATCAAAACAAACGCAGCCTTGATGTCACAAAGTTGATAATAAGTGATATAGAAATATGATATTGTGATATGATGATATCCCACTGTGCCCGACAGTCTGTGATATAGAGATATTATAAAATGAAGGTCGACGGAAATATATATATCGCCAAGTTCTATCTCAACAGTGCCAATTATAAACTGACTTGCGAAAGAAACGCCACTAACAAAAATACATGATATTATTTAAATCCACGGGTAATGCAAACGACTGAAACAAGGCTACATCATTCCCCAGAAGTCAAATGAATTAATTGTTAACTTTCCAAACATTATCCGTTCATGTTTTTTTAAAAACGCAACTTTTAAAAAAATTGTCGTTTAAAAGGATAGGAGTGTGAAAATGGACATTTTGGCTTGTTGATCACATCCATCAGTGATGATGCGTCAGATGTAAATGACCGAAAAGATGTAAATGAGACCATAAATAAACGTAATTGTCAAACATTCTGGCAAAAAACCATGTTGAAAAAGCTATTTCAGCAGCCCGTGTGTATTTGAATGGATATGGCAATTAAAGTATCATACCCTGATGAATGAAATTGTTGGTGCTTCTTTACAAAACCTGTTATTATCAAAGACACCTAAAATCGACTTCATCCGACAGCAGTATTTTAGTTTGTACTCTGTTGATAATGTGGTGGCGTTTCTTTTGCAAGTCTGTTTATATTATGTCTGGGACTCTATAAACAGGAGACTCGAGATCGTTATATCATCATTTCTACTGAACTCTGACAATTCTACCTCGCCTCGTCGTGCTTCGACGCACACACGACTTGGTGGAGCGTAAGCTGTACAATGCTCAACTAGGGACTAAAGGATAGCTGCAATGACAAATGGTCAAAATCGGATTCATTACAAATGAGATGTCAATTTGACAATTGCTCGATTTTAAAATTCTGAAATCGGTCAACAAATTACTTACATACGGCTTTTTAAAAAAACGTCTAATTTAGCTCCTGCGACCAGAATGCAAGACTGCGGGATGTAGCCCCTGAAGGATTATAGCCCATTACCCCTACAGCCCATATCCCCTACACTCCATTTCCCTTGATAAGTTCATTAAATCTTTTTGCTCACACTATCAATTGTCTCTGTTTTTAATCTGGGCCGTTCCATTGCATAGTAAGAGGTAACAAGCTAGGGATTAGGAGTGTGGTGGACCGTTAACTTGCTTTGATAACCTGTAGGGGTAATGCTGTGTAGGGGTTATGCTGTGTAGGGGTTATGCTGTGTAGGGGTAATGGGAGACTACCGTGGACCCCCTGAAGAGATGACGTCTGTGATGTCACCTTAGTAATGTCATTATCGGCGATAGTCATTTTGATTGTTAATTTCACAAAAAATCTTCAATCAAACAACTTAAATTTTCCATACATCGAATGTTTAGATATCCGACTAGGCAATTCCGCAGATGACAATTACTGCATTATTGCATAAACATGTTTTTTGGCGATTAACACACGTCATAAATTCGTCTAGGGACAGTGATAATCAACATTAATTAGTTAATTAGGCTCAAATCAGTCACGCCTCAGTGATCCATTTCAAAACGTTTCGCGGCGGTAATCGCGGTATTGTTAAAATTGGTAAATTAAAATCGTCCATAAATGAAATGTTAATGTACAGAATATTATTGAGCTGTTATTTTATCTGAAGACAATTGTTTTACAAATATTGGCAATCGTTAAAATACTCAATTTGATAAATTGAGTTTTTTTGAATAATTGACTAATTAACATTAACATTCAGTTAACTATTTTAACATTCAACATATTATATATATTATATATTATATACATTTAACATTCAGTTAATTATTGTTCTTAATTATTATTATATATGTTAAAGCTCATCAGCAAACAAGGCCAGATAGGTTAATGGTATGGGCCGCTTTCTGTGTCAGTCTTTCCTGAACTTTTCATATTTTCCACTTCTCCAGAAGAACCACTACACCAACAACGTTGTAAATTTGGTGTGGCACATAGGGAATCATTCATACGTTTTAGGCTATAATAATCATTTTATTCATTCCCAAGTGAAAGACTATCTATGTGATAACATCAGAGCAGGAAGATGTTCTGGATAACAACTTGAAATACACGATGGTTCGAAGTATATACTTACTCCTTCACGGGTGGAATGTGAAAAATAATAAAATAGGATATCCAAAAAATATCCCTGTTCTTATGTACGCCACTTCTGAAGGCCCCGTATTTGTTACATTGTCATTAATGATGTTGATACAATTTGGTTCTTGAATGAACGATGTCAATGAAATGGTACCAGGATGGCGATTCCGTTGGTGCTTCAGAGAGGATGATTCTTGAGACTTCAAGCAAGCCTTTATAAATGACATGCCCTCCCAGATCCATTAAATTGAATACGTTTTGTCAGAACGCTCAGTCCAGGGACGGATACAGAGGGGAGTACATGGGTGCTCCCCCTTTTCATGTGAATTTTACAAAAAATGACTATTGAAACCAAAGTAGAAACAATGGTGCACCTTTCTTTCTTTTAGTACCCCCTCAATTGAAATTTGGTCAATTGCTATGTCTTTTTTCCAAAATGGTGATGAGATTCTGAAATTATCTTGGGAAGTGCTTGCGACCTCAGGTTTCCGTGGTTTCCATTGAGGAGCCGTTCGCGGGTACGCCCGTACACGCCAAGCGAGTACTCGCGGTCCTGAGCACGCCTATGTATCAGAATCCCCGGCATGATACTTTGCTAAGCGTTTGTCTCTTATTAGGCTATAAAACATCAACAATTATTCACCATCGAACGATATATAAATAGCGAGGGGTAGGTAAAGGTAAATATACATATAGGAGCCGGGTCTCCAACATGAGACAGATCTCTAGTATGGCCTTGGTATGTGGTTTTGAATTGATGCGCCGATATACATAAACAATATTCACGGCCGGGTATCCCTCTCATTATAGTTGCAACTAAATGATGGGGAAACAAGGTATTAAGCGCGCTATGGAAGTCCAACCTTAAGTGTTTTATGTAATTATGATAAAATATCAAATCACTCTCTTTATATTAGGCGAGTAAAA
Organism: Gibbula magus; assembly: GCA_936450465.1. Taxonomy (NCBI): domain Eukaryota; kingdom Metazoa; phylum Mollusca; class Gastropoda; order Trochida; family Trochidae; genus Gibbula; species Gibbula magus. Next base: position 58,231,323 of record OW388295.1, on the reverse strand, counting down.
TCAATATAAGCTTAAAGTCCATTAAGCGTATTCATTGTATATATAAGGGTAACCTAGACATGTATATATAGAGTAGGCTTAATTATATACGGGCGTAAGCTCGTGTTTAATTGGCTTTATAACCTATGATAACTAGGTCCTATATGAGATAACAATACTGTATGATATTATTGTACAACACAGGCAGTAGGCCTATTTATCATCCAAAACTGTGTTCCACAGTAGATATCGCTTGTGTGAGATCAAGCGATATCTCCTAGGAGATATCTTTTTGGCAGTAGATTTTGCACAATGCCCTGTCGCCGTCAACTTCATGACATCACAATGCTTTTACATCATCGAGTAATGACGTCACAATGCTATGACGTCAAAAACATGATGACGTCACAATGCTATGACCTCACCGCACTGGAAGTAAAATGGCAGAGATGTGCTCAGTGATGTACACTATTTTCACTTAAACGTAATAAGAATGATTTTGGATGATAAATAGAATCTCACCCTCGTGTCTTCTGATATCAAATATATCAACACTCGTTGATAAAAGTAAAAATATCCTCGGCAAGCCTCGGATATTTGTAACTTTCATCAACTCGTGTTGATATATTTGATATCAGAAGACACTTGGGTGAGATTCTCTATACGTCCAACGACACACAACAAACTAGACACACGGGTTGCTAAGCACACAAAACATCGTGGTTTACGTCTTAGAATATTAATTCATTGTATGTATTGACTAATTCAGTTGGGGATTTTAACTGCAAATATATATAATACATTTCAAAATGTCTATAAAAATGTGTTTAAGGAGGGGGCGTGATAAGAACCCTTGAATGTTAATAAGGGCCCTGGTCCCTATTAGAGGAAATACGGTAAACCTATATCCGTGTATCTATAGAGTAATTACATACGGAAGAATATTAAACATACAGTACATGTAACCCAAAATATCACACAATAGTTTGTATCTCACCAATCATCTTACCCATTTTATTTTTAAATAATATATTTATTTCTTATAACATTTTATTCATTACTAACTTCTGAGTTTTCTTTTGTTTTACTCCCTATTTTATTTTTTCCCTCCATCGGTGAACAAACTTTAATGTCAAAGCTGACGTTAAACACGTGTTTTATAGGGGCAGTAGCACGTTATTTTGCAAATTTTATTTTTTCAAATTTCCCATTTATAATGATAGTTTATGTCATTTATATTTACTTTAGAGGGTGAAACTTCTTATTACACAAACCAATTATCCTTAGTAGTAACATCGGTGTTGATAATAAAGCCAAAATTGCATGGCGGCCATTTTATTGTGAACACAATTTATTATTTCGAATGACAAAAACGATTCCCATGGCTTTACCGAACCACGTACACTCATTTTTAACTTGATTTTCCGAAAGGAGAAGGGTGTTTACTATTGGTGACATTATTTTTCAAATACATTTCATCGACTTATTTCAGCGGAAAAACGTGCTACTGCCCCTTTAACACATACCATCATCACGGAAAAATGTGTATGTTTACTGGTATTTGTAACATACAATAACTTGATGATATGGGATAGCAGTACTGCCTCACACGGCAGTTTACATCATATCTTTTAGATAACGACATATATTATATATTCTATCCACGATAACAAGTTCCCGCCTTGATATGTAGGCTGTCCGGGTGTCCACTGACACACAACGTACTGTAAACCGGTTGCTAAGCACAAAACATCGATTATGAATTGAAACGATTGAAGAGCTTAATAGATAAATAATTATTGATCGGCCATGTTGCTTTGAACAACTTTCAAAATTTCATCACCATTTCTTCTAACGTCAATGTAGGACTATTTCCTAATCGTTGATGTTATAAATGAAACATGACGACATGTATATTCATATATAAAGGGAGGTAACTCGGAAGGGAACATTAACAACAGATAAGCTGAGGAATCAACACTGAGAACTGGGTAAGCAAATTTCGGACAATAAACAGGCCCGTAGCACCAATTTCGGGAGGGGGGGGGGGGGGGGGGGGGGGGGGGGGGGTGTTTATACAGCTTCGTACCTAAACTTACTCATACTCTAAAGGTACTCTTGGTAAAAGTTGCAATACTTGTACTTGTATACTTGTATACTTGCAGTCTGAAAACAGAACCCGGAAATGGAAATAGTGATCAGGGTAGATTCCCTGTATTTATCTATCTAGTTGGTCGATATCACAAAGTCTGTACATGTAGGCTACATGTTCAGGTAACTGCCCATATTAACCTTTGACTCTTTTGAAAAGTATTTTTATTTCACATACCTGCATGATGTCCATAGGCATACAGGCCTATTGTTAAAAGGAGGATCGACCAATCGGGTAGTCCGGTGTAAGATTGAAAACGTACCCGCGTTGAAAACACACCCCGCGGGTACTTTTTCAACGTTGAATAATGACCCGGTGTCACTTTCAAACATGCACTTCCTCTCATATGGATAGTTCAGACATTGTGATATTACATTTTGTTGCAAGATTGCAAAGGAAAAGTTAACAAACACCTTTTGCTGCCCAAAACACCTGTCACCATCAACGTTTCACCTACGTTTTTGACTGCAAACTAACTACAAATTGCCTTCTAAGGCCTCACTCACACCCTCACTGACAACGTTTCTCACTTCAGTTTGATTTCACAATGTTAAGGATATTGCTTCCAAGGACAACAGATAGAAAATCACAGGCTGAATCATTTTATTGTCGCTGGCGACTATATTTTCTTATTATATTATTATTTATTTATATATAGAGACAGTAAAAGGCTGAATATTCCAAAGTTCCAATATGAAATAGACCAAATTAAGCAATACTACGACATAACGAAATGTATTTATTTAGTGTCTGGTGAAAATGATCTATTGTTAAATTCTGGTCATATTTACATGCCGTATTGAAAAATTAAGATCTTCTGACTTAATCTGTACAACTTTGTCCATCTCCGAATACAACATATACCTCATTTTTCATATTTACATCTAGCTTTATTTGAATCTACTTATTTAGTCTACCTGTCGTTGTATGTATATAGTTTAGGGTCACTCTAACCTTTTTATCTCACGTACATCATTTTGTTTTTATGTATACTGTTGTCAAATATAATTTTGCAAAATATGAAAACAAATGAAAAAAAAAAAAAAAATTTTATTGCAGGGTAAAAGCGAGATTACCACATCTGCATATATTATTTTATGACACGTGTTACCTTATATATAATCAGTCATAACTGAATGCAACACATTGAATAAACAAACATAGGTGTATGTAATATGAAACCAAAGTCTTTGAGGGTAAATGTATAGATATCCTCTAACGCAGACAAAATCCTCGTGTACATATTGGCGGTATCATGGATTTGTCTGTGTAAATATTGGTGTATGTGTAAAAATACAAGTAACAAAATTTGGAGGTGAAATGTAGTTAGTTTCTTCCTGATATAAGTAAGAGATAAGAAATGGATATTCTAACAAACATCCATCAGACAGATAAACAGATATAGATGATATTAGATCTCGCCAAATCTCGTTTTATGCTTGGATATGTCAATCTTTTATAAAATATGAATTAATACTTATTAAAAGGGGCAGTAGCACGTTTTTTCGCTCAAATATGTTCATGAAATGTATTTGAAAGATAATGCCACTAATAGTAAAAGACCCTTCTCTTTTTGGAAAATCAAGTGTATTAATTTATTTTACTAGTTAAAGACATTATATTTAGATACAGTAAAAGACTGAATATTCCAAAGTTCCGGTATATACTAGACCAAATTAAGCAATACTACGACATAACAAAATCTATTTAGTTTCCGGTGAAAATGATATATTTGTAAAATTCTGGTCATCTTTACATGCCGTATTGAAAAATTAAGATCTTCTGACTTATTCTGTACAACTCTGTCCATCTCCGAATACAGCATATACCTCATTTTTCATATTTACATGTACATGTAGCTTTAATTGAATGTACTACCTATGATGTTGTATGTATATAGTTTAAGGTCATTGTAACCTGTTTACCTCACGTGTGTCATTATGTCTATATGTACACTATTGTCAAATATAATATTGTAAAATATGAAAAAAATGAAGAAAAAAAACAGTCAACGGTTTCACGTTGAACGAAGCCGATTTACAAATTAAATACGCTTGACAGTTGTGACAGGTCGTAATTTAAGGATAACATCTCCTTTATCATAAATAACTTTTACATTTTAAAATTGTTATATTAGAAATCACACCGTGAAACTTAATATATTATTTGTTTATATTGTAGAAACAGGAAACGAACTCAATAATGTAGTATGACGTTAGAAAATGAGACAATGATTTCATTCAGCAATTTAACTTGTCATTAAAATAAGGACTGCCATAACCACACGATTTAAAGAGACATTCGGAAATCGGCCGAGGCCCGGTAGACGATCTTGAGCGCAATGCGAATAGTTTACCTGGTCGTATTTTGAGTGTGAATAATTCACCCTTGTGAAAATACCGGTTTGTGTACTAATAATAGCTGCGTGCTATTGTACATGCGCCCATAGTGTCGGTTTCCTTAAAGGGAGGGATTTATCGGGGTACTTTTGTACTTCATTTTACTCTTGTCATGCAGCATCTCAAGAACTGTTGATCGGATTCTCATTCTTACATTTTGATTTCGATTAAACCCGCCCATGGGCAAGTAACAGTAAATATTTTAGTTGTCCGACCCTCGTTTAAAGCCTATTATTGCAAACAGTTTATACACAGTAAATAAACAATCCTCACTATATATTAACATAAAATAAGAAAAACGTAATTAATTTCTTGATATACTAAACATAAACCAAACGAAATCACCTTCTACGAACCGAACCGGACCTTCCTGCAAAAATATTTTTATGGCACAGTCGATGACTACGATACGAAAGCTGAATGATTTCCCCACAAAATGAGCTATAAATGGTCACAATCCGATCATTATTTCAAAAGCTATGCTACAAAACAGTCCGTATATCGCTACCTCCACATTTTCAAGCCAATTTCGACGCTCACGAAGATCAGCGAAAACTCACCTTTAAAATCGTTTATTAATTCCAGCAATGTTGATAGCACCTATGAATCGGCAAATTCGAACCGCAGAGTGAAACTACAGATTTAAACAAACATTACAACACCTACATATATCATTTCTCCGACTGTACTACGGCATTTTGTCTCATTTTTTCTCAAATCATCGTCATGCATTGGCCACTCGATTCGATAGCAGCCATTCATGACCTGGACATTCAGTTGACTCGCTAATGGGCATACAAATATGTGTAAATGTTATTTATCCGACAATTTTAGACATTTACGAGCGTAATATCGGGCAATTGTCAAATTGGATTCCTAATGAATTCCGAAAGTGGGCATGGAGCATGACAGTCGAACTTTAACGATTTAACCGTTTCACCACTAAAAACCCTGAACGCTAATACGTGTTCTTGACTCTGTAGGGGCCTGTAGGGGCGTAAGGGTTAAGATACAAAAACTATATAAAGAATCCAATCGATTTCCCAAATATCCCGTTTGTGTCCTAAATATCAAATTTTATATGGTAGTTTTCTGAAGTGAAACATATTGCATTACAAAGTTTTCAGAAAAGTTGATTTATTTCCCTTTGAACATGAAGCCCCAACACGCCCTTTGTAAAAGGAGAAGATAGCTCCAGTTCTAGAACGAAATTGGAACCATGAGCTTAACGTTTTCGTGATTTCTTTTAATAAATTATTGTTATAAGGAGATGATATTATCAATATATGTGTGTATATATGTGGACCCCTTGGTCAACGCACAGCATTATCTAGAGTTCGTCTGACTTATATATTATTTCATTTTTAGGGACACAAAAAAGTTACCTCCGTTACGAGCCTGCAGAAACAAGATGGCGGCGAGTCAGGAGCAGATTCAAGAACAATTCCTGACATGTTCAATCTGCTACGAAATTTACCAGGAGCCGAAGTGTCTTCCATGTTTACACACGTTCTGTCGGCACTGCATTGATTCCTACATCGAGTCGCTCAGAGACTTCGGGGTAGTCCGGAAGATGGGCTTTCCCTGTCCAATGTGCAAACAGTTCCTCTTTATCAAAGGATGGCAAAAGCCTCTAGACGAATGGGCGGATGAAATAAAGGACAACTTTATGATAAAGAACTTAATCACTTGTGTTTCTTCAAGCTCTTTGAAACCGGAAGAGGTTTCCACGAAACCAGCGAATATACCGTGTGTAATCCCAGCTAACAAATCTACGTAGTGATAACGTTGTGACAACGTCAGCTTTACGTTGTCCTTACGTAGATCCTGACGTTGTGACAACGTCAGTTTGTAGACTCCCAAACAGGTTGCTACAACGTTGATTTTCTACGTAATTACTACGTTGTGAGAACGTTGTAACGACGTCTATGTTTACGTTGTCCTTACGTAGATCCTGACGTTGTGACAACGTCAGTTTGTAGACTCCCAAACAGGTTGCTACAACGTTGATTTTCTACGTAATTACTACGTTGTGAGAACGTTGTAACGACGTCTATGTTTACGTTGTCCTTACGTAGATCCTGACGTTGTCACAACGTCAATCTGTAGACTCCCAGAAAGGTTGCCACAACGTTGTGTTGCAACGTAATTACGACGTTGCGAGGACGTTGTAACGACGTCTATGTTTACGTTGTCCTTACGTATATCCTGACGTTGTCACAACGTCATTCTGTAGACTCCCAGACAGGTTGCTACAACGTGGTGTTGCAACGTAATTACGACGTTGCGAGGACGTTGTAACGACGTTTATGTTTACGTTGTCCTAACGTATATCCTGACGTCGTCACAACGTCAATCTATAGACACCCAGAAAGGTTGCTACAACGTTGTTTTTCTACTTACATACGATGATGTGAGAACACGAAAATGCCGTCTATCTCACGTAGTTTTGTTGTCTCTCAAACGCATTACGACGTTGCCATAACGTCCTTACAGATTCCATTTGTAGACTCATGAACATTGAAGCCTACCCAATTCAGACGATATACATAAACAGTCTATCAACTCATATTGTCAAAAACATTTAGTAACATTTCTTGTAAGTTAACCACCGCTATAAAATAAGTTATAACAAAAATATTATGAAATAGGGCTTTCTAATTTTGCCAAATAGTAACACAAATTTTAAGTTGACAGACTGCTTATTATAAGGCATTTCATTTTTAAATGGTAAAATCGTTTGTCATTTGTGATAATGTTCTTCACGGAATGATTGAAACTGCATGACAATATGAAAAGCTATGTTTTCAGTGTTCTTGTCTATAAGTTCGAGAACACAAAGATAACAGAGAGATGAAACTGTGATTATACTTTTAATTTGATTGAACTTAAAAAGTTAGCTTTTTCCTCCGATAACCTTGTTTCCCTGCCAATTATCTTTTTCCCTTGTCCATTAGCTTGTTTCCTTGTCCATTAGTTTGTTTCCTTGTCCTTGGTTTATTTCTCGGTTCGTGAGCTTGTTTCCTTGTTGGATGCTGCTCTCTGCAAACAAATAATACACATTTATAAACTTTGAATTTTTTAAAACAAAAGAGGTAAGGGAAATCAGTAATATCTTGTATCAAGCATATTGATGTAGGTATGCATCTACGTTTATATAATAATTCTTCTTTCTCATACACACATTTTGTATTATTTTATTATTTTATATTACATTAATTAAATTTACGGCGATACCTTATTACAACAATGTAGCACTTATTTAACTAATGTTTGAGGATGATAAATAAACAACAGAGGTTTAATTGAATAACGTGATAACTATGAATGTTACAGGGAGGTATGATCGTGTCAATTATTGCAAAAATAGTAACTACGACAAAAAAAAGTTACCTGGTGAAATCGAGGCCCGGCATGTTTAGATGGAGCATGTATTAAGCTTTTCGAAACTTCCCCCTCGACATCACTTCCTTTGCAGTAATGTTTTTCATGTAGGCTTCTGCAAAATAAATCAACATGTCTAAATGTTAAAAAAGGATTAAAAAAACTATGAGTACAAGTACAAGTATATTGCTTTTTATGATGAAAGTTATTGCCTTCAAGAAACCACAAAAACTTTATACATTCAACTGAGGTTATACATATATGATGAAATAATTGAATTGAATTTGGGAACAAACAAGCAGAACCGTAAGATAATTATTTGTATGAATTGGCAATCATTTTATATATCAATTGTATGACATCAAGTGATATCTATATTCCAATATTGTATAATAATTGAATTGTCATAAAGCTAAGTCATAAGTAATTGTGAAGACATTAAATGTGTAGTTTGGAAATCTTTTGTTTTACCTTTTAAGCAGCTTGTCGACATCAGGTGATTTGTCCCCAGTTTCTTCATCACGCGGCGAACACAATCGCCTCCAAAGTCGTTAGTAACCGGAGCTATAAACAATACAATAGCAAAATTGAACCTTTGTCTTCATTCAAAATAGCATGTTATTATAATATAGGTCATAGGTTAATATGATATTAGTAATGATGTATACGGTCGTAAGTAATCGTTCATTGGACTTAGAGACTCGCTCCAAAAATATTTACATACACCATTAGTAAAAGAAATCGCTAGGTCTACTAACGACTTAGACTGTAGGTGTATCCCTGTTGGTGTTAGTAGATGCCTTATAGCATTCTGAAGTAAACGAGAAAAAATGTAAAGAGATAGACAGTGAGGAAATAAATTCTTACCTAAATGATATCATATACGGCGTCGAAAACGAAAATGGTGTTGATCAACTGCACTAGCAGATTTGGCGCCAGTATTGTCTTTCCTCGAAGTGCTGCATGTTTTAGTCACGTGAATACACTGTGATTGGTCTTAGTCTATCCCCCAGCCATCCCGAAGGGCCAGCTGACATGGGACTGATGAGTGCAACAGATGTGACCCTGTGACCTGTGTTACTGTATGACCCATTTCTCACGAGTAAACTGGACAGAGCTGTGTTACATTCAGATACATGAAATCACAAATCTGCACTCTTTACATATGATAAATAAAATATCTGTCAGTTGTTGACAAATAGCGCACTCGATGAGATAAACATGATATTATAAAATAGCAGATATGACCGCTATTATGTAATGAGTAATGAAATAATGAGATTTTAGTGAACTATAACTTCTTACCACAGTGAAAATATGTGTGATTGACGTGACTCGACGGTATATGGAACTTAATTCGAACTGATATTACGTCATTCTAACGATCTATATTTAAAAACTAATATTTAAATCACACTTTGAATTTATATATACACTTATTTGTTTTCAAAATTCATTAATCAATATCTGAAAAATCAGATAGGACATGTGGAGTCCGTTTGGATATCCCGATACGATAAGAACAATGGATCTATATTCAAAGTCATCATGTATCAGATGATATATGTCATGTGAAAGGTGTTTACTAAAACCTAAAAACCATCAGAAATATTAATTGAAGGAAGATGACGGCATATTGAAAATTGCCTACTCACATATTAAACATATCCGTTTATTGTGTGTAAAGTATTGTTGATTTTCATAAATATTGTATTTCACCATCATGTAAACTAACGGGCAAAAGAAACGATACCACGTATAATTGACCAATAAATGACAAATACAAAATGATACAAATTTTATTTCATTTCTCATCTGTAAACAACTGAATAGTTTATCAAACAATCAAATATTGATGTCTTTCCGATCAATGTGTTAACAAGTACAGCTTGTTAAAGTACAGACATGAAATTGTCCTGAATTCGATCAGCACCTTCGAAAACAGAATCCACACCAACACGTCCTCAGTATCTTGCATGGCCACAACGGGCCTCGGTGCATGCCCCAACAAGTTCTCAGTATCGCGTATGGCCACCACGGGCCTCGATGCATGCATGAACTCGACGTCGTGCTGAGAATATGAGACGGATGATAACACGGTCTGGTATTCTCTGCCATTCCTCTCTCAGGGCTCGAGCGAGCTCTTGTCGGTTTCCTGGAACCACAGCTCTTTGGCGGATTTGACGTCCCAAATGGTCCCATAAATGTTCAATAGGTGAAAGGTCAGGTGATCTGGCAGGCCATGGCAACACATTGACGTTGTTTCTTTGGAGAAACTCCCTGGTTATACGGGCTGTATGGGGACGGGCGTTATCCTGCTGGAAGAGCGTTCTGTTGTTGTGCTGCTGCAGGAATGGTAGGAGAACTGGGCGGAGAATCTGATCAATGTACCTCTGTGCGTTGAGATTCCCATCCACGACAACAAGATCAGTCTTCCCTTGTCCGCTAATTCCTCCCCACACCATGACGCTGCCACCGCCAAATGGTACAACAGTCTGAATACAACAACGTCGAAAACGTTCACCCCGACGTCGATACACCCGCGTTCTTCCATCATTCTTGTACAGTTGGAACCGACTCTCATCCGAAAAGATTACCCTTCGCCAGTTCCGAGCCTGCCATTGCCGAACGTTACGTGCCCATTGGAGACGTTGACGTCGATGTTGACGCGTCAGGTGCACGCCCCGGTTGGGTCTGTAGGCGCGGATACCATGCTGTCTGAGACGTCTGGCCGCTGTTCTTCGACTGATAGCGTGTCCAAGCCCAGTCGTCGCTGATTCCGTCACTGTCAGGAACCGGTTCCTCAAATGCAGAATTCTTAAATGGCGGTCCTCGTTGGCGGTCGTTACACGGGGTCTTCCACTCCTTGGCATGTCCACTGTTCTCCCCGTCTGCCTGTAGCGTCTCATCAGTCTGGTGATGGTAATGCGTGCACAGCCCAGCGTCGTAGCCACGTGTGCATGCGTTGCACCCATCTGCACCATTCCGACGGCTCTCCATCTTTCTTCAGGTGATAATCTTGCCATGTTTCTCGATGCAGTTGAAGTAGTGGTATGTCGTTGAGTGATTCGACACATCTTTTATACGCAAATAATGCACGTGCAGCACGTGCTTTTGATGCAAAAAAATCACACTTTAATACAATTTGCCGGAAACGGATCGCCAAAACACAACAATTTTCGTGACACATATGACTACTGAAATAGGGAAATCATTTCAATGTCGTGCATTTAAAATTTTAACATTCTGCTAACAAAATATTAAATTTCAAAGTTTGGTATCGTTTCTTTTGCCCGTTAGTTTATCTAAATTGTTGCGTTTATTTGGAAATATCTTCAAAGTATAGCCATTCACTGCAACTCAATGTATCTTTGGTGTTGTGAAAATGCACTGTCGAATGTAGGGTTATTGAGATCTAACAGTAAGAAAGCAACATTTGTATTTACTAAAATTGTCAGAGGAGGGAACAATAAATATTACACCAAACAAGAAATCATATCCATTTTTTTTAAAAAAAACATCACTATCATTGATTGCATTCAAATCAAAATACATGTGTATCTTAAAGCCATCATTCAATGAATTCTTTGAATGTATATATGCTAGTGTAATTACATCATGCTGAAATTCCTGCAGCAATAATTGATGACGAATTGAATGCATTTAATATTCATATCGTTATGAAATTAAGATTATACGCTGATTGGTCGTACTTAATATTTCTTTTGAAAAGAACAGTAATTTTGCACTGAAATCACACACATTGATTCAAAGTTACCTTTCTGATAATAAATTAAAACAATGTTGTGTTTTACCAATTGACGTCCTAAAGAAAACACATTATAAAATAGATCTTAGAAACTTTGTTTCACATACGTGTTTTCGCTGAGATTCATTTTAAGTTCATTTCAATATTAATCATTACATATGCCATGACCAGAATATGTGTTTCAAGTATTTTCTTCAAATATATTAGGATGATAGAAAACTATGGCACCGAAATATAGAATTACAACTAGTTTTGCAATAATCAACTATTAAATCGTTGTGGGGGTTGGACTTGAGGAAAATGACAAATTAGTTTTATGTGTCATGTAATTATTCTGCCATATATTCTGACGCATGTGAACGCGTTAATAACGCGAGTTTGCAACAAGCAAGCTATTCCAAACAAATGAAAAAACATTTAAACATAATGATATAAGATCAGTACTATGGTTACGAACAATACTCTGGACAATACGTACCACTTTCGGTCGTTTTGATACCCAACCATTCACAAGGAGGAAAGCATTCTTGTCAAACGCATTTTATGTGTAAATATCATATGGGCAATACAATCATGTTAACATTATAACTTTGCAACGCCAAAGCAGTGTTATAGTTGTGCCCTCAGCGATGGAATAGTATTGCCAAGTCATTCATTGATGATCTATATACTATAGTACATGTATGTAGATGATATCTGTCTTTCCTTGCCACATACCATGTTTATTTCAGGGGCGAAGCCACGAGTGAAATACATACTTTTCTACATCAGGAGATCAGATAAACATGGTATTTTGCAAGCATAGTACAAACAGACATTCCATTTATCATATAGGTTTTGTGTTTTATGTTGAAAATGAATGATTGCAATGGTAAATGTACGACTTTGGCAAATACACGTCACTCTGCTGAGTGTCGATAAAGGTTATCATCACTGTAGAAGGTACAAGGTTTATTTCACTGAGTAACTGTTTCTCACACCAAATTATATGATAAGGTATTATGACAATATGTTTTTTATGTGTTTGACGTTGAAATATACATATACCTGTCACAGAAGACATGTTGTATGAGATCTCATTGTTTTCCAATTACACATAACGAAGATATTCCTTCGGTATTTGAGGAAACATAACCTATAATAGAATCCATACGAGATTCGTAAAGACACTGATCGCTGTGTGTAGTATTTATACAGATTATTACCCGAGAAAGTATGCTATATTATCATATACTGTACACGACTGGTACGAAACAAGTGGGATTTTAATTGTTTTGTTACAAGGTTACAATGGCAAACGTGATATTTATGTTTGTGCTCGTATTATAAATGTCAACTCAGTTAGCTCATGTTAACTCAGAGATAATACTAAACGGTGTCATGTTCAATAGCATTTTTTATGAAATTGTTGATTTGTATAGAACGAACGATCGAAAGCTAGTTTATTGCAAAGAAACACATTTAGCTCGTTTCATATTGTATAATCTGAGATAAGGAAGTAAAGACTGGGTTAAACAATTTCTAAATCATCGACATTTCCCTGGACCATTAAATGTGAAAATGGCTCCAATTATGTGATGTCAAAACAACTGACCATATTATGACATCAGACCATGGAAACGGCATTCAAAAGAATGTTCTTTAAAACAAATTATTATGAGGGTAATTTCAACATTCTATTCGTGTTCACAGCTTACATAAAAGTAACTACAGCTCTCAATTTTGCGTAAACTCTAAATATTAAGAAAATTACATAGTTAAAAGATTATATTCGCAATAGCATGCTCTAGACAAATTTCGGGATTTCATAATTAATCAACATGAGCCTCTTTTCATAATCATCAACTAAGCATATATATAAGGTACACGTGGAAATGTATTCACAATATATTATAAATTGACTTATTTTTCTCATTATATATTCTAAGAAAGAACGTTATTATGATGGTTCGAGGACGTAATGACCAGTGTTTCTTTACTACGTTTTAGTGACGTGACAAGTACGTTAACTACAACGTCGTCACAACGTTGAGAAATTACGTTAGGGTTTACGTACTAAATACGTTGCAGCGACGTCGAGATATCATGTTACCAATATAAAGGCTTTACACGGCGGTTTGGTCTATAGTAACCGTTTATAGTGATTCCTATGTATATCTAAAGAATGACCATGAATATATGTTTGACCTTTCTTCTCACTAATGATCGAGTTACTTGCATTAATTTAAATCGAACAAGTGTCGCATTGAATCAAAGATTTCACAGAAAATGCGATTTTGATGGAGATGACATACTTTTTTTTAGTAATTGAGTACTTTCATTGGGAATGAGTTATCTTATATATTCTGAGATAAGTACGTTATTATGACGTTGTAAGGACGTGAGGCCCAACGTTACATTATAAGTACATAATTATGAAAAGTACACAATTTACAATGCCGCCACAATGTTGAGAAATAACATTACAAGAATAAAGAGTTTATCAATCATGTGGGCTGTACAAACTGTTTATTCTGAACCTTGTCTGTATTTGAAGAATGATTAATATGCATATATATACATGGAAATAATCAAGCACCTCCGTATTCTAAAGTAAAATGTGATGTTGTGAGAGCGTTACTGTACTTGAATTGAATTAATCACTTTCGATACGAGAAACTTAGGTTTGATGAAAGATTTCTTCGTGTAAATTGTTTGAACTAGCATTGAAAAAATTGCCGTATTCATGTTTTTTCAATACATATTGGATTCTTTCCGGTTCAATCTGTTAATAAAGCGCATTTCTTTGCTGTAGGCTATAACAGTAAACACTGACAAGATTTCGTCAGTAGACTATTTTTATTGAAATTGTATTTTCAAAATTTCATGATTTTAATAGTTCATAGTTCATACTGCGCCCAGTCCGAGTCACGTGACCATGTCACCAGCACGCAACACGTTCGCCATCAGCGGGCCCATTAGCCCCATAGACCTCCTTTAACTAATGACTTCTTTTGACCAGTTGACTTGAAAGAATGAATTGCTCACATTAGAGCAACCAATATTCACTTTAATTTCTCAGAATAACCTAACGCTAAACTTTTCCCATGTGTATATGTTTGATATAATTGACTTACTGTTAAAATGTTATGTTCTGAAATAAGTACATGTTTATGACGTTGTGGTGATGTAAGGTTCAACGTTACAATTCTACGTTGTAGTGACGTGATAAGTATGTAAACATAACATTGTCACAACGTTTGGAATTTACGTAAGATGTTACGTAACAACAAAATCGTAGCGACGTCAAGAAATTACGTTACCAAAATGAAGGCTCCACCCACCGTTTGGTCTCTAGTAAATATTCATAATGATTCTCGTGTGTATTTAAATAATGACTGTGAATAGATGTTTTACTTACTTTTATCATTTTGTATTCTGAATTAAGTACGTTTTTATGACGTTGTCAGGACGTAAGGCACAACGTAACATTAATGCGTTTGGGGGACGTGATAAGTACGTTAACTACAACGTTGTCACAACGTTGAGACATTACGTTAGGGCTTACGTAATTACTACGTCGTAGCAACGTCCAGAAATCACATTACCAGAAAAAACAACATTAAACGACTGTTTGGTCTTTACTAACTGTTTATACTGATATATTTGTGTATTTAAAGAACGACTGTGAATAGATGGTTGGTATTTTTTACTTACTTTTATCATTTTGTATTCTGAATGAAGTACGTGTTTATGACGTTGTAAGGACGTAAGGCACAACGTAACATTAATGCGTTTGGGGGACGTGATAAGTACGTTAACTACAACGTTATCACAACGTTGAGAAATTACGTTAGGGCTTACGTAATTACTACGTCGTAGCAACGTCCAGAAATCACATTACCAGAAAAACAACATTTAACGACTGTTAGGTCTTTACTAACTGTTTATACTGATATATTTGTGTATTTAAAGAACGACTGTGAATAAATGTTTGATATTTTTTACTTACTTTTATCCTTTTGTATTCTGAATGAAGTACGTGTTTATGACGTTGTCAGGACGTAAGGCACAACGTAACATTACTGCGTTTTAATGACGTGGTACGTACGTTAACTACAACGTTGTCACAACGTTGAGACATTACGTTAGGGCTTACGTAATTACTACGTCGTAGCAACGTCCAGAAATCACATTACCAGAAAAAACAACATTAAACGACTGTTTGGTCTTTACTAACTGTTTATACTGATATATTTGTGTATTTAAAGAACGACTATGAATAGATGGTTGGTATTTTTTACTTACTTTTATCATTTTGTATTCTGAATGAAGTACGTGTTTATGACGTTGTCAGGACGTAAGGCACAACGTAACATTACTGCATGTTAATGACGTGATAAGTACGTTAACTACAACGATGTCACAACGTTGAAAAATTACGTTAGGGCTTATGTAATTACTACGTCGTAGCAACGTCCAGAAATCACATTACCAGAAAAACAACATTTAACGACTGTTAGGTCTTTACTAACTGTTTATACTGATATATTTGTGTATTTAAAGAACGACTGTGAATAAATGTTTGATATTTTTTACTTACTTTTATCATTTTGTATTCTGAATGAAGTACGTGTTTATGACGTTGTCAGGACGTAAGGCACAACGTAACATTACTGCGTTTTAATGACGTGGTACGTACGTTAACTACAACGTTATCACAACGTTAAGACATTACGTTAGGGCTTACGTAATTACTACGTCGTAGCAACGTCCAGAAATCACATTACCAGAAAAACAACATTTAACGACTGTTAGGTCTTTACTAACTGTTTATACTGATATATTTGTGTATTTAAAGAACGACTGTGAATAAATGTTTGATATTTTTTACTTACTTTTATCCTTTTGTATTC
Organism: Gibbula magus; assembly: GCA_936450465.1. NCBI lineage: Eukaryota > Metazoa > Mollusca > Gastropoda > Trochida > Trochidae > Gibbula > Gibbula magus. The sequence continues at coordinate 58,214,745 of OW388295.1, read as the reverse complement.
TGAATGAAGTACGTGTTTATGACGTTGCCAGGACGTAAGGCACAACGTAACATTACTGCGTTTTAATGACGTGGTACGTACGTTAACTACAACGTTATCACAACGTTGAGAAATTACGTTAGGGCTTACGTAATTACTACGTCGTAGCAACGTCCAGAAATCACATTACCAGAAAAACAACATTTAACGACTGTTTGGTCTTTACTAACTGTTTATACTAATATATTTGTGTATTTAAAGAACGACTGTGAATAGATATTAGATAATTTTATCATTTTGTATTCTGAATGAAGTACGTATTTATGACGTTGTAAGGACGTACGGCTCAACGTTACATGATTACGTTTTAGTGACGTGATAAGTACGTAATCTACAACGTAGTCACAACGTTGGGAATTTACGTTAGGTTTTACGTACTATAAACGTCGCAGCAACGTCAAGAAATTACGTTACCAAAATACGACCTTCCCACAACGTCAGGTTTACGTTGTGTGTTAGCTGGGATGTATACAACAGCTTCTGTCCCGCCACCGGAAGTGGGTACGAATTTATTTCCAATTCCATCTGCTCCTCCACTAGAAGAAGATTCACGGATGCTATACTCCATAAACCGTTTGAGAAGAGGGCAATTTCATGAGATATATAGCAATAGGGGCGACTATCTTTTGAACGAAGCTCTACGCACGCCGAGGTCTTGGTTTGGAAGTCAAAGCAGCGAGAACCTCTCTCCAGCAGAACCAGCACCACACGACTACCGGTTTCGGGCCAACAGCGCAAGTGAATTGAACCGGAACCAGCCAATCGTGCGGTTCATCCCAAAGGCAACAAGATGGAATCTTATATATGATATGTCTCCTTTTGACAGCAAGGTCCAGTACTCCGACATTTGTCAACTGAACGACAAGTACGAAAGCATCGCTCTTGCAGACTACAATGGTGGCCGAGTCGTACTTTTTAGAGGTTTATATAACGGCAGAATCACAACAGATAGAGAGATTTCTGTAGGCGGAATGCCGTGTTCTTTAGCACTGGTGGGTGACGGCACAGATAAGAAGTGTTTGGTTGTGTGTCTCCAGGTCAAAAAGGAACTTCTTTTTCTTTCAATTCCCAAGTTGAAAACGTTACGCAAACTGAAAACTGAACGTAACTACCGCTGTGTGACTGCACTGACGCCATTTACAATCCTGGCCGGAAATAGTGACCGACCTGGTTGCATAGACCGGATCGATCTTGACGAATCCTATGGGATTGTGTCCATTAATACACTTGTTTTCAACGTCAGTCTGAACTCACTCGTACATCTTTGTGCTCTGTCACATGAAAGTTTTGTCGTTTCTGATCTTTGGAAAAAGCGTATTAGCTACTTCTGTATTGAAGACGAAAATTATGCAAGAAAAATATTCGACATCGCGTCAACTCGTGATGGCAAGTTCCGGTGCCCTGGCGGACTCTGCGTCGACAAGGACACACAGAAGGTGTACGCAGTGGATTATGGGAACAACTCAGTGTTCAGGTTCGAGCCCGAGATTCCAGTGTTGTGTGAACCCCTTCTGGACGAGTCGAACAAGGTCGAGAAACCGGCTTCGGTGTGTCTGGGACCAAAAGGGGCCCTTGTGGTTGCCGATTGGAAGGGCCGGGTCACGATGTTCAGGAAACAAGGTGATAGGAGGTGATGACATGGACACAACAACGTGAAATGTTATTGTCAAAGATGATGATGATGATGATGATGATGATGAAGATGATGATGATGAAGATGATGGTGATGATGATGATGACGTTGAAGGCCGGATGACAGTGTACAGAAAACAAGATGATTAAAGGTGATAACGACTTGGTAAGACAAGGTTATTGTCAAAGATGATGATGATGATGATGATGATGATGATGATGATGATGACGTTGATGATGATGATGATGATGATGATGACGTTGATGATGATGACGTTGAAGGCCGGATGACAGTGTACAGAAAACACGATGATTGAAGGTGATAACGACTTGGATAAGACAAGGATATTGTCAAAGATGATGATGATGATGATGATGATGATGATGTCGATGTGTCTGAGATCAACCTTGGGGAGCCCTCGTGGTTGCCGAATTGACAGGCTGGATGAGAGTGAACAGAAAACCAGATGACAGAAGGTGATCATAACAAGGATACGACAACGTTAAAGGTTATTGACAAGGATCAGACTGTTGATGACGACGATGACAAGAAGAAGGATGACGATGGTTATGATGTTGATCCCAATATGAACATGTAAATAATCACATATTAATGGTGTTAATATACAGTGACTTTAATACGATGGGCATAAATTCTCAGTTTCATAATGTGAACTTTTACATTACTACAGCGTCTTTATTGTTTTAATTCAACTGTAACCTGCTGGAATTAACATTGATTCATGTTGATGACGTCACTATTGCAGGGATTCTGTTTAGAACGGAGTTACTGTGAGAACACATGAAATGAATACAGGGTAATATTGTCTTGACTCATCTTGGACACTAGCTAGGCTACTCTGCTCGCTTCTCTTTCGCAGTTTTTCCCGTTGAAATTGTCAATTCAGTAGATTCACAAACAATGGAAATTCCATTTGCTTATTATAGAAAGCCAATGAGGAAACGTGTCTCATATTTCATCACGATTTCACCAACGGGGGTTAAACAAAGATGTTAAAATGCAACAGTTCTAACAGTCCAGCTTCTGCTCGGCAGCGTTGTTGTTGTTAAACAACATTATGTGTTTTTTTGTGCGTAAACTAGTATAGGGCATTGTGACACCGTCCATTTGAAAATATTGGTATGTGTTTTTTTTTGATATGCTGTAATAACGCAAATGCTAAAATTGGAGCAATCCTCTGGAATTGTATCGAATTAAATAAAACAAGTGGAGTTGCCCTTTCAGATTTATATGTGATTTGTTTAAATCACAATAGTAATACATGTGAATATTGTTTCTACTCGAGATCGCTTTTATAAGGTGCACAGAATTAAAGGAATATTCCTACGTAATTTCCTAATTATTCCCTGCAAAAGATTGAGTTATCATGTATTTTCCACAGGGGCTTGTATTGTCGAAACTAGCGATTACAAAGAATATGAAGTCGACGATCCAGCCCCATATATACTATAAAAAAGTAAAGGGATGTAACGGGGTCAACACCCCATGTCCGTTTGAAATTATATTTCAGAATGTTGTCATCATATTATCATTCAATGTTATATACCACGTCAAAGCCAATACATTTGACGTTAAAACAAGCCATCAAACATAAAAATCGAACGGATAATAACACGGATATGATTTTTCAAAGCTTAATATATTAGCACATTGCTCATGTGAGCCATTTGCATAGCCCACCACAATGATAACAAATTCGCTTGAAAAAATTATTATAAAATACTTTATAATATCCTGTATCCAAAGCCCAGTATTTGGTGCATCAGATCGCGCAAGAATTGTAACATGAGGGACACTGTACTTGACATACCAGGGATTTTAGATCATCTCAAGTAATAAGTATAATAATTTTTTCAAGCGATTATTGACATACAATTAATACAGTCAAATTGAAAGTTAATTAGTAATGAAGGTAATATTTTAATGACTTTATATTTCACAACTTGATAAACGCAAGCGTAGGCCAACATTTGTTGAAAAATAAAACAATGAGAACTGAAGCCATTTACGGCTGGGGAAAACTTCGCTACAGCATAACAGCGAAACTCCATTATAAGTTTTATGACATGTTATGTGTTCCACTGTGAATACTCTATCAGTGTATGTCTTTAGTTATGAAAAAGTTGCAAATTAAGGTACAATATAGCGTGTTTTAATTTCATGTAATGCCAAAAAATCCAAGATGACGACAGAACTCTCCCTTTAACACTACATTTACAAGCATGCGTAATCATAGACTTCCGGTTCCAGACTCCGAGATTGTTAAACAGGGTGAAAACAGAACCCGGAAATAGAAATAGTGACCAGGTAAGATTCCCTGTTTCTGCGAGCTACTTATCTAGGTCGATACGATAAAGTCTGTACATGTAGACTACATGCTTTAGGTATATTTTTAGGTAACTACAGGTAGGCCTACTTGACCCTTTTGAAAAAGTATTTGTATTGGACATACCTGATTTTCTTAGCATGCAGCGGGTATCCAGTGACACACAACGTGTAGTAAACACACCGGTTGCTAAGCTCAAAACATCAATAATGAATTGAAACGTTTGAAGTGCTTAATCAATAAATGCATGTTGATCGGCCATGTTTCTTCGAACAACTTTCGAAATTCATCACCATTCATGTCGCCAAACCTTATTTCCTAATCGTTCATTATGAATGGGACCTTACGAAATGCACAATAATACTATACAAAGGGAGGTAACTCTGAAGGGAACATTTACAACAACATGGGCTGTGTAGTCAACACAAGACAACTTGGTAAGCATTTGAAGCGTTTGAAACATTTGAAATTGATACTTAACACTACATCTACAAGCATGCGTAGTCATAGACTTGCGGTTCCAGACTCCGAGATTGTTAAAGAGTCTGAAAACAGAATCCGGAAATAGAAAAAGTGACCAGGTAAGATTCCCTGTTTCTGTGAGCTATATTTATCTAGTTGGTCGATACCATAAAGTCTGTACATGTAGTCTACATGATATAGGTATATGATGTAGGTAATTTCATGTACTTTGACCCTTTTAAAAAAGTATTTGTATTGGACATACCTGATTTCGTAAGACGTAGCCTATATATGTTAATATGTTTATTTGGTATCAGTTATAGGTTACCTGGGCCGTGTTCAAGAGAGGTTTCAAAGTAATCGCTCAATTAGCGATTACTTTTAAACCTCTCTTGAACGCGATTGCTCAATGTAGCGCTACGTAGCAAAGCGAGCGAACTTTTTTTTCCACCATGTCGTTCAGTAGAGAATGAGCGCTGAGCGCTACTTAGAGCAATCAATGGGCGATTATAAGCGCTCGTTGTTATGGAACGGGGCCATGGTACGCCGCCAAAAATAGACTACCGTTTGCCACCAAAATAGACTCCTGCACTGATGTTTACGGTTAAGATCGTTATAAATAGCATAGGATAGGCCGTAGCAGTGGCGGATCCAAGGGGGGGGGGTTCAGGGGGTCCGGACCCCCCCTTTTCAAATCCATGTATAAGTTGGGATATACATCTAACCCCCCCCCCCCCCCCCACTGAGTGGAGAAAAATTGTTTTGGGACCCCCCCCTTTCAAAAATCCTGGATCCGCCCCTGGGCCGTAGTAATATATACACTCTGTCGCAACTCTTTGGAATGCTCGGCCTTTTGAAGTAAGAGCTTGTTCATCTTTTGAATGTTTCAAATCAAATATAAAGACACATCTCTTAAAATGTATTATGTAGAGTAACATTATATTATTCACCCTTAACTTGCATTGCGCTTTGAAGATATCTTATATATGGGTAAGGGTTGGTATTCTTAAAAGGACTTAAGTTTAAAATATGTCAAGATAAAAAAAACTTCAGTCAAAAAAAAAGAGAAAAATCTTGCATTTATGCAAAATACCGACCATGGTGCTATATACAAGGATATATATACTCATTTGTATTTATAAAATAGTTTGTTTCTCTTTGGTTCTGGTTGGCTGAGCCACGAAATTGAAAATGTGGAGTATTTTGAGTCTCTATTTAAAATAAAGCGAGTAGGTAATATAAAACAGTTTAAATCTTTGTTAAAAGATTTTAAGACATTGTGTTCTGATACGCCTTCGCAGGCAGTTTAATGAATTAAAAAACGTCTATAATTTGGCAAAATATAAAGTCTGAGATGTTTTCCCTTGTTGCTTTTGATGAGAATTATCTAATCCAATAAGACATTATTTCTATGCATGTTCTTAAATGTCGCTATTTAATCCATATGTCTATATTTTTCGACAAATTTTAACATGAGTGTCTATACTGAGAAGGGACATAAAACTTCTTGATCATTAAAGGGGCAGTAGCACGTTTTTTTCGCTCAAATAAGTTGATGAAATGTATTTGAAAAATAATGTCACCAATAGCAGGGACCTTATATAGATATAATGTCCCTGCCAATAGTAAAAACCCCTTCTCTCCTCAGAAAATCATGTTAAAAGATGAGTGTACATGGTTCCGTAAAGCCATTGGAATCGTTTAAGTCCTTTGAAATAATAAAATGTGTTCACAATAAAATGGTCGCCATGCAATGCTCTTGAAAGCGGCGTTAAACCCCACCTCACCTCACCTCTCTCGTGTGCATTCAAGAGCCGATTGAGAAAATCAACAACCTGCCCTGTGCGAGACCAGGCTAGCGGAAGTGACGTTTTAATCTAGGCTAATGAAACTTGTGGATTATAGACATAATATGTTTATTCGGAGACCTACAATGTTACAGTTCCATTGATGTATGATTCCCGGCCTTCATGGACGGGTTGAACAGTTAAATCTTAGACCGTTGTTTTTTTTATTCGGTAATCCTTTTGAATATACGATATTCAAACAAATGAATAATAGGGTAATTGTTATTTAATTGCTGAGCCTATATTCCCTTGTCGGCCACACTGTTTGATACTAGGCAACCAAGTGTTCACTCAGTTGACCAATACGTTCGCGTTAAGTCGCAACTGAGCATGCGCAAAAGTACACTCGATTGAGTCAAAACGCAGCCTTGATGACACAAAGTTGATAATCAGTGATACAGAAACATGTCATTGTGATATCATCATATCAATCTGTGATATAGAGATCCTATGAAATGAAGGTCGACGGAAATATATATATCGCCAAGTTCTATCTCAACAGTTCTATGCAAAAGAAACGCCACTAACAAAAATACATGATATTATTTAAATCCAGGGGTTATGCAAACGACTGAAACAGGGCAACATCATTCTCAATAAGTCAACTGAATTATGTATTAACTTTCGAAACATTATCTGTTCATGTTTTTTTAAAAACACAACTTTTAAAAAAATGTCGTTTTAAAAACACGTAAATGAGACTATAAATAAATATAATTGTTAAACATTCTGGCCAAAAACCATGTTGAAAAAGCGATTTCAGCATCCCATGTGTGTTTGAATGGATATGGCAATTAAAGTATCATACCCTGATGAAGGAAATTGTGGGTGGTTCTTTACAAAACCTGTTACCACCAAAGACACCTACATTCGACTTCATCCGACAGCATTATTTCAGTTTTTACTCTGTTGAAAATGTGGTGGACGTACGGAGCTGAATACTTTACAAATATGAATCTCCTTACGTAAAACTGATTATTACCCTTTGAGTCATTCTACATATCCCCATCTTCCTTGCAGATAAGATGGCTGACTGACTTCATTTTCGTAACTGCAAAGTACGGCGACATACATGGTGAATAATTTCCCGCAAAATACAAATTTGTTACAATGATATAAGAAAAGTATTCATTTTATAAACGTTTCCTTTCGTAAAACCGATGTTTTACAGTATTTGGATTTTACTACTGTCAACTGTTGTTTATAATGCTTACACCAAAGCTATGCGCGCAATGACTAGCACACGGACAGGCACCCAGTCAACATGTGCATTCGACCCTGACGTGGAGGGCTCCGCGGGAGATTCTTGGAGTTGCGAATCCCTCTAATTCGAGACATGGGCCGTGTTCAAGATATATTTCAAAGTAATCGCTAATTGAGCGATTACTTTTAAACCTTTGTTGAACGCGATTGCTCAGTGTAGCGCTACGTAGCAAGGCGAGCAAACTTCGAGGAATTTGCACTGTGTCGTTCAAGAGAGAATTAAGAAGCGCCGATTGAGCGCTACATTGAGCAATCAATGAGCGCTACGAAGCGCTTCATTTTGTTGAACCGCCGACTGGTCATTATTTTCTACCTTGTGTCGTCACCAATATTCGCTGATGTATTGGTATGTTGATGTTTGTATTTTCCCGCTTTTTGACATTGTAGCAGATTTTCCCTGTTGATTATTCTGTTTATTGTACGTCATGGTTCACTCAAAGAGGTCGAAACTCATAATGTTCAATCCTACTGTTACTCTATACTCTAGAACAGCGACTAGGGGAAGTATATGGTGAATTCAACAAATTTGCGACCTTAATGAACTGCACATGCGCTTCTCGCTCTTCACGAACTTCACGTGCATCACGGGTAGAGGTGGTCTGACCTGTATATTATTTTAATTTTCAGGGACACAACAAAACTAACGTCTGGGACGATCCAGCAGAAACAAGATGGCGGCGAGCAAGGAGCAGATTCAACAAGAGTTCCTGACATGTTCAATCTGTTACGAGATTTACGAGGAGCCGAAGTGTCTGCCATGTTTACACACGTTCTGTCGGCACTGCATCGATTCCTACATCGAGTCGCTCAGAGACTTCGGGGTAGTCCGGAAGATGGGCTTTCCCTGCCCAATGTGCAAACAGTTCCTCTTTATCAAAGGATGGCAAAAGCCTCTAGACGAATGGGCTGATGAAATAAAGGACAACTTTATGATAAAGAACTTAATCACTTGTGTTTCTTCAATTTCTTTGAAACCGGAAGAGCTATTCTCAAAGCCAGCGAATCTACCAAGTATAAAGCATACAACACCTTCTGCCCCGCCACCGGAAGTGAGTACGGATCCTCCACCACTCCCATCCGCCCCACCACCAGAAGAGTACTCACCGCTGCTGGAGGGAGACTCAATGAATCCTTTCAGAGGACAATTACAGCGGAGAAATTACTATCTCGGTGTCAATGCTTGGGACGGATTTCTACGCCTCCCGGTGTCTTGGTTCGGAAGTCAAAGCAGCGAGAACCTCTCTCAAGCAGAAGTAGCACCACAAGACTTCCGGTCTCGGGCCAACAGCGCAAGTGAACTGAACCGGAACCAGCCAATCGTGCGGTTCATCCAAAAGGCAACAAGTTGGAATCTTGAATACGAGAGATGTCCTTCTGGCGGAAAGGTTCAGTACTCTGACGTTTGTCAACTGAACGACAAGTTCCAGAGCATCGCTCTTGCAGAGTTCAATGGCGGCCGAGTCGTACTTTTTAGAGGTTTATATAACGGCAGCATCACAAAAGATAGAGAGATTTCTGTAGGCGGAATGCCGTGTTCTTTAGCACTGGTGGGTGACGGCACAGACAAGAAGTGTTTGGTTGTGTGTCTCCAGCTCAAAAAGGAACTTCTTTTTCTTTCAATTCCCAAGTTGAAAACTTTACGCAAACTGAAAACTGAACGAAACTACCGCTGTGTGACTGCACTGACGCCATTTACAATCCTGGCCGGAAGTAGTGACCGGCCTGGTGGCATAGACCGGATCAACCTTGACGAATCCTATCGGGTCTTGACCATAAATACGCTTGTTTTCAATGTCAGCCTGGTCTCACCCGTTCATCTCAGTGCTTTATCAGATGAAAGTTTCGTCGTTTCTGATCTTGCGAAAAAATGCATAAGTTACTTCTGCATCGAAGACGAAATCTTTGGAAGAAAAATATTTGAGATTGTGTCAAGTCGTGATGGCAAGTTCCGGTGCCCAGGTGGACTATGCGTCGACAAGGACACGCAGAAAGTGTACGCAGTTGATTATGGGAACAACTCAGTGTTCAGGTTCGAGCCCGAGATTCCGGTGCTGTGTGAACCCCTTTTGGACGAGTCGAACAACGTCGAGAAGCCGGCTTCGGTGTGTCTTGGACCAAAAGGAGCCCTTGTGGTTGCCGATTGGAAGGGCCGAGTCGCAATGTATAGGAAACAAGATGATAGGAGGTGATTACATGGACAACTTGAAAGTTTATTGTCAAAGATGATGATGATGATGATGATGATGATGATAATGATGTCGGTGTGTCTGAGATCATGGGGAGTCCTCATGGTTGCCGAATGGACTGTAGGGTGTCAGTGTACAGACAATTAGATGATAGAAGGTAATGACATGGATACGACAACTTGAAAGATTATTGTCAAAGATGATGGTGGTGATGATGATGATAATGATGATGATGATGATGATGATGTCGGTGTGTCTGAGATCATGGGGAGTCCTCATGGTTGCCGAATGGACTGTAGGGTGTCAGTGTACAGACAATTAGATGATAGAAGGTAATGACATGGATACGACAACTTGAAAGGTTATTGTCAAAGATGATGATGATGATGATGATGATGATGTCGGTGTGTCTGAGATCTTGGGGAGTCCTCATGGTTGCCGAATAGACTGTAGGGTGTCAGTGTACAGACAATTAGATGATAGAAGGTAATGACATGGATACGACAACTTGAAAGGTAATTGTCAAAGATGATGGTGATGATGATGATGATGATGATGATGATGGTTTCGGTGTGTCTGAGACCTTGGGGAGGGTGACAGTGTACAGAAAACGAGATGATAGAAGGTGATGCCAACATGGATACGACAATTGCAACGTGAATGGTTATTGACAAGGATCAGACTGATGATGATGACGACGATTATGATGCTAAACCCAATATGATCATTTGATCACATATTAATAGTGTAAATATACAGTGACTTTAATGTTAACGGCATAATTTGTGTGATACAAGTTTGATAATATTCACTTTTACATTACTGCAGCTTATTTGTGATTTTAATTCAACTGTAACCTGCTGAAATTAACATTGATACATGGTGATGACGTCACTATTGCGTGGATTCAGTTTAGAACGGAGTTAGCGTTTTGCGTGAAGAACACGCACAGCGAGAACACGTGGAATGAACACAGGGTAATGATTGTCTTGACTCATCCTGGAATCTAGGCTTCTTTGCTTTCTTCGCTTCTCTTTCAAATAGTACCTCTGCAGTTTTTAACCCCCGGGTGAAACCCATGGGGGTTTATGTCGTGGCGCAGCTCGTCTGTCCGTCCGTCCGTCCGTCCGTCTGTCCCGAAAACGGTACTTGTGTTCTGAAATCAACTCCTCCCACAGTTATTGATCAATCTTTCTGAAACTTTACCCTACTATGGATATACATCGTTGAAACGCTTGTGCTTTTTTGGGACCATTCGGAGTAATTCTTTTCAGAGTTATGGCCCTTGACTTAGAGCGCTCAGCTTTCCGACTTCAGACTGACAGTAACTTTTAATTTTGAAAATGTTATGTTTCCAATGTCATACACTGAGATTATAACCTTTGACCTTGCGACCTTGACCTTGATGTAGGATCCATTTCGTGAGAAACTTAACCATACTATTTGATTGATTGGTATAGGTCTTCGATATTTGACATGCTTATTTATTTTAATAGGTCATTAATTACATGCTTGATAACGGTATATGGATCTATATTGAAACGTCGCTATTGTTAATAAAGAAGTTGATCATCCATAAAATATTTGTCTTTTTCAAGTCTCTTCATGTAAAAAATGTGGTTTAAGAAAAAGTAGGAATAATAGTAACTTGAAAAGTAGGGGTAACATAATACACAACTGCCATTACCACTGAGTTGAACTTTATTTTGGAAATTTATCCAACATAATGATTCATTCGAGTGACTTGAAACAACAGGTACATGTGAGCACACTCCTGTAAGCACAGTGAGGGATGTACAGCATGAAAATGAAAATGATAAAGTCAACAAATCACAACACAGAAGTAACTTTATTCATTCTAGCTCCGAATATGACGAAGTAAAAAAAATATAATTTAAATCGCCAAAAATTAAAATATTCACCAAATCGTGTTACATTTTGCCATGCACCTCTCCTAGTGGTGAAGAAAACATTTTCCAAATTTGAAAAGGATGAGATGAAAAGTTTTTCTGTAATCGATCGGACAAAAATTGTTTTCGGACCGTGAGAAAGAGGGACGGCCGGACGGACGGACGGACGGAAAGACGGACGGAATCGTTGATATTTCTATATACACATGTACCCCCGACCTGGCAAAATCTTCGAATGGTCAGCTCAGCTGCTTTATACTGCCGGACACGTTCCAACCAAAAACATTAAATGCTTGAAACTAAATGTAAGGATAGCCCATTAAATGAGTATCCAAAGGGAATTATAAGTTACTGAAACTTTTAAAAAAAGTTTTACCCAATTCAAACCTTCACGTTGAGTGCCAAATTTCATTATAGTAAATGTGACAGTAATATTGCAATGATTATTCAGACACATGTAGAGCAAAAACGAAATTTATTATGATTTGGACAACATAACCAGTTGACAGGATGGTATATAAAATGCGAGTCACAAGTAAGCTATAAAAAACAGGGCCCCGTTTCATAACAGCGAGCGCTTATAATTGCTCATTGATCGCTCAATGTAGCGCCCAAGTAGCGCTCAAGTAGCGCTCAAGTAGCGCTCAAGTAGCGCTCATTCTCTCCTGAACGACGCGGTGCAATTTCTCGAGGTTTGCTTGCCTTGCTGCGTAGCGCTACATTGAGCAATCTCGTTCAAGAGATGTTTAAAAGTAATCGCTCACTGAGCGATTACTTTGAAACCTCTCTTGAACACGGCCCTGCTCTACCATTTGTCTCTATAGTTACATTTGGTAAGGTGTTGGGAGTAGACAAAATAAAAAAAAATAATTAATTGATTTCACTCATTCCATGTATTTTTTCCATTCTTGGGAGAGAGGTTGCTCACATCTTATACGTGGCTTGTTTTACTCTTTACAATCGTGAATGCACTATTATAACGATAACCATGCTATCTCCTTTATTAATTTACACGAAACTAGTACTTATAACACATCTGTCTACATGTTCTACTCCGCGTATGGTGTTTGAGACGCTGGACTGACTGACTGACGAATCAGAAGGTCCATGAAGCAATTTCAAACCTGATTTTTAATTAAACAAATGAACAAATTTTAAAAATATTTCCCAAGAAATAAATTAATGATGTTGATGAAAGCAGGGAATAAGTCAATTAGGTTCGGTTGACATCATTTAGGGCTGTTTCAAGTCAATCTTTCTTTCGGGAGGGAAAAATGGCCACTGTGGCATTATATAGTTGTTTTTGGACGCCACATAAAATGGTTATGCAGTCAATTAATTAAGCTACGTCTTTAGAAGTGAAATGCAATGTTTTTTTCAGTGTTATGGATCCACACCTTGACAAGAGTGAAATTATCGCTATAATGACTTTGTACCTCTGTAAGTACAAAAGATACGATTGATTTGAATTAAAAGGACAATGCCATGTTTAGTCCAACTTCCCAATGCAAGGCATAACTCTTGCCATGCAGTCTCCAATACTGGCTGATTTAGGCCTTGCAGTATCCTTAAGACATCCAGGCCCGCTATACATGTCTGCTGCAGCGATTCACTATCTAGGCACAACAAAGCGAGGGAAATACCGCAAGACTTAAATCAGCCAGTAATGCAGACTGGTAAGAGTTATGCCTTGCGTCTGGATGTTGTGTTAAGTCTTTACAACCACATTTCGATGATATTCATTTCCATCACCTATTTATTTCCATGAGCTAGACGTTTTGACCGTACCTTAATTAATGGTTTTGAACAAGTACTTAATGACATCCTAGATTATTATGGTCTAATGGTATATTGTCTTAACATGGTGGGATGATATAGGCATCTCCCTATACTTTAATAATACTTTACTGATTATTAACAGGACTTGCATTAGGACCTATGACTTTTCAGCTCATTAGGCCAGATGGATTTACATGGGCCGGCATCCGGTATGCCTTTTATAGCTACAAACTGGTGTATTGATTTATTCAAACAAGTCATTTGTTAATGTTTTGAATGTGTGCATGTTTGTGTACATTTTTTAGCCTTCCTTTTTAAAACATTTGAAGGCCATTTATTTGAATGAACCTCGCTCTGGCAGTTGGTCTGATTACAGTTATAGCTCTGTTTGTCTAACTAATAGTCGTCAATGTTTGTGACCTTAGCTTTGATTTATATGGTAATTTACCTTAGATTATAAAGCAGGCAAATGACTGACTACATACGCAATATTTAACTGAGAAATAGAGTCATTGGCGCTGTAGCTCAGCAGGCTTTATATACATTAACTATTCAAAATGTCATCTTCTAGATGAGAGGTAGCAAATAGGCAGCACTTTAAATGGAGAAAATGAAATAGGTCTTAAGGTCCTTACCCCTCTGACCTAACTTTGAGGCCAAAGATAAAATCCCCTACAAATAAAGACACACGTGAAAATGTAATTCATCACTGGTAGGTAGGTAGGTAGGTAGGTGGAATTAAGGGCGACGTTGGGCCAACAAATGGCCTATATGCGCCCGGCATATAAAAGGATTAAAAAGATTAGAAAATAATTATACAAGAGGTTAAAAAAGATTCATATGCAGTCACATTTGCCCGTATTGCATACGTAATCTAAAAGGGCTCTTTGAATGTCACCATACAGCAGGTTCTCTCCAAGAATAGACCTCAGATCGAAGGTACTTGATCTTGATGATACCACCTCTATAAGTTCTTGACGATGGATATTATGTCCCTCGCACTCAATTAAAAAATGAAAAACAGTTTCACTGTTGTTTCCTATAAATTACCTCCCTTTGAAGGGCGCATAAAATCTCAAGATGAAAATAGCTTTTCAGGTCATGCCCTCTGTGACCTATATTTGGGGACACAGAATCACGAAATCTACAATTTAGAATCCAAACTGGCCATGGAATCTGTATACACCATTTAAGCTTTCAAGACCTTTTGGTACTGGAGAAGAAGATGAAAATAGGTTTTAAGGTCGTGACCCCTGTGACACTTTTTGGGACGGAAAAGCGAAAACTTTAAAGGATTTAATAAGGACAGACGGATGTAATATGAAAGTAATGCGTTCAATAGAGTTTCGGAAAAGCGATGTATTGCATTCAATAGGCTAAGATGAATGCGTTCAAATTGTTTGCCAGGGTACTTGTTTTATACACATACAGTCATAGTTACCGTAATATGAAAACTATACACACATACCTACTGAGAGCAAATTGACATGCTATAGACTATTTCGTAATATTAAATTGAACCAAATTATTTAAATTCTTGTTATCATATGCTGAAAACAAGAAAGTGACATGAAGCTTTCATGATACATGTTACTAATTGTATGTCCAAAACGATCTAGTTTTACATGATTTTTAAAATAACACTAACTATAGGGACCTTATAATTAATAACTCATGCATTCATCAAGAAATACTTCTAGATAAACAAAGCAAAACACCTTTGCGACTCACTGTTGATTGTTTTTCTTCCGCCATTATGAAAGGAATGCGTTCACAAAAGTGGCAGTAATTCAAAATAGCCGTTGAACGTTCAACCACTGATTTAGCGAGCAAACGAATTTTGGTTTGCAGTGCTTTTTCTTCGTATTTATCCGAATTAAGGATATTGTTTCAAAATTTACACACAGATAAATATAAGGAATGCATATTTGAACTAGGTTGCCTTTTTATCATATACACCCTTAAACATATATTATTTTGCTTGTACAAAAGGGACAATTTTGATCAAGCAGATAGATTTTGACATCAGATTGAGAAAGTACCTAATTATATTATTATTTGGTGGTTTTTAATAAAAAATATCATTGTGATGTACGCGCTGCCTATTTCACATATACCAGGTGAAATTTCACTGAAAAATATCATTTTACAGAAGATTTACAAACCCTCTTCACTTATAACCACCGCGCCCATTCAAAAACCTCAACGCTCGTTCAACAGACGGTAAGGAGTTTACTCGTTCAAGGGGCGGGATAGCACAGTGGCGTTCGGCTTCGGATCAAAAGGTCCGGGGTTCGAATCCCGGCAGGGGTACGGCAACTTTGTCTGCAGTAGAGAACTGTTCTACACGCAGCAAGGTTTGGGTGCAATGAATTTCAGCGTAGTACCACCCATATTCGTTAGTTCCAGCCGCTGCTCGCAGGTTTCACCGCAGTGCATAGCCACATGGCGTTGCGGGCTTTCTCCCTGCCATAATACTAGCAGCCGCGATATAAGTGAAATACTCTTGAAAGCGGCGTTAAACCCCAACTCACTCACTCATTCACATTTACTCGTTCAAAAACAGCTGTCGATGTCGCGTAGGCCTATACATTGAATACCCAGACCCGTGTGCATATATAATTATTAGTAGTTATATACAAAAGTGCATGTTTACTGGGCTTTATAACCTACGATAACTGGATCCTATGGGATAACAATACTGTATGATAATGTTGCACAACACACATTGAATCTGTTAGACAACGGCGTAGGTTTATATATTCTATCCACGATAACGACCCGATCCCGGCCTTGATTTGTAGCGGGTGTCCACTGACACACAACGTACTGTAAACACCGGTTGCTAAGCACAAAACATCGATTATGAATTGAACCGATTGAAGAGCTTAATCGATAAATAAATGTTGTTCGACCATGTTGCTTTGAACAACTTTCGAAATTTCATCACCATTCTGACGTCCATGTAAACCTGTATTTCCTAATCGTTCATGTTATAAATGAAACCTTACGACATGCACCTCACTATATAAAGGGAGGTAACTCCGAAGGGAAATTTTACAACAACACAGGTGTAGATGGAGTAAACACAACATTGAGAAGTGGGTAAGTATTTAAAGCATTTGAATTTTATACATAACATTATATCTACCAGCATGCGTAGTCATAGACTTCCGGTTCCAGATTCCGAGAATGTTAAACAGTCTGAAAACAGAACCCGGAAATAGAAATAGTGACCAGGTAGGATTCTTGTTTATGTAGGCTATTTATCTAGTAAGTTGGTCGATACAACAAAGACTTTACATAATATTTGTAAGTACTTGTTAAGGTAACTACCTGTCCCTTTGTCGAAAAGTCTATGTATTGGACATACCACAGGGACTGGAATTGCTGAAATTAATACGTCCTATGTATACATGTAGGTATAGCTGTCAGAGGACGAAGTTTTTGACTTAGGACGTATCATTTTTAGAATATAAGCCCCTGTGAGACATACCTTATTTCCACATAGACGTATATATTTTATCAATATATTAATTTGGTCATACTTCAGGGCTCCAGGTAATTATTTTGATTCATGTGTATTTCACTAATCCGATTTTAAATTGAGGAGAAAATAACAAGTATTCAGTAAAGGGGTCACAGGCCCATTATACATTCAGATTATAGTACATACACATACATACATACATACATACATACATACATACATACATACATACACACAGAGAGCACTGTACAGAATCGTGAAAATTACAGCGTTATGCTTTTTGTGGTTGCAAGAAATTTGTTTCTCTTTTTATTGCTAAAAATAAATATTTTGCCAGATTATTGTTGACAAAAGTATTCTTTGAGGACAACAATTGGGTTAGTGTTACTTCAGAGGGATATGTGTGATAATATTTTGGAACAATATAATTTCTAAATTTCTTATAGAAGTTACATTCCAGGCAAAAGTGACATTCTGTTTCTATAATGACGGGCAAAAGGAAGTATAACACTCACTTGTTTTCGATAAATTCAATATTTTAAAGAAATGAGATGCATTTGATTATGGCACGATACAATATCACCTTTCGGCAGTAGTTTGAATCATGACTAATTGGTGACTGTAAAGTAGACAGGAGTAAGAAATGTAGTTCAAAATGTTGTAAATGTGTGCAGGACGAAGCACATTTATTGATTTTCACACATAGTATGTGTTATATGTTGTTTGAACAGTTGTGTTTTATCAAAATTAATTTTGGGCAATTTCAAAATTTAAATTTTAAAGTTTATTTTTTTTAAATCAAACCGCGTAGAGGTACTGATTTAATGTTTTGGACTAATTTCACAAACTACACTAAACGCCAAAAGAAACGTTACCTCATTTCTTTTTTTAATAACTTTATAAGTATCAAAGATATTTGAGAAATGAATGTTTCAAAAGAAAGCTGAATAACGTAGCTTTATGCTAATAACACATTTAAAAATCCTGATGGATTCATATTGTGGCAAAATGCAGCTTGTTTAAAAGTTTAAAATTGTCCGGTTTTCGACCAGGCTGGTAGTAACCAATAAATGTTATTTTGATGTCCAGAAGAAGTTGAAAGTAAACTTTTACGTTTGTGACTAGACAAAAAGTGTGTATGCTTTACATCATAACCCCTAAACGATGAAAATACTGTTATTGAGTAAGTTTAAGTGTGAAAACTATGAAATATATTTTTCTAGTCATTAAAGATCTTTTCTCGTAATTTACCTTAATGAAAACGAGTTTACTGTGTTGTCAAATGACTTAATAGTATTTAGGAACACAAACGATTATTTATGTGAACATTTTCGCTTGAAAATGAAAACTTTTAATTTTTTTGTCTATCACCAAAACGCATTATCACTCAAATGTAGCAAAATTCAAACAGTATTTGCATGAACTGAATGCTTCTACAGGGTATAAAAGGTGCCTACTTTGTATTATATGGCACACATGTACGAAATCATGCCGCGAAAGCAACTCAAGTTCAAATAATTACTGAAAGCCCACGTAGAAAGTGGCTCAAAGTCAAAGCCCCCCATCCAACTCGGTTAATAGTAAGCCCTGTTTATACGGCAAGCGTTTGCATTTGCGTAAATCATTACACATATGAAAATTTGCTCATATGAGCAAAATTCGCACAAATGTATATTTTACTACCGTAAGTAAATTTTCACCTAGTCAGCGACGGTTGCATATGGTATTTAACTATTCTAGTAACAGTTCGTCGTTTACAGAAATAGTGATTTCACATCGGTTGAGAAAATATATAAGAGAACTTTAGAAATTCTTAATATTGTTTTTCAAATTCTCTTTATAGGATAATCTCCTTCTTGCCCACGATGAACTTTGAAATCTATCTGACTTTTCGATTTTCATTTTAATTAGGGCGACAAAGTCAGACCAATGTTGACAGATTTAAATTAATGTCATTTATTTAGTTTACATCTAATACATATTAATTGACATATTTTAGAAATTCTCTATTCATATATTAAAAGAGTGTTGTGTTGTTTGGGGTCACATATGCTTAACTTTATAAATTGTGTTATGTTATCGGGAAGTACTGACTGTTGCCGAAAATTGCCATTTTGATCTTAGTCGACTTGGTATATTGACGATATCAAGGTAAAAGTTGTGATTTCTGATCGAAAACCGGACAATGTACCGCGTGTGGCGGGCGCCAATGAGTCAAACGTTATTTTGGAATCTTATTTATAACAGACAAAATGATAAATTAGGGTTGATCATGTATAATAGGTCAAATAACTACTGTGCGTGTACATGGGACGTGCAGTTTCGGTTTCTGCACATGCATAATGATGTTACTCTATTTTAATTGGAAACTAGTAATTATGATGTATTTGGTGCTTCGGGATGACTATGCAAGCCGAGTGTAGTTATGTGTATTGTAAACAGCCCATATGATGAGTCGGAACCTATCAAAGCCTAATAAAAATTTATGAAACACCTTGGATGCACCTTTAAGAGAGTTAGGTAGCATAGTATAGGTCTATATTATTTAACCAACTCTGCAGCTAATGTCTCGAATGATCTGCCTTTTGACATGAGAACTGGCCCATCTTTTGAATATTTCAAAGCAAATTAAAAGACATCTCTTCAAATATCCAAAATTGCCAAGAGTAACAGCAACTTTTCATACAATATTTGGATTCCTTGTTGGCTGAGCTAAGAAATTGGAAATTTGGAGTATTCTGAATTTCTGTAAAAACTAAGGCAAGCAGATAATATACAACAGTTTAATTATTTAAATGGTTTAAACTATTGTGATCTTGTACCCCTTTGACAGTTTATCGAGTTAAAAACGTCTATAATGTTGATGAAGATATATAAATTTTCATTTTCTTCGTATTTTGTTCCTCGTTGCTAGTGATGAGAATTATCTGATCTGATAAAATGATTCATGCATTGAAACATTATCACTATTTAATCACATTTATATTTTTGACGTTTTGTAACATGAGTGTCTATTAATAAAGGGAGTCATATTGACCGTTAAACAACCACTTGAACACCTTACTGAACTGCACATGCGCTTCTGTCTCTTCACGAAGAGGTCGTCTGACATGAATATTATTTTATTTTTCAGAGACACATCAAAAGTAACCTCTGTTACGATCCTGCAGAAACAAGATGGCGGTGAGCAAGGAACAGATTCAGCAAGATTTCCTGACATGTTCAATCTGTTACGAGATCTACCGGGAGCCGAAGTGTCTGCCATGTTTACACACGTTCTGTCGGCACTGCATCGATTCCTACATCGAGTCGCTCAGAGACTTCGGGGTAGTCCGGAAGATGGGCTTTCCCTGCCCAATGTGCAAACAGTTCCTCTTTATCAAAGGATGGCAAAAACCTCTAGACGAATGGGCGGATGAAATAAAGGACAACTTTATGATGCAGAACTTGATCACTTGTGTTTCTTCAAGCTCTTCCAAACCGAAATTGCTATTCCCGAAACCAGCGAATCGACCACAAGTAAATCATACAACACCATCTGCCCCGCCACCGGAAGTGGATACGGATCCCCCACCACTCCCATCCGCCCCACCACCAGAAGATGATTCGCCGTTGTTGGAGGGAGACTCAATAAATCCTTTCAGAGGACAATTACATCGGACAAATAACTATCCGACTAGCAATATTAGGGACACCTCTCTACGCGTCCCGGGATCTTTGTTCGGCAGTCAAAGCAGTGAGAGCCTTTCTCAAGCGGAAGCGGTGCCATCAGACTTCCGGTCTCGGGCCAACAGCGCAAGTGAACTGAACCGGAACCAGCCGATCGTTCGGTTCATCCCAAAGGCATCACGATGGAATCTAGAATATGACAGCTGTCCGTATGATGGGAAGGTCCAATACTCAGATATTTGTCAACTGGACGACACGTTCATTGCTCTTGCAGACTACAATGGCGGCCGAGTCGTGCTGTTTAGATTTTATTATGACGGTAGGATTGGCAGAGATAGAGATAGAGGGGTCGAGGTGAGCGGCAGGCCTTGTTCATTAGCACTGGTGGGCGACGGCACAGACAAGAATTGTTTGGTTGTGAGTCTCCAGGAGCAAAAGGAACTTCTTTTTCTTTCCATTCCTAACTTGAAAACTTTATGCAAACTGAAAACTGAACGTAACTACCGCTGTGTGACTGCACTGACGCCATTTACAATCCTGGCCGGAAGTAGTGACCGACCTTGTTGCATAGACCGGATCGATCTTGACGAATCCTATCGGGTCGTGTCCATAAATACACTTGTTTTCAACGTCAGCCTGGTCTCACCCGTTCATCTCAGTGCTTTATCAGATGAAAGTTTCATAGTTTCTGATCTTGCGAAAAAACGCATAAGCTACTTCTGCATTGAAGACGAAATCTTTGGAAGAAAAATATTTGACATCGTGTCAAGTCGTGATGGGAAGTTCCGGTGCCCTGGTGGACTCTGCGTCGACAAGGACAAGCAGAAAGTGTACGCGGTGGATTATGGGAACAACTCAGTGTTCAAGTTCGAGCCCGAAATTCCGGTGCTGTGTGAACCCCTTTTGGACGAGTCGAACAAGGTCGAGAAGCCGGCTTCGGTGTGTCTTGGACCAAAAGGAGCCCTTGTGGTTGCCGATTGGAAGGGCCGAGTCACGATGTACAGAAAACAAGGTGATAGGAGGTGATTACATGGATACGACAATGTGAAAGGTTATCGTCAAAGATGAAATGATGATGGTGATGATGATGATGATGATGATGATGACGATGACGATGATGTCGATGTGTCTTAAAGGCGCTGTAGCACATTCTTGCATGTTATCTTTTCTCAAATTTACCATTTATTATTACAGTTAATAGTTTATACATAAAACAGCTATCCGTATTCGAAGGAAATGGTGCGACGTATAAAGCATGAGAGGTGGTTTTGTAGGTCTCATGAGAAATTGAAAGTTCAGACAGCAAGATGGTTGACCATTCCATTATTGTACCATATTTAAACTCTACTTTGAGTGATTATGTAGCGCTACATCAGTCAGAGCACTGAAACTGCCTTCGAGCGGCCATTTAAATGTGAACACATTAAAATGGCCGCTCGATGGGAAATGGACTCGTATGGCTTAACTGAACCATGTATATTCGTTTTGGAACTATTTTTATTGATTGAAGAGTATGATTTAGCCTTTGGTATCACGTGTTTATATTTTTGTGAGAGAACTTTAATTCAGTAGGAAAATCGTGCTACAGTGCCTTTAAGAGACCCCTTGTGGTAGGCCGGGCACGGTGTATAAGAAACAAGATGATGGAAGGAATGACAACATCGGTACGTTAGCGTAGAATGTTATTGTCAAGCCTCAGACTGTTGATGACGACGACAGAAAGAAGAAAGATACTGACGGTTATGATAATCACATATTTTCCTTGAGAGCATGGGTAAAAACGTACAACACATGGGGAGCGTGGGTAAAACGTAGAACATGTAGGGAGCGTTGGTAAAAACGTAGAACACGTAGGGAGCGTGGGTAAAACGTAGAAGACGGGTAAAAACGTAGAACACGTGGGGAGCGTGGTTAAAACGTAAAACACGTGGGGAGCAAGGGTTAAACGTAGAACACGTGGGGAGCGTGGGTAAAACGTAGAACATGTTGGGGCGTGGGTAAAACGTAGAACACGTAGGAAGCGTGGGTAAAACGTAGAACACGTGGGGAGCGTGGGTAAAACGTAGAACATGTAGGGAGCGTGGGAAAAACGTAGAACTCGTAGGAAGCGTGGCTAAAACGTAGAACACGTGGGGGGCGTGGGTAAAACGTAGATCACGTGGGGAGCGTAGGTAAAACGTATATCACGTGGGGAACTTGGGTAAAACGTAGAACATGTTGGGGCGTGGGTAAAACGTAGAACACGTAGGAAGCATGGGTAAAACGTAGAACACGTGGGGAGCGTGGGTAAAACGTAGAACATGTAGGGAGCGTGGGAAAAACGTAGATCACGTAGGGAGCGTAGGTAAAACGTAGATCACTTAGGAGCATTGGTAAAAACGTAGAACACGTTGGGAGCGTGGGTAAAACGTAGAACACGTGGGGCGTGGGAAAACGTAGAACTCGTAGGAAGCGTGGCTAAAACGTAGAACACGTGGGGGGCGTGGGTAAAACGTAGATCACGTGGGGAGCGTAGGTAAAACGTAGAACACGTAGGGAGCGTAGGTAAAACGTAGAACACGTAGGGAGCGTAGATAAAACGTAGAACACGTAGGAAGCATGGCTAAAAACGAAGAACACGTGGGGAGCGTTGGTAAAAACGTAGATTAGTGAGCATCGAAATGTACTATACAAATAAAGTGTGTACTTAATATTGGAAATAAATTTAAAATGCATATTAGTTTTAATCGAGAGTTTCTTGGCGTCATACATTGCGTTTGGGGCAGCAAATTCGTTCAAAGGAGCCGAGAGGTTTGCAAAAGAAGGAATTCCCCTTTATACTTACCTTGCTCGTCGTTCGCTATTCAATTTTAGAGTACGACGTCGAAAACTCAGGATATTTGTAATGGAAAGTCATACATATGATAAAAGCAACTAAGGTGTATACTTTCTTAATTTTGCCTGTTAGTGTATTTACAGCGAACCCTCTTAAACAGTGCGTAGAATCTGATATTACTAGGGCTGAGTATTGCACCAAATTTCGTATTGCGATATATTGCAATACATACAACCTGTATTGCAATACGTAATGCAATAGATTGAGTGAACTGTACATTCAACTTTTATTCTTTTGTTTGCAGTTTAAACATTACATGTTTAGTAAAAGGCCTTTCAAATCTTTCAGAAAATCGACCATTGGTCTAAATCATTAGTTAATTTTCATGATATATATTTAGAAAACATTTGTAATACAGTTCAACACACATTCTTGCACTCAAAAATAATTTTGTAGTTATAGCAAGTTGAGCTGGTAACTATGCCTAAAAACAAGATATATGAATAAATTTAACTCAAAATTAGTTGATGCGATATATTGCGATATGAAAAATCGTATTGCACATACTGTATTGCAATATATTGGTATTGCGATAATGTTGCTCAGCCTTAGATATTGCGCAGTTCGGCAAATTTTAGGGAGTTCGGCAAATAGACTGAAGATATATATCCCGCCTGAGCGGGGAACAATAGAATAGGAGGTGTACAGGAGTTTGTGAACCCCAGCTACTGGCAAATCAGTATAAAAAGTGTTTCAGAGTGAGGTAAAATAGAGTTCTTTTTCCCGTTTCTTGTTAACGAGATATCTCATCGAGTGCGGCAACTAAAGTCTTGGTACCAGTCTTGATTGTGGGAATACACCGACACCATGCAATCGATGTGTGTGACCTTGACCCATTTTCAAGGTCACTACGAGAATTGGAGCAGTTTTAAAATGTTGTGAGCGCGATATCTCGTGAACTGCTCAAACTGGAATCTTCAAATTTGGCCCCAGTCATTTGGGGAACAGAAATAAACCAGTCGAATTGGTGACCTTGATCTCAATTTTCAAGGTCACTACGAGACTTTCATTTCATTTCTTGAATTCGGCGGGGGCGTGGTCATGTTTGTAACAAATATTTGTTTTAATGTGATCTTGATGGGTCGTAATAGCACCGAATGCACAGGCGCCATGCAGACCCTAAATACACACGTAGGTCTACGTATATATATATCAACCTACCTATGTAACATATAAAGAAGGTATGACACGGTCCGCCATTTTGAATCCTGGCATAGGACCGGAAATGTAAACTTGGATCAGTCTACGAATGTTACAAAGCGTATTTGAGCCAGGAAACCAGTTCCGGTCCATTGCCAGGTCGATCATTTAATGTTACAACTTGCAGTATGTGTGTATATGATACTGGCAGTGAACTGGAATATCCTACACACAGCATGAACGATACAGATACCGAAAGGTCAATTATCTGACCCGGAAGTAAACCCACACACATTGAATCTGCTGAACCGTGCGTATTGCACTGGTGACACACATGGGCCGTGTTCAAACTTCGAGGAATTTGCACTGTGTCGTTCAAGAGAGAAGAAGCGCTCATTGAGCGCTACATTGAGCGACCAATGAGCGCTACGAAGCGCTTCGTTTTGTTGAACCGCCGGCTGGGTTCCGTTCAATAACAGCGAGCGCTTAAATTGCTCATTGATCGCTCAATGTCTCGCTCATTCTCTCTTGAGCGACACAGTGTAAATTCCTCGAAGTTTGCTCGCCTTGCTACGTAGCGCTACATTGAGCAATCGCGTTCAAGAGAGGTTTAAAAGTAATCGCTAATTGAGCGATAACTTTGAAACCTCTGTTGAACACGGCCCTGTCAAGATAATGTAGTTTAAATGAATTTTAATTTTTTTTAGCATTGTATGCATTTATCATTATGCGTGTATATGTATATTAAGATTTGTATTTCTGTGACTGACATAACTATCTTTCTTAATTTGTTTGCTTTTGTTTATAATTAAATGACGATATACCGAATTACAGTATCTGTATCTGTAAGAGAGTGAACTCGTGAATGTGGTAGAACTAATTAAAGTGTGGAGATTATTACATACATATTGTGAAATCTAGTCTTGAATTTTGACTAGTCTGCATTATAGTAGGCAATAAATATGTTTTTTTTAAATGTTTGATATTTCATCATTGTGCCAATGAATAAATAAATAGTTATCTTTACAATTTCAAACTTTACTTTAATCAAGTACAGATATGATCTAATGGAACATTTAGACATTAATGAATAACAATAGCAATTTTAGATAACCAGTCCTTTTCAGTTATAAATACAGACAAAAACTACATCACAATACTCACTGAAAACGAGTAATTGAGCAAGAAAATATAATTCATTTTTATAAAGTAATAGGTAATGTATAGATATCGAAAGTATATAAACATTACAAAACATTACATGTGTATTACTTCTGCCTACATGCCTATCAAACAATAACTACCATGAAGACCGATATGTTGGAATTCAGAAATACAATCAAGACAAAATATTGGAATCCTTTTTTGAAAGTCTTTAAAGGGGCAGTAGCACGTTTTTTGGCTGAAATAAGTCAATGAAATGTATTTGAAAAATAATGTCAACTATAGAAAAATCTTCGGAAAATCAAGTTAAAAAAATTAGTGAACATGGTTCCGTAAAGCCATGGGAATCATTTTTATCATTCGAAATAATAAAATGTGTTCACAATAAAATGGCCGCCATGCAATTTTGGCTTTATACGCAACACCGTTATTACCATTATGGGCAATTGGTTTGTGTTATAAGATGTTTTACCCTCAAAAGTAAATATAAATCACACAAACTATAATTATAAATGGGAAATGTGAAAAGATAAAATTCGCAAAAAACCTGCTACTGCCCCTTTAATGCAAATTTTAAATGTACTACATACATTACATGATTATTATCTACTTAACTGGTGTGTTGTGCATTAATATTACAATTGGTTTAAAACACAGCCATCATTGCGTCATCCATGCATTTACGTTTTACCAAAAAAGATGTAAAATAGTACAATAGCACACTATCGCCTGGGTGATACGCTTATTTCTCAATCTGATTCAACAGTATATGGAGGCGTTCTTCTAACTGATAAATTATCAACAAAAGCACGAATTGATAAGTATTGTCAGAAAGCAAGACAAAATGTAAATGCTCTTAGATCTGTGGGACTTAATAATTCTAAACTCCACCTATTTACATGTGTTAACATCTGGTTGAGAATGATACTTACAACAAGTCTCTATGGTTGTGAAATATTATAAGAATAATCAACGAGTTGCGAGGAATTACGGATTATCTGTCCCAAATTAATTACTGTGATAAACTCCGAGCTTTAATAGTTCGCGAGGGACAGATAATTCGTAATTCCGAGCACCGAGTTGGTTATCCTTTTTCTTACCCAAGATCATTTTAATGCGTAAAAATCGAAAAACAAGACCCCAATTCACGATCGTTGATTAGACTGTAAAATACAAAGTGTAGTCATACGCCATTCATAAACTCTTTCACACCTTCGAGATGCGCATATCTAAATAGTTTGCAACTTGTGCTATTTTGTCAGAAAGATTCTAAAGTAACTGTTGAATTTTATTGCCAAAAAGGCTTGCTGACATAGTAAACAACTCGTTTATATTGTAAACTATGTCGCAGAATGAGAGAAAAATAATGAAAACGTGAACTAACAATCGCACTGTTACAAGATACAATATACAAGATATTTATTGTACAGAAAACACCCATTATGGGCAGTGTACAAAGAAGTTAACAAATGTTAATACATATTATAAGTAAAATATATACAAGAGCATTAATATATCTCAGTGTGAGACAACTATATCAAACAATGCATATTATAGATTGTACAATAATTAACCAATGTGGCTTAATCTCATTGAATACATGTCATAAAGTACTTTACAAGTGATAGAAGCATGATGACTCTTGGGGTTTATAATTTATGAGAGGAGCTCTTTCCTTGAGACCCCAACGAGACCAGTTGATGAAATTAATTTCGAGCGGTAATGAATATAATATGGAATGAAAGATAGGAGTGTAATTACGTCACCAAATGACGTCATGTTTAATGACGTCACAAAGCAATGATGTCACGGCAGTGCAGTCGGCGATTCTTGAATGATGCTTCGCCTTGCAAGTTAAGTACTGAAAATAGGTCTCGGAAACATAGGTTGAACATGATGCATTTTTCAAAAGAATGACAGATTATTACCTCTACAGACATTATATATCGGAATCAATTGAGCATAAAATCGAGACAATATACACTTGCAATTGATCATTAGGACGATTTTAATTTACCCATTTTAACAATGCAAAAATTAGCACGCCGAACACTTTGAAAAATCAGTGAGGCGTGACTGTGATTAAACACAGGCGAGGCCCGCCAGTCAGCTGGCGCCCGTGGGACCTGAGTAATTAATTAATGATGATTATCACTGCCGCTAAATGAATTTATGAGGTGTATTACATCGCCAAAAAGGCATGTTTATGTAATAATTGTGTAATTGTCATCTGCGGAATTACCTAGTTGGATATCTAAACATTCGATATGTGTGAAATTTAAGTTGGTTTATTGAAGGTATCTTTGTGAAATTAACAATCAAAATGTTGCGAAATAAAGTTGAATTGTGACTAACGCCGAAAATCAAATCCCTTCACATACGTCACAGAAGTCATCCCTTCACGGGTCACACCCTGTTGTGCCCTGAATTGTAATAAAAATCGCAAATTGTAATACCTGCCGTGAATTGTAATAAAATTTGCCCTGAATTGTAATAAAGTTTTCAGAAATCACTTTTATACCAACAATTCAAACACAAAGTGATTTCTATTACAAAATCATCTTTTAAAAACTATTTAACCATCGAACATGTTCATTTACAAAAGGTTATTTCAGTCTGAGACGAGTTTATTACAATTTGAGGCAAGTGATAGATTTTTGGCACCCTTGCCCTGAATTGTAATAAATTTTTCAGAAATCACTTTTATACCAACAATTCCAAGAGAAAGTGATTTCTATTACAAAATAATCTTTAAAAAACTATTTAACCATCGAACATGTTCATTTACAAAGGGTTATTTCAGTCTGAGACGAGTTTATTACAATTTGAGGCAAGCGATAGATTTTTGGCACCCTTGCCCTGAATTGTAATAAAGTTTTCAGAAATCACTTTTATAACAACAGTTCCAACAGAAAGTGATTTCTATTACAAAATCATCTTTTAAAAACTATTTAACCATCGAACATGTTCAGTTACAAAGGGTTATTTCAGTCTGAGACGAGTTTATTACAATTTGAGGCAAGCGATTGATTTTTGGCACACTTGCCCTGAATTGAAATAAAGTTTTCAGAAATCCCTTTTATACCAACAATTCCAATAGAAAGTGATTTCTATTACAATATCATCTTTAAAAAACTATTTAACCATCGAACATTTTCATTTACAAAGGGTTATTTCAGTCTGAGACGAGTTTATTACAATTTGAGGCAAGCGATAGATTTTTGGCACCCTTGCCCTGAATTGTAATAAAGTTTTCAGAAATAACTTTTATACCAACAATTCCAGCAGAAAGTGTTTTCTATTGAAAAAATATCTTTAAAAAACTATTTAACCATCAAACATTTTCATTTACAAAGGGTTATTTCAGTCTGAGACGAGTTTATTACAATTTGAGGCAAGCGATAGATTTTTGGCACCCTTGCCCTGAATTGTAATAAAGTTTTCAGAAATCACTTTGATACAAACAATTCCAACAGAAAGTGATTTCTATTACAAAAATAATCTTTAAAAAACTATTTAACCATCAAATATTTTCATTTACAAAGGGTTATTTCAGTCTGAGACGAGTTTATTACAATTTGAGGCAAGCGATAGATTTTTGGCACCCTTGCCCTGAATTGTAATAAAGTTTTCAGAAATAACTTTTATACCAACAATTCCAGCAGAAAGTGTTTTCTATTGAAAAAATATCTTTAAAAAACTATTTAACCATCAAACATTTTCATTTACAAAGGGTTATTTCAGTCTGAGACGAGTTTATTACAATTTGAGGCAAGCGATAGATTTTTGGCACCCTTGCCCTGAATTGTAATAAAGTTTTCAGAAATCACTTTTATACAAACAATTCCAACAGAAAGTGATTTCTATTACAAAAATATCTTTAAAAAACTATTTAACCATCAAATATTTTCATTTACAAAGGGTCATTTCAGTCTGAGACGAGTTTATTACAATTTGAGGCAAGCGATAGATTTTTGGCACCCTTGCCCTGAATTGTAATAAAGTTTTCAGAAATCACTTTTATACAAACAATTCCAACAGAAAGTGATTTCTATTACAAAAATATCTTTAAAAAACTATTTAACCATCAAATATTTTCATTTACAAAGGGTTATTTCAGTCTGTGACGAGTTTATTACAATTTGAGGCAAGCGATAGATTTTTGGCACAATTGCCCTGATTTGTAATAATGTTTTCAGAAATCACTTTTATACCAACAATTCCAGCAGAAAGTGTTTTCTATTGAAAAAATATATTTAAAAAACTATTTAACCATCAAACATTTTCATTTACAAAGGGTTATTTCAGTCTGAGACGAGTTTATTACAATTTGAGGCAAGCGTTAGATTTTTGGCACCCTTGCCCTGAATTGTAATAAAGTTTTCAGAAATCACTGTTATACCAACAATTCCAACAGAAAGTGATTTCTATTACAAAATCATCTTTAAAAAACTATTTAACCATCGAACATGTTCATTTACAAAGAGTTATTTCAGTCTGAGACGAGTTTATTACAATTTGAGGCAAGCGATAGATTTTTGGCACCCTTGCCCTGAATTGTAATAAAGTTTTCAGAAATCACTTTTATACCAACAATTCCAACAGAAAGGGATTTCTATTACAAAATCATCTTTAAAAAACTAGTTAACCATCAAACATTTTCATTTACAAAGGGTTTTTTCAGTCTGAGACGAGTTTATTACAATTTGAGGCAAGCGATAGATTTTTGGCACCCTTTGCCCTGAATTGTAATAAAGTTTTTCAGAAATCACTTTTATACCAACAATTCCAACAGAAAGTGATTTCTATTACAAAAATATCTTTAAAAAACTATTTAACCATCAAATATTTTCATTTACAAAGGGTTATTTCAGTCTGAGACTAGTTTATTACAATTTGAGGCAAGCGATAGATTTTTGGCACCCTTGCCCTGAATTGTAATAAAGTTTTTAGAAATCACTTTTTTACCAGCAATTCCAACACAAAGTGATTTCTATTACAAAATCATCTTTAAAAAAACTATTTAACCATCGAACATGTTCATTTACAAAGGGTTATTTCAGTCTGAGACGAGTTCATTACAATTTGAGGCAAGCGATAGATTTTTGGCACCCTTGCCCTGAATTGTAATAAAGTTTTTCAGAAATCACTTTTATACCAACAATTCCAACAGAAAGTGATTTCTATTACAAAAATATCTTTAAAAAACTATTTAACCATCAAATATTTTCATTTACAAAGGGTTATTTCAGTCTGAGACTAGTTTATTACAATTTGAGGCAAGCGATAGATTTTTGGCACCCTTGCCCTGAATTGTAATAAAGTTTTTAGAAATCACTTTTTTACCAGCAATTCCAACACAAAGTGATTTCTATTACAAAATCATCTTTAAAAAAACTATTTAACCATCGAACATGTTCATTTACAAAGGGTTATTTCAGTCTGAGACGAGTTTATTACAATTTGAGGCAAGAGATAGATTTTTGGCACCCTTGCCCTGAATTGTAATAAAGTTTTCAGAAATCACTTTTATACCAACAATTCCAACAGAAAGTGATTTCTATTACAAAATCATCTTTAAAAAACTATTTAACCATCGAACGTGTTCATTTACAAAGGGTTATTTCAGTCTGAGACGAGTTTATTACAATTTGAGGCAAGCGTTAGATTTTTGGCACCCTTGCCCTGAATTGTAATAAAGTTTTCAGAAATCACTTTTATACCAACAATTCCAACAGAAAGTGATTTCTAATACAAACTCATCTTTAAAAAACTATTTAACCATCGAACATGTTCATTTACAAAGGGTTATTTCAGTCTGAGACGAGTTTATTACAATTTGAGGCAAGCGATAGATTTTTGGCACCCTTGCCCTGAATTGTAGTAAAGTTGTTAAGAAATCACTTTTATACCAACAATTCCAACAGAAAGTGATTTCTATTACAAAAATATCTTTAAAAAACTATTTAAACATTATATTTTGTAAATAGTTACCTCAACTTGAGATGATATTTATTACGATTTGAGTAAAGTTGTACATTTTGGCGCACTTGCCTTAAATTGTGAGAACATTTTAAGTAATCAGTATGGAAAAGAGATTTTTTTTTATTTGAACCGTTTTCCATTATAAACCATTCTTTCAAACAAACTATTTAAACATCACACCTTATACTTTTAAAACAGTTATTTCAACTTGAGATGATTTTATTAAAATATGAGGCAAGCTAACTGTACCAAAAGCCTGTATCATGCATAAACAACATGTTCGAAAACCATACTAATTTCACGATGTTCGGAGAAAATATACACAACTTCAAATACAACTCCAAATGTGAAAGCTTTGCAGAACTCTTTCATACGCGTTACCTAGACTTTAGTACGGAATAAAATATGCATGAGTTGATTTACAAAAACATTGGACATGCATTGTAACGTGTAACTGAAACCCTTTAAGTAAAGACCATAATACTGAAATATTTTTATTGTTTTATCATGATTGGTTACTGACTTGGCATGGTGTCCGTCCACTTTTTGCTTTTTCAACTTCCCCCCCAGAACCAATGTTTCTAGAGAGCTGAAATTTGATGTACATACTCCTTGTTTGAAGAGTATTTTAAATTGTAGATTTGGTGATCATGTGACCCCAAATGTGGGTCACAGGAGTCATGACCTAAAAAGCTATTTTCATCTTCTTCTCCAGAACCAATAATTCTAGAGAGTTGAAATTCTATCCACAGACTTCTTGGCTGAAGAAGATTCTAAATTGTAAATTTGGTGATTAAGATTTATATTTACATTATGGATATGTTTGATGTAATCAATGTGAAAGGAGAACTATTGAATAGCCTATGAACTGAATATTGTGACAGGCCGCAAAGGAATAAATTGAAGAAGAGTTAATAATTGTTTTTTGTTTTTTATTTATTTTACATGAGATATGTGAAGTGAACGTGACTGGTGATGAAATGATAAGAGAAGACTATTAGAAGTAGCTACATGAAATCATGACATCACATCTTCCTCTTCAGTCCCAAAAGCTCTTTTAAGCTGAAATGTTATAAACAGACATATCCTTGGCCAATTGGGATTCTAAATTGTAGATTTAGTGAACCTGTGACCCAAAATATGGGCCACAGCTTAAAAAACTAGTTGTTAACAGTTTAGAAATTTGAGATGTTATGTGTTTCATTGAATAGTAGTACTCCCTTATAAAAGTCCTAAGAGAGAGTCATCTCATCTTTTTCACTTGAGAGTCTTAACATGTGGTTTGAGAAATACAGATATTGAGAAAAGAAAGTCACTTTGCACTTAATCTTATTCAACAGAAATGTGAAATTTATGTCGACTTTAGATTAAAATCTACATTATGGATATGTTTGATGTAATCAATGTGAAATGAGAACTATTGAATAGCCTATGAACTGAAATATGATAGTCCGCAAAGGATTAAATTGAAGTGTAGTTAAGACATTTTTATTTTACACGAGATAAGTGAACTGAATATGACATATAATGTATAATAATATAATAATGTGATAAGATATTACTTTTAAAAGTAGATCGTGACACCACATCTTCTTCTCCAAGACAGAAACAAATATTTAAGTGTGGGGAAAACAACAATTAAAATATATAATTCACTGGCTGTGAGTTCAGTGTCTGCAAATTGTGTAAATGCATTGTGTTGACTTGGGCAGTCACTGTTAATACACACTTTCAGGTTACTTCAAACCTCTCTGCTTTGTTACAGTCTGTGTGTGACTGTTCGACCGTAGCAAAGTTTTCCCCATTCGTAGCGCCGATGAATGTCTTCAATTTCATTGTTTTCTTATTTTTCAAGAAATGTGCGCTTTAATATCATTAATATATTTCACCTTGACTGTGTTTTAATCATGTATTAATAGCAAATATTTGTAAATGGTTATATCCTCTCGTATTTCGTTTCCACAAAAAGTAGATAGATAGAACCCTTTTTAATAGGCCACGTTATTAACATAAACGAATACGAGATTGAAAGTGATTGGAAGGTGAAGTGAATGTTTATTCAAGAAATGAGCTTGATTTATATGAAACTGATTAAGTGGTAACTGGTAATCATATCAGGCACAAAGTGGGAAACGGTTATCTATTACAAGCCCATGGACACAAAACTTTAGACCGTGCCACACAAACAGAAGTCTGCCATACACTTTAGAAATGAGGATTTGTACGATTGAATTCAATTAATGCACGCTTAATAAAATAGTTTCTGAAGTAAAGATATGTTTACGCTCACAGGAATATCCATAATTTTTAATGAATATGAAAGAAACGTTGGCAGGTTTTCAACAGAGTCAACAACAAAATACTGCCCCAGGACAAAGTCGGTTTTGAATGTCTTTGATAAGCTTCTGTTTGTTAAGTTGTATTAAACATTTGAGTGCTTAAGTAACTATTTCAAAAATTATTATGGGACAACATGTTTTGCATTCATTTAACTATTATATGGATTATAGAACTCAAGTTAATAACCAATCAAAAGGCATGTTATATTCAGATAAAATAATTCCCATGATCATTATGAAAATTTTAATAACCGGAATATCAAATTTATCAAATCTAACTGGGGGAGGGATAGCGCAGTGGTTAGCGCGTTCGGCTTCGGATCAAGAGGTTCGGAGTTCGAATTCCGCCAGGTGCACGGCAACTTTGTCTGCAGTAGAGAACTGTTCTACACGCAGTATGGTTTGGGTGCAATGCTACACTGAATTTCAGTGCAGTACCACCCATGGTTCGCTAGTTCCAGCCGATGCTCGCAGGTTTCACCGCAATGCATAGCCACATGGCATTGCGGGCTTTCTCGGGCCGCGATATAAGTGAAATACTCTTGAAAGCGGCGTTAAAACCCAACTCACCTCACCTTAAATCTAACTTTTGTGTCCTTGACCAATATGTGAAAATTAAATCAATTGTGTAGTCGAGAAGAATTGTGAACAGTAAAATGCGAAGTAAAAACGTAAAAAAACATTCAAACAACAGCTAAATTTGTTTCAAATGAACAAAATAGTTCTATTCCTGTAACAAAGTACAAAAGATATCAATGAATTTCAAAGAAAACAATTTCGGAACATGTTCGTATCTATTTAAAGGGAAATTCAGCGAAATTTAAGGGGAAATGAAATTTTCGTATAAAGCATAATTTTGAATGTACAACTCTAAACATTTTATAATGTATGTAATAACGTGCAAAAGCTGAATTAAACAGTATATCAGACAAACAGAAAGGAAAGACAACACAAGTTAGACAAAATCAAAGGAATATTTAAAAAAAAGAAATATTTCATGAAGAAATACGAAACTAGCCTGAATGCTATTAAATGCTATAACGTAATTTAATACGATGATCTCATGACGACCAGTGTATCAGTGTGATCAGGTATGTTGTAGAAATACATACTTCAAAATACCGATACGCTGGTCGATAAGAGCTCGAGCCCATTGATTAGACATCGATTATTCCAGTCAAATCCATCTGATGTTTAACCTTTCCGTATGTATAACCTTACTTCACATGAGAAGCACATATTCAAAACTATTCTAAGTGTGTTGTTAAAGGAATTTATGCACGGATCGTTTAAATTTTTTTTCTAGAAAGTAAGGACATTTGTACTCTTTTTATATACTTTGTTAATAGCATTCGAAGGTTCATGAAGCATATCTAATGCTATTAACTATTAACCATTTATCTGTTAAAATCATAAATGATGAGTTACACAAACTGAAATACATGAACGACGTCAAACTCTTTAATGAAATTTTACAGATTTCCCATTTTAGCCATATCTTACATGGGTTTTTTAGTTTTATTTTATCACTGGACATTTCATTTCAACCAATTTATACAGCATTGCTTTAGGCAGTGATAAATGAATAGAGAACAAAATTAAGCATCCCTACAATTGAAACGTAAAGGTGATTCCGTGAAAATGTTAAGTTAAATCGAGTTTTGTGAGTTAATATTTTATACATTTAAAAACAATTCTTACTGACATGTTGAAGGTTACAAAATTAATATCGCACATGTGCAGAGACGAAGCCATAACATAATATTCCAAATTTAAAGAAAACAATATTGTCATCGTTTTTAGTTTCACGAATATTTATCATCAATAATAAGTTACTAACCGAGTGTTAAAATTTCATCCTTTTTTTTCAATAATGAAATTCCAAATGCTATATCATACGATTTAAAAAATAAATTTAGATTATTTTGAGTTCAATCAGTTATTCAATCTTTGATATAAATGGATCAGTACAATACTGTGTTGATATTATTAGGAAACCTAAATTAAGTATTCGGGAATTTTGCTGAAGTCAGTTGTTATTGGCATGTTTATTATTATAAGATGAGAGGGAAATAGTTTTAGTTTTAGTTTATTCGAGTGTCACGCAGTTTACAATAAAGAACCAGGATACAAATAAAACACATTTGGTAAAACTGCCCGGCCGTGTTCGATCATTAAAATATATATATTAACCAAATTAGGAAGTCTGGATAATATATTGTTATTATCGTGTTGTTCTTAGGCGAAAGTCATGAATACCTATTATTTTTATCATGTTGTTTTTTGTTTTGTCTAGCTTTATTCAATATTTGAACTTTTCTGTGCAGAGCATTCCCGCTCAACGACTGGCCCGATTTTTAAATGAAGTTTTCAGGGAGCTTATCTCGTGACTCAAACTGATTTTGTGTCGAGTCCGATTTTTTTTATTTTCGTGAGTTATCTACCCTACACGGAAAAACTGCAAACCTCATATATCGCAAACTAATTTCGATAATGTCATAAAACCTTTACCAAAACAAAGTGTGCCGATTACACTCAAAGTGGTTTTCGGTCATTATTATTATTTTTGTTTGTGAATTCAAACAAAGGAAAAGAAACTTGTGTGTACTTTCGCTGTTTTGAGGGTCGCATCCTTTTTTAATAACAGCAATACATACAGCTATGTTTGATAGTTCTAGTTGAAGCTGAATAACTGAGTTTTAATGTTGCATCTTATGAAGACTGAATTTCAACTTTAAAAGGTGCGAATTCCAATAAGACAGTTCATATTTCTGTTTATGATCTATAAAAGGATTGAATCCTTAAATAGCTTGTAAACATATGTATATCAGTAAATGGTGTGAAAAGGTTAAAAAGTAGAAAATATTTTTTTAAAGATGATTGTGTAATAGAAATCACTTTCTGTTGGAATTGTTGGTATAAAAGTGATTTCTGAAAACTTTATTACAATTGAGGGCAAGGGTGCCAACAATCTATCGCTTGCCTCAAATTGTAATAAACTCCTCTCAGACTGAAATAACCCTTTGTAAATGAAAATGTTCGATGGTTAAATAGTTTTTTAAAGATGATTTTGTAATAGAAATCACTTTGTGTTGGAATTGTTGGTATAAAAGTGATTTCTGAAAACTTTATTACAATTCAGGGCAAGGGTGCCAAAAATCTATCGCTTGCCTCAAATTGTAATAAACTCCTCTCAGACTGAAATAACCCTTTGTAAATGAAAATGTTCGATGGTTAAATAGTTTTTTAAAGATGATTTTGTAATAGAAATCACTTTGTGTTGGAATTGTTGGTATAAAAGTGATTTCTGAAAACTTTATTACAATTCAGGGCAAGGGTGCCAAAAATCTATAGCTTGCCTCAAATTGTAATAAACTCGTCTCAGACTGAAATAACCCTTTGTAAATGAAAATGTTCGATGGTTAAATAGTTTTATAAAGATGGTTTTGTAATAGAAATCACTTTCTGTTGGAATTGTTGGTATAAAAGGTATTTCTGAAAACTTTATTACAATTCAGGGCAAGGGTGCCAAAAATCTAACGCTTGCCTCAAATTGTAATAAACTCCTCTCAGACTGAAATAACCCTTTGTAAATGAAAATGTTCGATGGTTAAATAGTTTTTTAAAGATGATTTTGTAATAGAAATCACTTTCTGTTGGAATTGTTGGTATAAAAGTGATTTCTGAAAACTTTATTACAATTCAGGGCAAGGGTGCCAAAAATCTATCGCTTGCCTCAAATTGTAATAAACTCGTCTCAGACTGAAATAAACCTTTGTAAATGAAAATGTTCGATAGTTAAAGAGTTTTTTAAAGATAATTTGTTTAATAGAAATCAGTTTGTGTTAGAATTGTTGGTATAAAAGTGATTTCTGAAAACTTTATTACAATTCAGGGCAAGGGTGCCAAAAATCTAACGCTTGCCTCAAATTGTAATAAACTCCTCTCAGACTGAAATAACCCTTTGTAAATGAAAATGTTCGATGGTTAAATAGTTTTTTAAAGATGATTTTGTAATAGAAATCACTTTGTGTTGGAATTGTTGGTATAAAAGTGATTTCTGAAAACTTTATTACAATTCAGGGCAAGGGTGCCAAAAATCTATCGCTTGCCTCAAATTGTAATAAACTCGTCTCAGACTGAAATAAACCTTTGTAAATGAAAATGTTCGATAGTTAAAGAGTTTTTTAAAGATAATTTGTTTAATAGAAATCAGTTTGTGTTAGAATTGTTGGTATAAAAGTGATTTCTGAAAACTTTATTACAATTCAGGGCAAGGGTGCCAAAAATCTATCGCTTGCCTCAAATTGTAATAAACTCCTCTCAGACTGAAATAACCCTTTGTAAATGAAAATGTTCGATGGTTAAATAGTTTGTTAAAGATGATTTTGTAATAGAAATCACTTTGTGTTGGAATTGTTGGTATAAAAGTGATTTCTGAAAAACTTTATTACAATTCAGGGCAAGGGTGCCAAAAATCTAACGCTTGCCTCAAATTGTAATAAACTCGTCTCAGACTGAAATAACCCTTTGTAAATGAACATGTTCGATGGTTAAATAGTTTTTTAAAGATGATTTTGTAATAGAAATCACTTTCTGTTGGAATTGTTGGTATAAAAGTGATTTCTGAAAACTTTATTACAATTCAGGGCAAGGGTGTCAAAAATCTAACGCTTGCCTCAAATTGTAATAAACTCGTCTCAGACTGAAATAACCCTTTGTAAATGAAAATGTTCGATGGTTAAATAGTTTTTTAAGGATGATTTTGTAATATAAATCACTTTCTGTTGGAATTGTTGGTATAAAAGTGATTTCTGAAAACTTTATTACAATTCAGGGCAAATTTTATTACAATTCACGGCAGGTATTACAATTTGCGACTTTTATTACAATTCAGGGCACAACACACCCCCGCAGACTTTCATTCTGGTCGCCGGGGCTAAATCAGGCGTTTTTTTAAAAAGCCGTATATAAGTAATTTATGGACCGATTTCAAAAATTTAAAATCGAGCAATCATCAAATTGACATCCCATTTTAATGAATCCGATTTGGACCATATGTCATTTCATCTAACCTTTAATGCATAGGGCCTACATGTTTAAGTTGTTAATAATCCAAATGCACATGATACATTTACAAAACAATTTGTTATCAAAATATACAAGCACCAAAAGCAAAATTATTTACAAATGAACATATACAGCCGAGCCCACCATACATTCTCAGGAACCGAGCTGTGTCTCTGTCTGGCTGTCCCAGGGCAGCTGGTAATGGCTTTGCTAGGTTACATAGGTCGCCATGCCCCGGCTCTGTAGTATCTATCATCAACAAGTAATGATTATATTAGTAAATTTGAAACAATGAGAGAACAATTGTAACGTAATATGGGCTGAATGAGATATACAACATAAACCAGCCTGTCTGTCAGTTAACTTCGTATATAGTGTATTTATTACGTATTTAATGTAATGTTTCATATTTTGTAGGTCAAGGAAACTCTCCAGAGATTGAAGGTGAAAGCAAGAACCACCTTACAACCTATGCCGTCTCTGTACAACGACCTAGTGACAGGTTTTAGAGACTGAGCATGGACTGATGAGAGCAGAGAGTTGGCAGGTTCCATGCCAACCTACCACAGCGTCAAGAACCAGCTCTACCGTGCCCGACAGGCCGTCTTCCCCGGTTTGCCATCTCAAAGACGGACGATTACATTCCCTGAAGAATATCAGAAGACCAACTCCGGAGAGCAGTTTCTTTTGATTGACGACGGCGATGATGACAAGATTATAGGATTCACGACCAGATCCAACCTAGAATACCTTTGTGCATCTGACGTTATGTATGGAGATGGGACATTTTATGTGTCACCAAAACTGTTCACGCAGTTGTACACGATCCATGCAAAGGTGTCCGGCCAGATGTTTCCTCTGGTATTCTTGCTTCTCCCAAACAAGACCAGGGATACCTACACCAGGGCTTTCCGTCTTGTCAAGGAAACTGCTGCTAGCTTTGGATTCCAACTGAACCCAGACAAAGTTCAAGTGAGTATCTACATCTGTTACAATGAATAGCATTAACTCGCGCTGTATTCTCACAGCGATCATCTTGAGTTACATTATCAATTATAGGTATAGAACATTTTATCAATAACCAATTTAATAAATTGTTTTAATTTAATAATAATTAATATAATAATAATAATGAATCAATAACCATGATATAAATGAATGTGTTCTTCTTTCTTATAGATGGACTTTGAGATGGCTGCAAGGAACGCTGCTCTGACAGTCTTCCCTACAACGACATGGAAGGGCTGATTTTTCCATTATACTCAGTGTATTTGGCGAAAAGTCCAGAAGTGTGGCCTTCAGGTTGACTACAAGAACGATTTTGAAGTATCAAAATTCGTCAGAAGATGTGCTGGTTTACCCTTGGTACCCGAAAGACATGTACGTATATATTGATATGTGTGTGTTTTATAAAATAATTTGATAAACTATATGTATGAAATAAATACATAATATGTATGATAAGCTATGTGTGTAATAATA
Organism: Gibbula magus; assembly: GCA_936450465.1. Classification (NCBI taxonomy): domain Eukaryota; kingdom Metazoa; phylum Mollusca; class Gastropoda; order Trochida; family Trochidae; genus Gibbula; species Gibbula magus. The sequence continues at coordinate 58,174,065 of OW388295.1, read as the reverse complement.
AAATACCATCTTTATTTGTATATTTCCATTTGCAATCCGATACAATGCATTTAGTAATGTTATTTTAATTTTCCTTCAGGTCGAAGATGTCTGGCTCCACCCGATGGGGTAAAAGCCTGATGATGCCAGGGTGACGCAAGTGGCCGACTACGTCACTACACACTGGATTGAAGGGGATCTGACTTTGGGATAGTGGAACCACTTTGGAACAGACGGTCCACGTACCAACAACAACTTGGAGGGGTGGCACGGGCGCCTCAAGAAGGTTGTTGGTAAGCAGCATCCCAACATTTTTGAGTTGGCAAAGTTCTTGGCCAATGAACAGGACATTAACGAAGTTAAAATGTTGCAGTACGTCGTCGGCCAAATACTGCCACCAAAGAAGAAAAAGTATACTGATTTGGAGAGACGACTGGACATCTACAAACAAGGACTCGAAAATGGCACCATGTCATTGATTGAATACCTTGACAATGCATCTTATTCTGTAAAATTATTTAGTTCATAATTACCTTGAATACTAGTGAATTGTTGTGTAAAGTCAAATAAAAAAAAGTAAAAATATATATTTTGTAAGTGTAAAAGTAAAGTAAAAATGTATATTTTGTATATTTTGTATATTTTGTATATTTTTGTTTCACACGATGGACTTTGTGCTACTTATACTATTTGGTGATATCAGTGATATATCGCTTCAGTGCTACTTTTAAGCTATATATGTATTTTGCTTAAAATCAATAAAAAATATATTCGAATCCGTGTTCGGTTCTTTATCGTTGAACAATTTAGCGTTAACCGCACACTTGTAAAAACATTACCGGTCCTTTGTCAAGAACTATTCGACCATAGCCATACACCCCTGCAGACCGACCTCTGTGTTGTTACACCAATCTTGGGGTCGGACTCACGGGACCTAACCCCGCTATCACTGCAACTCTCGGTTATTGTACGGTAAGTTGTCTTTTTGTACTTACTAGACAAAATGTTCACTCTAGGCTGGTATTACTTCACTAGGTATTTATATTAATATGAATAATTTAATAGTGTATTCGATGTTAATTCAGGGCATGCGATTGCCCGCATCGGAATTAAGTATCTTAAGTAGTTGTCTTTTTGTACTTACTAGACAAAAGGTTCACTTTAGGCTGGTATTACTTCACTAGGTATTTATATTAATATGAATAATTTAATAGTGTATTCGATGTTAATTCAGGGCATGCGATTGCCCGCATCGGAATTAAGTATCTTAAGTAGTTGTCTTTTTGTACTTACTAGACAAAAGGTTCACTTTAGGCTGGTATTACTTCACTAGGTATTTATATTAATATGAATAATTTAATAGTGTATTCGATGTTAATTCAGGGCATGCGATTGCCCGCATCGGAATTAAGTATCTTAAGTAGTTGTCTTTTTGTACTTACTAGACAAAAGGTTCACTTTAGGCTGGTATTACTTCACTAGGTATTTATATTAATATGAATAATTTAATAGTGTATTCGATGTTAATTCAGGGCATGCGATTGCCCGCATCGGAATTAAGTATCTTAAGTAGTTGTCTTTTTGTACTTACTAGACAAAAGGTTCACTTTAGGCTGGTATTACTTCACTAGGTATTTATATTAATATGAATAATTTAATAGTGTATTCGATGTTAATTCAGGGCATGCGATTGCCCGCATCGGAATTAAGTATCTTAAGTAGTTGTCTTTTTGTACTTACTAGACAAAAGGTTCACTTTAGGCTGGTATTACTTCACTAGGTATTTATATTAATATGAATAATTTAATAGTGTATTCGATGTTAATTCAGGGCATGCGATTGCCCGCATCGGAATTAAGTATCTTAAGTAGTTGTCTTTTTGTACTTACTAGACAAAAGGTTCACTTTAGGCTGGTATTACTTCACTAGGTATTTATATTAATATGAATAATTTAATAGTGTATTCGATGTTAATTCAGGGCATGCGATTGCCCGCATCGGAATTAAGTATCTTAAGTAGTTGTCTTTTTGTACTTACTAGACAAAAGGTTCACTTTAGGCTGGTATTACTTCACTAGGTATTTATATTAATATGAATAATTTAATAGTGTATTCGATGTTAATTCAGGGCATGCGATTGCCCGCATCGGAATTAAGTATCTGGTTTTCCATTTCAGAATTTGAGGAAATTCTAAGAGGACTGTTTATATGTAAATTTTGTTACAATAACAGTGTAGAGGACGAAGTCCATTTCCTAATCTGTTGTAATTTATATTCATATTTAAGATATGATTTATGGTACACCGTATCCGTTTCAGATCCTTCTTTCCTCTGGCTATCACCAGTAGCCCAATTAAACTATTTTATGCAACGTCAAGCTTATCACAATCCACTTGCCGCACTTCTCCAAAAAATGTATTTACGACGTATGTCTTTTTTGTAATTGTTATAAATATTAAACTTATATATTTTAACTCATATTTTACCACATTTTATTGCGTAAGCGTTTTTAAGAAAGTTGTGTCTCATAGGCCATTACTGGCAGGACAGCATATGCTATTTGTTTGAATATGTATTTGACTGTATGATGTTGATATGCTGTGTGACACATTAATAACTTAATAATTTTCTTCTTCTTCTCATACGGTTTGACAATGACTGACAGTAAGATCAAAAGGTGAAAAGAAAGGAGTGCAACTGCACGCGATCAGGATTCAGTACTCAGTTTCCCCGCAAGAGCTGGTATAATTTATGTCTGTTAGTATGGGATGGTTTATTTTGTCACGGTAGCTTATTTGTGGTGTGAGTTACTGTTGACGCCGTGGCTTGTGACCTATACATCTACCGGTATAATAATTACTGCCATTGACCTCGGGTTTCAGTCAGGTGAGCCCTCTTGCGTGTGAATCATCGTTATGTAAAGTCTCGAGTACAAAGTTCCCGCTTTACATAGAAAGTGGCCACAACACTGACGCCCCCTTGAGAAGTTATTTCCTTTGTTTAAGTTGAAGATTATATCCATAACCACCATGGTTGGTTATGACGCAAACACATGAGCTTGTCAAATTTCGAACTTTTATATACTTTAATACTAATTCGAATTAGTAAGCTTACGAAATATTTGCCTGAATTAGTAAGTTTTTCTGATCAAGCACTGATTGAAAACTCAGCAATTTCAGTTGTCTCATTTCAACAATCGCGATTCTTTTGTGACATGACACTTCTGATATAAACATATTATACATATCACATCATAACTGAGAATTTCGAAGTAACATGCCTTGGTAGATGAAAGTTGATGAAACTTTCGAATTGGAAACGTATTGTCATTATTTAAAAACAAAATGAATTTTAACCTATTTGGATGAACATAGTAATATTTTGGAATATTATTTGTTCTCGGGTCAGTATACAAAGGACAAATTAAAATAAAATGGTATTCGTCTTCCACACAATTAAGATGACACAATTTACAAATTCTATTTTCTAATGCTATATTGTAATATCTTCCTGTCTCAATTGCTAACTCGTGAGATGAGCACGTGAAACTGCATTTCAGAATTTCCTTATATCTAACATACTCAAATAATATTCTCTATATATGTGTGATTTAAACATTTTATAGTTAAAACATTTGTTTGAAAGTGGCAGCGATGTAGCCCATTCGTGTGTAAATATATCTTTCAGTCTTTGTGTAACGTTATAATTCGAGATGATCTTTTGCTGCTGAATGCGTGTGCGTTTTTTTTATTATCTCTTTTATTCTGTTGTATGGCATTTTTCTAGAATTTCCAAAGATAATTCATATAGACTATTTCTAAAGTAAACCAGAAATGATCATAGAAAAGACCATACTTAAAAACGCCTCCATAATGCTTTATTTCTTTTGATATTCAATTAAATGTCTCTATGTTGTGTGTATGGGATGTAAGATTAAATTCGACTTGAACATAACAGCCGTCTGCTTCGAGAGGTCTCTCTTCCATTGCAAAAAATGGAAATCGTCGCCCGAATGTTGCCAATAGGATTCAACCAAATACTGAATTTAACAATAGGGTTCAATCTTACAACCAAATGCTGGATGTTATCAATAGGATTCAACCAAATGTTGAATTTTACCAATATGATTCAACCAAATGCTGAGTTTAACCAATAGGATTCAACCAAATGCTGAGTTTTACCAATAGGATTCAAGGTAATACTGAATTTTACCAATAGGCTTCAACCAAATACTGAATGTTACCAATGGGCGTCAACCAAATACTGAATTTTACCAATGGGCTTCAACCAAATGCTGAATGTTACCAATAGGATTCGACCAAATGATGAAATTTACCAATAGGATTCAACCAAATACTGAATTTTACCAATAGGATTCAACCAAATGCTGAATTTTAGCAATAGGATTCAACCAAATGCTCAATGTTACCAATAGGATTCAACCAAATACTGAATGTTACTAATATGATTCAACCAAATGCTGAATTTTACCAATTGGACTCAACCAAATACTGAATTTGACCAATAGGGTTCAACCAAATACTGAATTTTACCAATGGGCTTCAACCAAATACTGAATGTTACCAATGGACTTCAACCAAATACTGAATTTGACCAATAGGGTTCAACCAAATACTGAATTTAACCAATGGGCTTCAACCAAATACTGAATTTAACCAATGGACTTCAACCAAATACTGAATTTGACCAATAGGGTTCAACCAAATACCGAATTTAACCAATGGGCTTCAACCAAATACTGAATGTTACCAATGGGCTTCAACCAAATACTGCATTTTACCAATAGGGTTCAACCAAATACTGAATTTAACCAATAGGATTCGACCAAATGATGAATTTTAACAATAGGATTCAACCAATTGCTGAAATTTACTAATTGGGTTCAACCAAAAGCTCAATTTTACCAATAGGATTCAACCAAATACTGAATGTTACTAATATGATTCAACCAAATGCTGAATTTTACCAATAGGGTTCAACCAAATGGTGAATTTTACCAATATTATTCAACCAAATGCTGAATGTTACCAATGGGATTCAACCATTCAACCAAATGCTCAATTTTACCAACAGGATTCAACCAAATGCTGAATTAACCAATTGGCTTCAAACATTCAACCAAATTCTGAATGTTACCAATAGGATTCAACCAAATACTCAATGTTACCAATATTATTCAACCAAATACTGAATTTTACCAATAGGATTGAACCAAATGCTTAATGTTACCAATAGGGTTAAAACATTCAACCAAATTCTGAATGTTACCAATAGGCTTCAACCATTCAACCAAATGTTGAATTCTACCAATAGGATTCAACCAAATACTGAATGTTACCAATAGGATTCAACCAAATACTGAATTTTACCAATATGATTCAAACATTCAACCAAATGTTGAATTTTACCAATAGGATTCAACCAAATACTGAATGTTACCAATAGGATTCAACCAAATACTGACTTTTACCAATAGGGTTCAATCTTTCAACCAAATGCTGAATTGTACCAATAGGGTTCAATCTTTCAACCAAATGCTGAATGAGACACTGAACGAAGCACTAAATTCAACCATAAACCTATCCATTTGCTCATTTTCCTCATTTAATATATAATATAAAATATGGTCATATATATCTGAAATGTCTTAACATATTTCAGCATAGAGGATGGAGATTCAGAACAAGGATTTCAACCCAATTCCAACTGACTACGTAAGAAGGTAATTAATTATATATTAAAGGGGCAGTAGCACGTTTTTTGAAAATTTTATTTTTTAAAAGTTCCTATTTATAATGATAGTTTATGTCATTTATATTTACTTTTCAGGCTAAATCATATTATTACATAAACCAATTATCCGTAGTGGTAATAATTGTGCTGCGTATAAAGCAAAAATTGCATGGCGGCCATTTTATTGTGAACACAATTTATTATTTTCGAATGACAAAAACTATTCCCATGACCTTACGGAACCATGTACACGCATTTTTAACTTGATCTTCTGAAGTGAGAATGGTGTTTTACTATTGGTGACATTTATGTTCAAATACATTTCATCGACTTATTTCAGCGAAAAAACGTGCTACTGCCCCTTTAAGGTATTTCGCGATTCTGTGTTTTTCTCATTAATATAATATACACATGAAACCTTGTTACATCATGTTACCAGAAGTCAACTAAATTTATATGAACTCTTAAGTGTCTCTACTTTGAAGAAAGTCGCCTAAATGCTGTACGGGAGAATGAAATAGACCGGTCACATTATCCGAGATGTTTTAATGTTCAATATTTAAAGATACACCATGTGGATAACATCTTTAACTAGCTAAATATCCATGTTTAATTATTTTTTAAAGTTTTACTTAAATGTTACCGATATTGGGATCACAGACATTGTGTAAACCAACAAAAGTAATGATTGATCATACATAAACTGAGGTGCAAAAGAAACCTTACACCCCATTGTTTCACTCATACAGTAAAAATAACAAAACAAATTGATATGATAGAAGCGGGATATTATTTAATGTTCAATGTTGACTGACTCGACAAACAATCATACTCGTTTTTTTTTCAAACATGCAGAGTTAGAGTCACTGAAAGGATCAAGGGGTATTACTTCATATTTACACCAACATGACCCCTACCATGTTTATAATGTTGTAAATGTATGCAGAATGAGGCACCTTTATTGATTTTCACTTAGCAGATGTCTTATATGTCGATGAACAGTTGTGTTTTATCCAAATTAATTTTGGAAGATTTTATTACATTAAAATTTCATTTGTTCCCCAAAAAATTAAAACCACATAGAATTATTCCTTGGCTGATGACTAAACGCCTGCACTTTTCAGTTTTAGAGTACGCCTTCGAAAACATAAGATATTTGTAATTGAACATAAAAGATATGATAAAACCAACTGAGGTGCTAGGTTTCTTTTGCTAGTCAGTTTAGGTTCCCCTTGTAACGGTGCAGTGAACAGTAGTGGTCGATGAGTTACAGTAAATAACCTCGACTTGCTCGGGTTTCAACGTGGGCTTGAACTTGAAAGAAAATTTACCATTGCCAAGGTTACTTTAAGTCGTCATTGATGAATAGTTGAATTGTTGATGATGCTACAGTAACTTCTCTATAGCCCTGTTTATACGGCGAGCGTTTACATATGAGTAAAGCATTACACATATGCAAATTTGCTCATATGAGCAAACTTCGCCGTATGGACGCATTTGCACATATGTATATTTTACTACCGTAAGCAAATTTTTCACTACCGTAAGCAAATTTGCACCTGGTCAGGGGCAGGTGTAAATTTTTACTACCGTGATTAAATATGGTATTTTCACTTTTCTGGTAAAAGTTCGTCGTATACAGACATAGTGACTTCACACAGGTTGAGAAAATATATAAGGGAACTTTAGAAACTCTTAATATTGTTTTTCAAATTCTCTATATATAGTATTATCTCCTTCTTGCACGCGATGACCTTCGAAATCCATCTGGCTATCCGATTTTCATTATATAATTAGGGGACATAGTCAAAACAATGTTGACAGATTTAATTAATGTCATTTATTCAGTTTACATCTAATAAACATTAATTGGCGTGTTTTAGGAAATTTAGGAATTCTCTTTTATATATTAAAATAGTTCGAAGCCCATTTGCATAGGCAGACATTAAACACATATGAACGCATAGCAAATTTACTTTTACTCAGGTGTGTATATTACTACCATAAGCAATATTGCATATGTGCAAAGTTCGCCGTATAAACAGGGCTTATGTAAACTCACGTGCAAAAGAAACGTCCCCATACAAAATACAAGATATTTCAATCGACGGGCGATAAATGCGACTGAAACAGCGTTACATCATGTCTTCAGAATCCAACAATACTAAATATGAATTTTCAAAACATTATCTATTCATAACTCTGAGAAACACAAGTTTTAGGAAATGGTCGTTTTGGAATCTCCTTAAATAGAGGAGATAGAAGCCTCAAAAAGCCAGTTTTGGCTTGTTTTGTGACGTCCTACAGTAATGACGCGTCAACAAATTTAAATCAAAGAAGGTTATTTATGTCGAGGATATCTTTAATAAATTAAATTTCTACTTTTTCAATGTTTCAAACTTAAATACCAAATATTGTGGGCCAAAAACATCTTAAAAAAAATATGCTATAGCATATGCTATTTGTTTGAATATGTATTTGACTGTATGATGTTGATATGCTGTGTGACACATTAATAACTTAATAATTTTCTTCTTCTTCTTCTCATACGGTTTGACAATGACTGACAGTAAGATCAAAAGGTGAAAAGAAAGGAGTGCAACTGCACGCGATCAGGATTCAGTACTCAGTTTCCCCGCAAGAGCTGGTATAATTTATGTCTGTTAGTACGGGATGGTTTATTTTGTCACGGTAGCTTATTTGTGGTGTGAGTTACTGTTGACGCCGTGGCTTGTGACCTATACATCTACCGGTATAATAATTACTGCCATTGACCTCGGGTTTCAGTCAGGTGAGCCCTCTTGCGTGTGAATCATCGTTATGTAAAGTCTCGCTTACAAAGTTCCCGCTTTACATAGAAAGTGGCCACAACACTGACGCCCCCTTTAGAAGTTATTTCCTTTGTTTAAGTTGAAGATTATATCCATAACCACCATGTTTGGTTATGACGCAAACACATGAGCTTGTCAAATTTCGAACTTTAATACTAATTCGAATTAGTAAGCTTACGAAATATTTGCCTGAATTAGTAAGCTTTTCTGATCAAGCACTGATTGAACACTCAACAATTTCAGTTGTCTCATTTCAACAATCGCGATTCTTTTGTGACATGACACTTCTGATATAAACATATTATACATATCACATCATAACTGAGAATTTCTAAGTAACATGCCTTGGTAGATGAAAGTTGATGAAACTTTCGAATTTGAAACGTATTGTCATTATTTAAAAGCAAAATGAATTTTAACCTATTTGGATGAACATAGTAATATTTTGGAATATTATTTGTTCTCAGGTCAGTATACACAGGACAAATTAAAAGAAAATGATATTCGTCTTCCACACAATTAAGATGACACAATTTACAAATTCTATTTTCTAATGCTATATTGTAATATCTTCCTGTCTCAATTGCTAACTCGTGAGATGAGCACGTGAAACTGCATTTCAGAATTTCCTTATATCTAACATACTCAAATAATATTCTCTATATATGTGTGATTTAAACATTTTATAGTTAAAACATTTGTTTGAAAGTGGCAGCGATGTAGCCCATTCGTGTGTAAATATATCTTTCAGTCTTTGTGTAACGTTATAATTCGAGATGATCTTTTGCTGCTGAATGCGTGTGCGTTTTTTTTATTATCTCTTTTATTCTGTTGTATGGCATTTTTCTAGAATTTCCAAAGATAATTCATATAGACTATTTCTAAAGTAAACCAGAAATGATCATAGAAAAGACCATACTTAAAAACGCCTCCATAATGCTTTATTTCTTTTGATATTCAATTAAATGTCTCTATGTTGTGTGTATGGGATGTAAGATTAAATTCGACTTGAACATAACAGCCGTCTGCTTGGAGAGGTCTCTCTTCCATTGCAAAAAATGGAAATCGTCGCCCGAATGTTGCCAATAGGATTCAACCAAATACTGAATTTAACAATAGGGTTCAATCTTACAACCAAATGCTGGATGTTATCAATAGGATTCAACCAAATGTTGAATTTTACCAATATGATTCAACCAAATGCTGAGTTTAACCAATAGGATTCAACCAAATGCTGAGTTTTACCAATAGGATTCAAGGTAATACTGAATTTTACCAATAGGCTTCAACCAAATACTGAATGTTACCAATGGGCGTCAACCAAATACTGAATTTTACCAATGGGCTTCAACCAAATGCTGAATGTTACCAATAGGATTCGACCAAATGATGAAATTTACCAATAGGATTCAACCAAATACTGAATTTTACCAATAGGATTCAACCAAATGCTGAATTTTAGCAATAGGATTCAACCAAATGCTCAATGTTACCAATAGGATTCAACCAAATACTGAATGTTACTAATATGATTCAACCAAATGCTGAATTTTACCAATTGGACTCAACCAAATACTGAATTTGACCAATAGGGTTCAACCAAATACTGAATTTTACCAATGGGCTTCAACCAAATACTGAATGTTACCAATGGACTTCAACCAAATACTGAATTTGACCAATAGGGTTCAACCAAATACTGAATTTAACCAATGGGCTTCAACCAAATACTGAATTTGACCAATAGGGTTCAACCAAATACCGAATTTAACCAATGGGCTTCAACCAAATACTGAATGTTACCAATGGGCTTCAACCAAATACTGCATTTTACCAATAGGGTTCAACCAAATACTGAATTTAACCAATAGGATTCGACCAAATGATGAATTTTAACAATAGGATTCAACCAAATGCTGAAATTTACTAATTGGGTTCAACAAAAAGCTCAATTTTACCAATAGGATTCAACCAAATACTGAATGTTACTAATATGATTCAACCAAATGCTGAATTTTACCAATAGGGTTCAACCAAATGGTGAATTTTACCAATATTATTCAACCAAATGCTGAATGTTACCAATGGGATTCAACCATTCAACCAAATGCTCAATTTTACCAATAGGATTCAACCAAATGCTGAATTAACCAATGGGCTTCAAACATTCAACCAAATTCTGAATGTTACCAATAGGATTCAACCAAATACTCAATGTTACCAATATTATTCAACCAAATACTGAATTTTACCAATAGGATTGAACCAAATGCTTAATGTTACCAATAGGGTTAAAACATTCAACCAAATTCTGAATGTTACCAATAGGCTTCAACCATTCAACCAAATGTTGAATTCTACCAATAGGATTCAACCAAATACTGAATGTTACCAATAGGATTCAACCAAATACTGAATTTTACCAATATGATTCAAACATTCAACCAAATGTTGAATTTTACCAATAGGATTCAACCAAATACTGAATGTTACCAAAAGGATTCAACCAAATACTGACTTTTACCAATAGGGTTCAATCTTTCAACCAAATGCTGAATGGTACCAATAGGGTTCAATCTTTCAACCAAATGCTGAATGAGACACTGAACGAAGCACTAAATTCAACCATAAACCTATCCATTTGCTCATTTTCCTCATTTAATATATAATATAAAATATGGTCATATATATCTGAAATGTCTTAACATATTTCAGCATAGAGGATGGAGATTCAGAACAAGGATTTCAACCCAATTCCAACTGACTACGTAAGAAGGTAATTAATTATATATTAAAGGGGCAGTAGCACGTTTTTTGAAAATTTTATTTTTTAAAAGTTCCTATTTATAATGATAGTTTATGTCATTTATATTTACTTTTCAGGCTAAATCATATTATTACATAAACCAATTATCCGTAGTGGTAATAATTGTGCTGCGTATAAAGCAAAAATTGCATGGCGGCCATTTTATTGTGAACACAATTTATTATTTTCGAATGACAAAAACTATTCCCATGACCTTACGGAACCATGTACACGCATTTTTAACTTGATCTTCTGAAGTGAGAATGGTGTTTTACTATTGGTGACATTTATGTTCAAATACATTTCATCGACTTATTTCAGCGAAAAAACGTGCTACTGCCCCTTTAAGGTATTTCGCGATTCTGTGTTTTTCTCATTAATATAATATACACATGAAACCTTGTTACATCATGTTACCAGAAGTCAACTAAATTTATATGAACTCTTAAGTGTCTCTACTTTGAAGAAAGTCGCCTAAATGCTGTACGGGAGAGTGAAATAGACCGGTCACATTATCCGAGATGTTTTAATGTTCAATATTTAAAGATACACCATGTGGATAACATCTTTAACTAGCTAAATATCCATGTTTAATTATTTTTTAAAGTTTTACTTAAATGTTACCGATATTGGGATCACAGACATTGTGTAAACCAACAAAAGTAATGATTGATCATACATAAACTGAGGTGCAAAAGAAACCTTACACCCCATTGTTTCACTCATACAGTAAAAATAACAAAACAAATTGATATGATAGAAGCGGGATATTATTTAATGTTCAATGTTGACTAACTCGACAAACAATCATACTCGTTTTTTTTTCAAACATGCAGTCACTGAAAGGACCAAGGGGTATAAAATCATTTTTACACCAACATGAATCCTACCATGTTTATAATGTTGTAAATGTGTGCAGAATGAGGCACATTTATTGATTTTCACTTAGCAGATGTCTTATATGTCGATGAACAGTTGTGTTTTATCCAAATTAATTTTGGAAGATTTTATTACATTAAAATTTCATTTGTTCCCCAAAAAATTAAAACCACATAGAATTATTCCTTGGCTGATGACTAAACGCCTGCACTTTTCAGTTTTAGAGTACGCCTTCGAAAACATAAGATATTTGTAATTGAACATAAAAGATATGATAAAACCAACTGAGGTGCTAGGTTTCTTTTGCTAGTCAGTTTAGGTTCCCCTTGTAACGGTGCAGTGAACAGTAGTGGTCGATGAGTTAAAGTAAATAACCTCGACTTGCTCGGGTTTCAACGTGGGCTTGAACTTGAAAGAAAATTTACCATTGCCAAGGTTACTTTAAGTCGTCATTGATGAATAGTTGAATTGTTGATGATGCTACAGTAACTTCTCTATAGCCCTGTTTATACGGCGAGCGTTTACATATGAGTAAAGCATTACACATATGCAAATTTGCTCATATGAGCAAACTTCGCCGTATGGACGCATTTGCACATATGTATATTTTACTACCGTAAGCAAATTTTTCACTACCGTAAGCAAATTTGCACCTGGTCAGGGGCAGGTGTAAATTTTTACTACCGTGATTAAATATGGTATTTTCACTTTTCTAGTAAAAGTTCGTCGTATACAGACATAGTGACTTCACACAGGTTGAGAAAATATATAAGGGAACTTTAGAAACTCTTAATATTGTTTTTCAAATTCTCTATATATAGTATTATCTCCTTCTTGCACGCGATGACCTTCGAAATCCATCTGGCTATCCGATTCTCATTATATAATTAGGGGACATAGTCAAAACAATGTTGACAGATTTAATTAATGTCATTTATTCAGTTTACATCTAATAAACATTAATTGGCGTGTTTTAGGAAATTTAGGAATTCTCTTTTATATATAAAAATAGTTCGAAGCCCATTTGCATAGGCAGACATTAAACACATATGAACGCATAGCAAATTTACTTTTACTCAGGTGTGTATATTACTACCATAAGCAATATTGCATATGTGCAAAGTTCGCCGTATAAACAGGGCTTATGTAAACTCACGTGCAAAAGAAACGTCCCCATACAAAATACAAGATATTTCAATCGACGGGCGATAAATGCGACTGAAACAGCGTTACATCATGTCTTCAGAATCCAACAATACTAAATATGAATTTTCAAAACATTATCTATTCATAACTCTGAGAAACACAAGTTTTAGGAAATGGTCGTTTTGGAATCTCCTTAAATAGAGGAGATAGAAGCCTCAAAAAGCCAGTTTTGGCTTGTTTTGTGACGTCCTACAGTAATGACGCGTCAACAAATTTAAATCAAAGAAGGTTATTTATGTCGAGGATATCTTTAATAAATTAAATTTCTACTTTTTCAATGTTTCAAACTTAAATACCAAATATTGTGGGCCAAAAACATCTAAAAAAAAAAACGATTTTAGCACCCCATGTCTATCTGAACAGATGTAAAAATAAAAATTGCATACTCTGATGTGTGAAATTGTGAATACTTTTTTACAAAACATGTGGCTACCAAATACATTCAACATCTACTTTCTCCGACATCAATATTTCATTTTATACTGTTTTCAAAATGTGGGGACGTTTCTTTTGCACGTGAGTTTATTATGACTTAAACTTGTACCATTCTCGTTTCGTTTTGGTCTTAGATTCAAGAAGAACTTGGATCGCATTAAGATCGAGCGGAAGAAACCGACTGATGAAAAGTCCTTTGTGGACCGACTGCGGTAAGCTCTGCAGTGGATCTTTGTTCGAACAATAATCATTCATTGATTAGGGACAAGTACTGAAGTAGTTCAATGTATTAAAGGGGCAGTAGCACGTTTTTTGCAAAATTTATTTTTTCAAATCTCCCATTTATAATGATAGTTTATGTCATTTAAATTAACTTTAGTGGGTAAACCATCTTATTACACAAACCAATTATCTGTAGTGGTAAAAACTATGTTGCGTATAAAACAAAAAATGCATTGCGGCCATTTTATTGTGAACACAATTTATTATTTTGTATTACAAAAACGATTCCCATGGCTTTACCGAGACATGTACACTCATTTTAAGCTTTATTTTCCGAAGAGAGAAGGATGTTTTACTGTTGGTGAAATTAGTTTTCAAATACATTTCATCAATTTATTTGAGCGAAAAAACGTGCTACTGCCCCTTTAAAGTTCTCTCTCAACTTTCTCATGTGTCATGTATGGTGCAAAGACATTGAAATGAAACGTTACACAAAATGAATTATTAGTGAAATATATCTTCATTTGTCGATTGCCAGATGTTAGAACATCAACAGCCTTACTCCATAGTGGTTTTGATGAAACTATTCCTGAATATGTATAAGGGAAATAGACTTATCTCGTACAAGCAGAAATATATGGTGTATGTCAGGTTAAACAGTGTACATTAGGGCATAATCTATATTTGTATCAAATATACATAAGGACATAATCTATATTTGTATCAAATATACATAAGGACATAATCTTAATTTGTATCAAATATACATAAGGACATAATCTTAATTTGTATCAAATATACATAAGGACATAATCTTAATTTGTATCAAATATACATAAGGACGTAATCTATATTTGTATCAAATATACATAAGGACATACTCTTAATTTGTATCAAATATACATAAGGACATAATTTTAATTTGTATCAAATATACACAAGGACATAATCTTAATTTGTATCAAATATACATAAGGACATAAGCTATATTTATATCAATTCATATATATAGGAGGCGCCTTGAGGGCCTCATGTCTGACATGAGAGACCCACCCAAGTTGACAGTGGCAGTGTACGGAGACACAGGGTCGGGGAAGTCTTCCTTGCTGAACGCCATCCTCGACCAACCCAACCTGGTGCCAACAGCCGGTATGGGGAAGGCCTGTACGTCGGTTGCAATCAGAATAGAAGAAAATAACAAAATAGAAGACGGGGAGGACTTTTCCGCTGAAATTGAATTTCTGTCGAAAGAGGTTAGTGTAAATTTTAAGGGAACCTCACGCAAGAATCTCTCGATATTAACTGTTTGTTATATGCTATTATAATATCACAAGACAAGAAGAGTCTTACATATAATTGTGTCAACAAAACAGATTCCCTGATAATGAAATGAATTAAGATAAAATCTCGAAATAGCCATTATAATTGAGCTATGCCTTGAAAGTGTACAGTATTGTTGTGGCTGATAATAATTCACTATGTCAACTGAACACTGAATGTCATAACGTGTTATCCTACCAAATGTCTCATTTTAGTTTTACACAAACATACAGATATAAACAAATATCTGTTATTCAAAGCAACAACAAATCTTGGTCAAAGTCCTAACCAACTGGATCAGGAGTTATGGGTAATGGAAGGAAGACAGTATTTACGTTTCATAAAATTTGATTTGGCTTTAATACGTTCGAACACACCATATGTGCTGTTTACAATACAAACAAATTCACTAAGCTTGTATATTCATCCTCAATCGCCAAACATATCATAATTACTAGTTTCCAATTAAAATCGAGTAACATCATTATGCATGTGCAGAAACCGAAAGTGCATATCCTATTTACACGCACAGTAGTAATATGACCTATTAAACATTATCAACCCAAATGTTTTATTTTATCTGGTTTAAATAAGATTCCAAAATTACGTTTGACTCATTGGCGCGCGCCACACGCGGTGCATTGTCCGGGTTTCGATCAGAAATGACACTTTTACTTCATATCGTCAATATACTAAGTGGACTATGGTCAAAATGGTAGTTTTCGGTAATTGTTGGTACTTCTCGATAAAGTAAGACCATTTATAACATTTGGCATATTTGACCCCCAACAACACAATGTATGTACCTTTAAGTTGGTCGATACATTGTTGACGTAAAGGTAGTGTCCTCAAATAACGCCTCCGAATGTTTTCCCTCCAACCCTGAATGCCTTTATTATCATTCAATACTATATCATCTGCCAGTGACACTTATACAACATGTTTGATAGAAAAATATATTCTCCTGATTCCATACGAGCGGGTACACGGTAAGCGAATTAATACTTTAATGTCCGGTAATACTCATACTTTGTACAATTGCAAAGTTATGTCTTGTCAAAATTGTTGTGCCAGGGCCGTGTTCAAGAGAGTTTTCAAAGTAATCGCTCAATTAGCGATTACTTTTAAACCTCTCTTGAACGCGATTGCTCAGCATAGCGCTACGTAGCAAGGCGAGCAAACTTCGAGGAATTTGCACTGTGTCGTTCAAGAGAGAAAGAGCGCTACTTGAGCGCTACTTGAGCGCTACATTGAGCGATCAATGAGCAATTTAAGCGCTCGCTGTTATGGAACGGATCCCTGTTGCACTAATCCATTGGTTTGTGTTGTTGACATTGACAGTTCGGTATTACTACTTAAAACAGTCACACACTGCGAGAGCGATATAGATTCTCCATGAATAATGTGTATCATTTGTTGTGTAGTTATTTTTCTAAAATGTAGAGAGTTTCAACTGAAGTAAAGTTTCTGTGTACAGGAGTGGGCGAGAGAGCTAAAGGTATTGACAAAAGATCTCAAAGACACTGACATGGAAGATGGCGGGAGCGAGTCTGCTACCGCCGAGTCTGCACGGGCCATGATGGAAGCTGTATACGGAGAATTCGACGAATCAAATCCCTGGGAAATGATAAATACTGAAAATGAAGTAACCGCACGACTTGGAACTACACTTGTGGTTAAAGAGAAAGATGTGAGTGCAATTGATTATCTCAATGAAAGATAAATACATCAAATCACATACTAATTAGTAACGGTCTAAATATAGACCTACAAATGTACATGTAGTCTATCATTTTCAAGCGCCAAAAAAAACCTGATAAAAGTGAAGCATATATATATAGTTCATGTGTGCAAATAGCAATAGAAACATGACAACCTTTGGCATTGCTATGTCTATCATTTAATACATGTAGAACTAGGTCTTTTGCTTGAAGTGTATAACCAGGAGAAGATATACAAAGTCTAACGTTACAGTTGAATCCACGATTCGGACTGATGAGCTACAATCAATGGCTAAGTATTTTGTATAAACTCTGCTTTATGGGTTGGATATTGGGATATTTTCGTCCGTTTATATGGGGTAAAAGTTGAAAATCATCCAGAAAACGAGTCGTACGGTTAACCGTATCGTGATTTTCAGAAAGGTATGCATTGAGAAGATTTGAAGTGCTTCCGTGGGGATGTATATATATTTCTGTATGTACGAGGTCTGACAGTATATTTTTAAATTTGGAACGTATAAGTATTGTAAACTGCCCTTGTCTCTAAGATCGTTTTCTGAGACTAAATTACTACTGAAGTAAACTGAAGCACAAAAGAAACGTCACACCTCAGTTGGTTTCGATTAATTTAATATTTTAAAGAAATGAGATGACTTAATTGGTGACTGTTTTATTTTGTTTATTTCAATATCATTTTTTAAACTAGACAGGGGTTAGAAATGAAATTTACACCAACATGACACCTACCATGTTTAAAATGTTCTAAATGTGTGCATGACGAGGCAAATTTATTGATTTTCTCACAGAGTATGTGTTATATAGCGATGAACAGTTGTGTTTTATCAACATTATTTTGGGGGGATTTTAAATTTCAAAATTAAAATTTTTTTTGGTTAAAAACACGTAGAAGAATTCTTTAACTGATTTAATATTTTGGACCTATTTCCCAAACTATTCAGTTTTTGAATACGACGTCAAAAACTCGAGATATTTGACATTGAAAATTATACATATGATAAAAACAACTGAGGGGTGACGTTTCTTTTGTGCTTCAGTTTATTACTGGTTTGTTGCAGGCACGGATACTGCAGGATGAACTGTTGCAGTACATAGATTCCTCGGGGGAAGAGGAGGGGGGACAATACTGGCCCATATTGAAGGAGGTGACCATCAAACTGCCCAAATCTGAACGGTGTACCAGTAGCACCGTCCTCATAGATCTTCCGGGAGTCGGGGATTCGAACCCGGCCAGAGACGGAGTGGCCAAGAAAGTACGTAGACAGGATATGCTGTGAAGTTCGAAGAATAGTGAAATAGTGTTTGTTTATCATTTTATCAGTTCATTTGGCATGGTTTTCTTTAAAAATCTTGACTCGAATCTCACTTTTCTTACGATTTCAATGGACTATCATATTAATTATTGTTTTATCATACTTTGAAGACCACTCATTCATTATATTTAAGAAATTAAACTATTTATAATAATGATGATAATGAGAACATATATCGCGCTAGACTCCAAGCCACGAAGGGGCTTGCTCAAACTTTCAGTTTATCCAACAATGAAGCGAGCGTCCCATCCATTCTTTGATTTGCGCCGATTCTTGCTGAACTTCACTGATAGCGATCAAGTGAGCTATGCACAGGACCACGTGACACCCACATTTTTCTTCTAAACAAAAATCATGTTTGCGTTTCTTATGAAAGTGTTTATGAGAAACAACAGCTTAGGATATATTACTTTATCTACCTGAAGATGTATATACATATTCATAAACATAAACGTAGTAATTTCTTTTCTCTGTTAGTACGTGAGGAGCTGTGACGTCATGTTGGTGGTGGCGAAGATCCCTCGAGCGGTTGACAATAAAACCGCTGAAACAGTGTTGGGAGAGAGAATGATGTATAAAGTGAAGATGGATGGTCGCCGTACTGTTCTGGTTTGCACCCAGGCTGACAATATATCCCCACAGGAGGTTATAAGGTGAGCTTAAAGGGGCAGTAGCACGTTTTTTCGATGAATTAAGTCGATGAAATGTATTTGAAAAATAATGTCACCAATAGTAAAACACCCTTCTCTCAAGTTAAAAAATGAGTATACTTGGTTCTGTAAAGACACGGAAATCGTTTTTGTCATTCGAAATAATAAATTGTGTTCACAATAAAATGGCCGCCATGCATTTTTTCTTAATACGCAACACAGTTATTACAACTACGGATAATTGGATTGTTTAATAAGATTTTTTATCCTATAAAGTAAATATAAATAACATAAACTATCATTATAAATGGGAAATTTAAAAAAATAAAATTTGAAAAAAACGTGCTACTGCCCCTTTAAATGTTATACCAATGTTTCGGTTATTTTTCAATCCACGTCTTTATGTATCTGCCGGGGAGGCAGCAGTGGGTCTGTAAACAGACGAAGAGTTTCCGTACCCGTATTCAAAATAGGAAGTTTGAATAAGGAAACGGAAACCGGGAATAATTTCTCTGCCTCACAGAGAAATATATCAATGTTTTACAGAAAGCTGAAGCTACCTGAAGCTGCCAAATGGACGGCCGAAAGTCAGAAATTGACTGAAGAAGAAAAAGCACTACAGAAACGATTGAAACAATTAAAAGGAGAAAAGGACAAGGTAAACATATTCATTGTACATGTACTTAAGCAACAAGTGATTAATTACAAATCAAAGATATTTGGGTATTAAATGTGATCCCATTGTTTACAGGTAAAATATACTGAATGAGCTTATGGTGAAGAACGACAAAATAGATAAGAGATAAAATGCCCTTTGCTTTCAGTGTAATACCACTTACTCGTAAACACTCACCAGGTCTAAGATCAGACAGCTTTATGGTATGGGCCGCTTGTCAAAGATCGAAAGGGTTTATTATACCCTTTCTTCATCGGGGTCAAAGAGTGTACAATTGTACATATATCGGTTTGGCAAGCATTTTTCCGGCTTCTGGTTGACAACGTAACCTTGAATTTTGTTCGAAGATCACAGCGGGAGTTATTAAGATGTCTGGATATTCATTTGGTACGACTTTTCTGATTGGATACGAACGTCTGTGGTTGTGGTGTTGATACATTCCTCATGTTTCAGACCCCAGCTCTGTTCGAGGAGGAAGCCAACATTTATCGTGATGTAAGTAATCTACATGAATCAATTAAAGGATCAGTAGCACCGCGTTAATGTTGATTGATCATGTTAATGGTATGACCCATCGCCCGGCGTATGTCCATCGCCTGTCGTCCGTCGTCCTTCTGGGATCGTCAGTCGTTCGTAAACTTTTAATACTTTCAACTTCTCCATAACCGCTGCACTCGCAAAGCTTCAAATCTGTAGGGAAGTATCTGGCACCTAGGTAGTCACCCCGTTCTCAAATATGGATTTGGCAGGCACCTTCACCAAAACCTTTAAACGACTACCACCCCCCCCCCCCAATATTTGGGTGTAGCAAGCCAACATGACATAATCTCTTCAATGCAGATGGAATCCTGTAGTATCACAACTTCCAGGCATAACTCTTGCTGATAACTGGCTGATTTGACCCTTGCGGTATTTTCCTCGCTTTGTTGTGTCAAGATAGTGAATCGCTGCACCAGAAATGCATAGCGGGCCTCGATTTCTAAACACAGATTTTGTAAGGAAATACTGCAAGGCCTAAGTCAGCCAGTAATGGAGACTGGCAAGAGTTATGCCTTGCATTGGGAAGTTGGTAGTATCAATGCGACCTCTTGATCCGAGTGCCAACACCACCATCACACTGCTATCCAACTGAGTGTGTCTGCATTGGTTTCAGCTGGAGGTGGTGAAGGGAATGAGAGAGCAACTCGTGAAAGAAAAGACTTCCCGCTGCGCAGTGGAGAGAAGTAACTACGTCAAAAGGAATATGATGAAGAAAGATAAAGTATGCAATTCTTCACTTTTTATTTTTTCAACTTTGAAGGGCATACGATAGAGAATAGAAGATAATACAATACTTATGAATGACATGGCTATCATGGAGCATACATGTAGTATATGGTTGCCCATATCATACTATATTTGTATGCATACGGTGGGATTGTCTAAATGTCGATATTCTCAGAGCAAGAGCGAGGGATAAACCAATATTCATCCATGAGTGTCGTAAACATAGTATGAGATGGACACGGGGGTAATATATAGAGATTATTACCCGAGGAAGTGTGTAATATGACTTTTACGAAACAAATGTGACATTTTGTAAGGGTTATACACACATGGGCACGAGTTTCGTTAAAAGTCATATGACACACTATCGAGTGTAATAATTTCGACTCGCTCCTCTTTCGACGTCAAGCTAGAGTGACGTCACGAACAATCGTTTTATGACGTCACAGACTACAAAATAAGAAGTCGCGGTGAAACAATGTCTGTTAGGCAAATGTGATATGTACACGTGTGCTCATTTCAATAATATTAACTCGGTTATGTTCAACCCTATGGGTAATAAAATGTTCTATTTATTAACGAAGTTATTGAATGAAATTGAATGAAATACGCAAATATCTAATTGTAGGCATTGGCAGGCTGCACATTTAGCACGCATTTAGAACGCTACGTCACAGACGAAATATGACGCCACTTCACCATGATAGAGTGTTATTTTACCCTACCTCATCGCATGATATGTATGACCTCGAAATGATTGCCTCGTAGGTAACGATTTATCAGTATGTGATTAACATCCTGACCAGCTTGGATGGAAATTTCAATGAGGGCCTGGCTCCCCTAGCATGTAGTTTCCGTCAGTTTTCTAGAGTTACAATCTTTTCTTATCGCTGAATAAAATCTATAAAAGTGTGTTTCATGTTAAGTTGATGGACTCCCAACTATGCGAAACACTCAGCCCCGCCCACCCAAACAACGCCCAACCCTACCTTCAATATTCCTGGATATGTCAATGTAGTTAATTGGATACTGCAAAAGTGGAGAAGAATGAAACGAAGATACCATTAATCAA
The DNA here is from genome assembly GCA_936450465.1 of Gibbula magus. Lineage (NCBI taxonomy): Eukaryota > Metazoa > Mollusca > Gastropoda > Trochida > Trochidae > Gibbula > Gibbula magus. Next base: position 58,151,917 of record OW388295.1, on the reverse strand, counting down.
TGTTTAACCTTTGGCCTGCTGGATTGTTTTCAGGTTTTTGCAGAGAGCGTCAGATTTGTAAAATTGTAACAATTACGTCACATGGGTATCCTTCATTTAAAGTTTTTATCGCCTTAGTAATTGACATAATGGGCTTGATATGCGGCCTGCAGCAGCTAGCATCTTAATGAAGAAAATTATTCGGTATATGTATATGTATAGGTATATGTATATATATGCCTTTCCTTGTCAATGTAAAATGCATATTTGTCGTCAGGGATCAAGCGAAGATGTCCAAGCATTGATGAAAGTGTTTTGTGTGAGCTCGAGAGACTATCACAAAGTGGCTGGATGTCTGGATGACGACGATGATCAACCACCGGTGAGTTACTTACAGGTCCTCGGTCCTGTGTTTGGGTCCTTGGTCCTCCGTCCTGTGTTTGGGTCCTCAATCCTTCGTCCTGTGTTTGGGTCCTCCCTTGGTCCTCGGTCCTGTGTTTGGGTCCTCCGTCTTCGGTCCTGTGTTTGGTTTCTAAAGTCCTGTGTTTTGGTCCTCGGTCCTGGGTTTGGGTCCTCGGTCCTCTGTCCTCGGTCCTGTGTTTGGGTCGTCCGTTCTCCGTCTTCGGTCCTGTGTTTGGGTTCTCAGTCCTGTGTTTGGGTCCTCCCTTGGTCCTCGGTCCTGTGTTTGGGTCCTCCGTCTTCGGTCCTGTGTTTGGTTTCTAAAGTCCTGTGTTTTGGTCCTCGGTCCTGGGTTTGGGTCCTCGGTCCTCTGTCCTCGGTCCTGTGTTTGGTTCGTCCGTTCTCCGTCTTCGGTCCTGTGTTTGGGTTCTCAGTCCTGTGTTTGGGTCCTTGGTCCTCGGTCCTGGGTCCTGTGTTTGGGTCCTGGGTCCTCTGTCCTCCGTCCTGTGTTTGGGTCCTGTGTCCTTGGTCCTCGGTCCTGTGTTTGGGTCCTCGGTCCTGTGTTTTGGTCCTGGGTCCTGGGTCCTGTGTTTGGGTCCTTGGTCCTCTGTCCTGTGTTTGGGTCCTCGATCCTGTGTTGTGTCCTCGGTCCTGTGTTTGTGTCCTCGGTCCTGTGTTTGGGTCCTTGGTCCTCCGTCCTGTGTTTGGGTTCTCGGGCCTGTGTTTTGGTCCTGTGTTTGGGTCCAGGTCCTGTGTTTGTGTCCTCGGTCCTGTGTTTGGGTCCTTGGTCCTCCGTCCTGTGTTTGGGTTCTCGGGCCTTGGTCCTCCGTCCTGTGTTTGGGTCCTCGGTCCTTGGTCCTCTGTCCTGTGTTTGGGTTCTCGGGCCTTGGTCCTCCGTCCTGTTTTTCGGTCCTCGGTCCTTGGTCCTCTGTCCTGTGTTTGGGTCCTCTGTCCTGTGTTTGGGTCCTCTGTCGGGTGTTTGGGTCCTCGGTCAAGTATTTGGTTCCTCGGTCCTTGGTCCTCCATCCTGTGTTTGGGTCCTCGGTCCTTGGTCCTCTGTCTTGTGTTTGGGTCCTCGGTCCTTGGTCCTTGGTTCTCGGTTCTCGGTCCTGTGTTATGGTCCATGGTCCTTGGTCCTCGGTCCTGTGTTTGGGTCCTCGGTCCTGTGTTTGGGTCCTTGGTCCTCCGTCCTGTGTTTGTGTCCTGGGTCCTTGGTCCTCGGTCCTGTGTTTGGGTCCTGGGTCCTTGGTCCTCCGTCCTGTGTTGGGGACCTGGGTCCCGGGTCCTTAATTTGGTCCTCCGTCCTGTGTTTGGGTCCTGGGTCCTCGGTCCTGGGTCCTGTGTTTGGGACCTGGGTCCTGGGTCCTGTGTTTGGGACGTTGGTCCTTAATTTGGTCCTCCTTCCGGTTTTTAGGGCCTGGTTCCTCGGTCACCGGTCCTGTTTTTAGGGCCTGGGTCCTGGGTCCTTGGTCCTGTGTTTGGGTCCTGGGTCCTTGATCCTGTGTTTGGGTCCTGGGTCCTTGGTCCTGTGTTTGGGTACTCGGTCCTCTGTCCTGTGTTCGGGTCCTTGGTCCTTGGTCCTGTGTTTGGGTGCTGTGTCCTCTGTCCTGTATTTGGGTCCTTGGTCCTCAGTCCTGTGTCTGTGTCCTCTGTCCTGGGTCCTCCGTCCTGTGTTTGTGTCCTCGATCATCGGTCCTCGGTCCTGTGTTTGGGTCCTCTGTCCTGTGTTTGGATCCTGGGTTCTGGGTCCTCGGCCTGTGTTTGGGTCCTGGGTCCTCGGTCCTGTGTTTGGGTCCTTGGTCCTCGGTCCTGTGTTTGGATCCTGGGTCCTCTGTCCTGTGTTTTGGTCCTGGGTCCTTGGTCCTCGGTCCTGTGTTTGTGTCCTTGGTCATTGGTCGTCGGTCTTCTTACGAAAGATTTTGATAGAAGTTCAGTCTATTGCCTACCCAATTGGTAATAAGGTATTTCAATATTTACCTTAAATGAGTCAGTAACGTAAAGTTTGAAAGGTGTCTTGGGCTTTAGCACTTTAGGCGTCATGGACTTAAGACATGGGCTGACATCAGGCGTCATTCATCGTTCGTCCAGCGAGTCCATTTTCTCCTCAAAAACCGCTGTACCCCCTAAACATTTGATATTTTCTGAATAATGTCTTTGTTGCATGAAAACTAAAGTTTGTTCATAGAGTCTTGATCGCCCCTCAAATATGGGCTTGGCAAGGTGTCCACATTACAATGTGTCACACCGAGAAACAGTAAACTAGAAAGCTCACATTTTTGGGTATATGATCTTTGTTGAATAGAGATTTGCAAATTTCATAACCATACTCTCAAAATTAAGGATTTGTGCAATCTAAAGTTGATTACCATTTCCACTGCTACGATAAAATGTTGAAGGTACTCATACACTTGTTTTTGTTAGCTTTCAAACGAATCAAATATTATATCTACGCTCGTATTATGTATATTTAATTAGCACCAATATTAAGCGAGATATGGCTTATCACTTTTCCTCGCATGGTATATAACAAAGCCAACCTATCCTGGGTCTTGCGTATTTTAAAACTGACCTTAACGTGACCTTGTATTGTGAAATTGTACAGACCTCATATAGAGACAAAACAAAAGAGGTCACAGCTTTTAAATATACTTGTTACTTAAAAAAAATAACTATTGTGTTGACACACCTTGACCATTGTGGATTAAGAATAGTAAATTTGGTGACTCGACAATGCCATGTTAGTTTTACCTTTAAGATAATGAATAATCTAATACATGGTGACCTAAAGAGCCAATGGCTCTACTTTTTTCTTTTTAGTAATAAGCATCTGAAACGGTCTGAAATCTGAAGACCAATCATCCAAATCCATCATTTTATTCTTTGTCTATTCTATGTCGTCAAAGCCAATACATTTTAAACGTATTTGTTTACAGGTGTTCATGACGACTGAGCAAACAGAAATACCGAAGCTAAGAAAATGTCTGGCAGAAGCATCGGAAGAGAAGAGGGAAGTCAGAAGAGAGAACATCAAACATAAATTTAGGTCGATGGTCTCTGGGTTGTATAGGTACCTCATGAACATCGAACTTGGTGGCCAGGTACGTCTGTAAGAATCTGAACTTGGCGGTCAGAATGAGAGAATTATTGCTTAACGCTGCCTTTGCAACTTCGCAGCCATTTGCGGCGAGAAATGTTGAGTTATTTGCCTAATATAATTGCAGAATTGCTAAACTTGGCGGCCAGGTACGTCTGTAAGAATAAAGTTATCCGCTTTTCTTCGAATCCGTCTCCTAACCAACTAAAGTTTTGAAGCACTTCAACACAATATGGTACACAAAACCACAAACTAATAGGTAAGGATTCTTTCAAAATATTGCATTGGTTTCTCGATGCCACCTCCCGTCCACCTCGACATACATGATGAAAGTGCTGCAGGTCTGTGCACAGACATCTTGCTGATGCTCATGAAGGTGCTGCAGGTCTGTGCACATATATCTTGCTGATGCTCATGAAGGTGCTGCGGGTCTGTGCACAGACATCTTGCTGATGTTCATGAAGGTGCTGCAGGTCTGTGCACAGACATCTTGCTGATGCTCATGAATGTGCTGCAGGTCTGTGCACATATATCTTACTGATGCTCATGAATGTGCTGCAGGTCTGTGCACATATATCTTACTGATGCTCATGAAGGTGCTTCAGGTCTGTGCACATATATCTTGCTGATGCTCATGAAGGTGCTGCGGGTCTGTGCACAGACATCTTGCTGATGTTCATGAAGGTGCTGCAGGTCTATGCACAGACATCTTGCTGATGCTCATGAAGGTGCTGCAGGTCAGTGCACAGACATCTTGCTGATGCTCATGAAGGTGCTGCAGGTCTGTGCACAGACATCTTGCTGATGTTCATGAAGGTGCTGCAGGTCTGTGCACAGACATCTTGCTGATGCTCATGAATGTGCTGCAGGTCTGTGCACATATATCTTACTGATGCTCATGAATGTGCTGCAGGTCTGTGCACATATATCTTGCTGATGCTCATGAAGGTGCTGCAGGTCTGTGCACATATATCTTGCTGATGCTCATGAAGGTGCTGCGGGTCTGTGCACAGACATCTTGCTGATGTTCATGAAGGTGCTGCAGGTCTGTGCACAGACATCTTGCTGATGCTCATGAAGGTGATGCAGGTCTGTGCACAGACATCTTGCTGATGCTCATGAAGGTGCTGCAGGTCTGTGCACAGACATCTTGCTGATGTTCATGAAGGTGCTGCAGGTCTGTGCACAGACATCTTGCTGATGCTCATGAATGTGCTGCAGGTCTGTGCACATATATCTTACTGATGCTCATGAATGTGCTGCAGGTCTGTGCACATATATCTTGCTGATGCTCATGAAGGTGCTGCAGGTCTGTGCACATATATCTTGCTGATGCTCATGAAGGTGCTGCTGGTCTGTGCACAGACATCTTGCTGATGTTCATGAAGGTGCTGCAGGTCTGTGCACAGACATCTTGCTGATGCTCATGAAGGTGCTGCAGGTCTGTGCACAGACATCTTGCTTTTGCTCATGAAGGTGCTGCAGGTCTGTGCACATATATCTTACTGATGCTCATGAATGTGCTGCAGGTCTGTGCACATATATCTTGCTGATGCTCATGAAGGTGCTGCAGGTCTGTGCACATATATCTTGCTGATGCTCATGAATGTGCTGCAGGTCTGTGCACATATATCTTGCTGATGCTCATGAAGGTGCTGCAGGTCTGTGCACAGACATCTTGCTGATGCTCATGAAGGTGCTGCAGGTCTGTGCACATATATCTTACTGATGCTCATGAATGTGCTGCAGGTCTGTGCACATATATCTTGCTGATGCTCATGAAGGTGCTGCAGGTCTGTGCACATATATCTTGCTGATGCTCATGAAGGTGCTGCAGGTCTGTGCACATATATCTTGCTGATGCTCATGAAGGTGCTGCAGGTCTGTGCACAGACATCTTGCTGATGCTCATGAAAGTCCTGCAGGTCTGTGAACAGACATCTTGCTGATGCTCATGAAGGTGATGCAGGTCTGTGCACAGACATCTAGCTGATGCTCATGAGGGTGCTGCAGGTCTGTGCACAGACATCTTGCTGATGCTCATGAAGGTGTATCGTGCTGTTAGAGATAGTTTTGAGTGAAAGTTGATTTCAGGTCACTTGTAGGGCGACGGGATGTATGGGGAAAGAATTGTGATAGGCAGGACATAAGTGGCATCTGCTGAGTAAAAGTAGCCTGTTTTGCAGATATGATAACTTATGGCAATAGCAGCTATAGATAGAATTCAGTGACCGACTGACCCCTGCCCCACACAACTGAACATCTTTTTGCTTGAAACTTCAAGCTCTAGTAATCATTTGTAAACCTTTTCTATGTTTTCTATGTTTCTAACGTTTTATATGTCGTAACTCTCCGACGACTAGTAGGCCCCTCATCCACATTTGTTTATCACATTCTCCAAAAGTGAAGGCTCTAGAGAACTTACGTTCTTATGTACAGCTTGCTTGGGTATGGGTGATTATTAATGTTAATGTATTGAGCGCGTGTTCTTTAAAGGGTAATGTCCATAGGCTGGGGATGAAATATAGAATTAGGTGGTAATATATAAGTAATATAAATTACCTATATCTATATTTTTCCCAAGCCTGTGGGTTATATCGTAAAATAGGGAAAATTAGGAAAGGGTTAAACAAGCTGTAATTATTTCATATATCGTTAATTTTATTTACAACCTTAATTTCAAATAATAACTTGAGAGCTTAATCATATACATCTGTTCCTATTGATTTAGATAAAACTTAAGAACGCTGTGGAACAGAACCTTCAGACGTTTGAGAGACAAACAGGGGAGGTAGTCGGTCAAGTGGACGAAGACATTCAGAAGCTGCTGCAAGACCTGTACAGTGTATTGAATGAAGGGGTGAAAAGAGCTGAGGAAAATGCTCCAAAGATCTGCGCTGGTTGGTCTAGGCCGGTTAGTCAATTGAATAAAATTAGCACTACCTATATATATATATATATATATATATATATATATATATATATATATATACAAGTACACAAGTATACATATACATTTATTCTGGCACCGTGTATTTACAACATGGGCGTGCATCACTTGGATAAAGTGTCAAAAAGACATGTGTGTCTATAATCCCTGTCATATCAGTTAATTAGAGAATAACCTACGAGGTACGAGTGATTACGGGAAATATCCACGAGTCTAAATAATGTTCAGCCACGAGCTTTAGCGAGTGGCTCTGAACATTATTTAGACGAGTGGATATTTCCCGTAATCACTCGTACCGAGTTGGTTATTCTATATATTACCCATTATGCAATTAAATTGACCAAATTACGCTTGGTTATTACATGTTCATGTTAAGCGGCCGCTGTGAAAGACCCGTCGCCACAGTAACATTGTGACGTCATAAGATAATTCGTCGCGTCAGACCATTGTTTTATGACGTCATAGTCATTCTTTCTCCGGGTAACCGACCAATCAACGTTGAGAATCACTTGAAAGCACATGTGCAAATATCACAAAAATAATCACCTGTGTCTTCTCACCCGTATGGGTAATATTATATAGTAATATACTTGGGGCTATGATATATGGCTTTCAAACGTTATTTCTAGGAGGTACACGCTCAACGGGTATAAACTTCATCTCTGTGGTTACCAAATTGAACTTGTCACAAGGGGTAGTTCGTTGACTTATTTAAGACACTCTGTCTAAGGGTGGCTAATACAATATTAAGACTATTCCGTAGAGGAACATCCTCGGTTACCCAGGGTTTTATATATGCTCCGTTACTCTCCACTATATCACCCATGGGAAATTTCATCAGAGAAATCTGTACTGAAATTACCCGCCCTTGGCCGGCGTGAGCCAATCAAACCGCTACGCAGCTGTGACCTGCGAGCCAATGACAATTCATATCACTTCGTTGCAAAGCATGCGAGGTCATTTTGTTAGCCATCCGTCACTGGTTATCTCCCTTGACCATTTCCGTCTTATCGTATTGAGTATTTTCTTTGGTTACTGACTTCGTCACGCCGGCCAAGGGCGGGTAATTTGAGTACAGATTCTCCTGATAAGGTTTCCCATGGGTGATATAGTGGAGAGTAACGGAGCATAAAACCATGGGTAGAGGATGGTAGAGGAATGGAATCGAAAGGGTGATATTAGACCGTTGCTGTATTTGACGTCAACGATTAAACATTTCTTGATAGTAAACTTGATTTCGTAGCATTTTTTGGATGTTTTTCTGACAAAAAGAATTCTTAATTTTGTTATTGGTCTTTTTGTACAATCGATATCTTTCTCTAAACAAATACACACCTTTAAGCGCCTTTCTATTTGTTTTTGAATCTCCTGAAAAGTATCAAACGTTTCCTTTTCGTTACCATGGGTGTTTTTTTCACTATTTTGTTCATCAGATTCCTGTTTAATCCTTCGAACAATTTCCATGAGATTCTCGGCAAGATTTTTTTATTATTTTTATTTTCGACTTTTGTCATGAGTTATCTGCCCTTGATGTTCAAACTTCAAACCTTAATATGTAGAAAGTACAGGGCAAAAGAAAGTACACACCTCAGTTAGTTTCGATTAATTCAAAATTTTAAAAGACATTACAGGCATGTCATTATGGCACTATACAATAACATTTATCGCAGTTGTGTGAATTAATTATTTGCTGACTGGTAAATGTTTAATTAAAATATTTGTTTAAACATATACAGGGGTAACCGTAAAAACAAAATTTACACCACCATGACCCTTACCATGTTTAACATTTTGGTATATGTTATATGAACAGTTGTGTTTTTTTCAAATTAATTGAAGATTTTGTTTTGCTTTATTTTGGTGTAACAGTAACAAGTCAATGAATAGCGTATGTTTAAAAAAATGCAAAGAACAAAACCCAATGCACAATCTTAAAGGCGCTGTAGCACGTTTTTTGCAAATTTTATTTTTTCAAATTTCCCATTTATAATGATAGTTTATGTCATTTATATTTACTTTAGAGGGTAAAACATCTTATTACACAAACCAGTTATCCGTAGTGGTAATAACGGTGTTGCGTATCAAGCAAAAATTGCATGGCGACCATTTTATTGTGAACACATTTTATTATTGGTGACATTATTTTTCAAAAACATTTCATCGACTTATTTGAGCGAAAAAAAACGTGCTACAGCGCCTTTAAAATCAAGCAAATCTTTGTACCGTATTTCCTCCAATATTCCTCCTACATTTTTAGACCTCCTTCAGCCCCGGCGTATAATCGAGACCCGGCTTCTATGAAATGTTTGGCAATATTAATCATCCAACGTAAAAACTTAAACATTTATAGAAGTGCAATCACGATTTTTTGTCTTGAATATGACTTTGTTTTTGTGAATATTTCTTCGTTATTGAATGGGAATTATATATTCTTTAAGAGGCATATGAGGACATAAAACATTGCAGGTTTGTTTAACGTTGCTCATCTTATCACTGGGCGTCTACTTTAGATCCACCGTCTATTTGAGCCGCGGCGTCTACTTTAGATCCACCGTCTATTTGAGACCCGGCGTCTACTTTAGAACCGGCGTCTATTTGAGACACGGCGTCTATTTGAGACACGGCGTCTATTTGAGACCCGGCGTCTATTTGAGACACGGCGTCTATTTGAGACACGGCGTCTATTTGAGACACGGCGTCTATTTGAGACCCGGCGTCTTCTTTAGAACCGGCGTCTATTTGAGACACTGCGTCTATTTGAGACCCGGCGTCTTCTTTAGACCCGGCGTCTATTTGAGACCCGGCGTCTACTTTAGATCAGGCGTCTATTTGAGACCCGGGATCTATTTGAGACACGGCGTCTATTTGAGACCCGGCGTCTATTTGAGACACGGCGTCTATTTGAGACCCTGCGTCTTCTTTAGAATCGGCGTCTATTTGAGACCCTGCGTCTATTTGAGACCCTGCGTCTATTTGAGACACAGCGTCTATTTGTAACCCGGCGTCTTCTTTAGAACCGGCGTCTATTTGAGACCCGGGATCTATTTGAGACACGGCGTCTATTTGAGACCCGGCGTCTTCTTTAGAACCGGCGTCTATTTGAGACCCGGCATCTATTTGAGACACGGCGTCTATTTGAGACCCGGCTTCTTCTTTAGAACCGACGTCTATTTGAGACACGGCGTCTATTTGAGACCCGGCGTCTTCTTTAGACCCGGCGTCTATTTGAGACCCGGCATCTATTTAAGACCCGGCGTCTATTTGAGACCCGGCGTCTTTTTGAGACCTGGCGTCTACTTTAGATCCACCGACTACTTTAGATCCACCGTCTATTTGAGACCCGGCGTCTACTTTAGATCCACCGTCTATTTGAGACCCGGCGTCTATTTGAGACACGGCGTCTATTTGAGACCTGGTGTCTATTTGAGACCCGGCGTCTATTTGAGACCCGGCGTCTTCTTTAGAACCGGCGTCTATTTGAGACCCGGCGTCTATTTGAGACACGGCGTCTATTTGAGACCCGGCGTCTTCTTTAGACCCGGCGTCTATTTGAGACCCGGCGTCTACTTTAGATCCACCGTCTATTTGAGACCCGGCGTCTTTTTGAGACCCGGCGTCTACTTTAGATCCAGCGTCTATTTGAGACCCAGCGTCTATTTGAGACACGGCGTCTATTTGAGACCCGGCGTCTTCTTTAGAACCGGCGTCTATTTGAGACCCGGCGTCTATTTGAGACCCGGCGTCTTCTTTAGAACCGGCGTCTATTTGAGACCCGGCGTCTATTTGAGACACGGCGTCTATTTGAGACCCGGCGTCTTCTTTAGAACCGGCGTCTATTTGAGACACGGCGTCTATTTGAGACACGGCGTCTTCTTTAGACCCGGCGTCTATTTGAGACCCGGCTTCTTCTTTAGAACTGGCGTCTATTTGAGACCCGGCGTCTTTTTGAGACCCGGCGTCTATTTTAGATCCAGTGTCTATTTGAGACCCAGCGTCTATTTGAGACACGGCGTCTATTTGAGACCCGGCGTCTTCTATAGAACCGGCGTCTATTTGAGACCCGGCGTCTATTTGAGACCCGGCGTCTTCTTTAGAACCGGCGTCTATTTGAGACACGGCGTCTATTTGAGACCCGGCGTCTTCTTTAGAACCGGCGTCTATTTGAGACACAGCGTCTATTTGAGACCCGGCGTCTACTTTAGATCCAGCGTCTATTTGAGACACGGCGTCTATTTGAGACCCAGCGTCTATTTGAGACACGGCGTCTATTTGAGACCCGGCGTCTACTTTAGATCCAGCGTCTATTTGAGACCCAGCGTCTATTTGAGACACGGCGTCTATTTGAGACACGGCGTCTTCTATAGAACCAGCGTCTATTTGAGACCCGGCGTCTATTTGAGACACGGCGTCTATTTGAGACCCGGCTTCTTCTTTAGAACCGGCTTCTTCTTTAGAACCGGCGTCTATTTGAGACCCGGCGTCTATTTGAGACACGGCGTCTATTTGAGACCCGGCGTCTACTTTAGATCCAGCGTCTATTTGAGACCCGGCATCTATTTGAGACCCGGCTTCTTCTTTAGAACCGGCGTCTATTTGAGACCCGGCGTCTATTTGAGACACAGCGTCTATTTGAGACACGGCGTCTATTTGAGACCCAGCGTCTATTTGAGACACGGCGTCTATTTGAGACCCGGCGTCTACTTTAGATCCAGCGTCTATTTGAGACCCAGCGTCTATTTGAGACACGGCGTCTATTTGAGACACGGCGTCTTCTATAGAACCGGCTTCTATTTGAGACCCGGCGTCTATTTGAGACACGGCGTCTATTTGAGACCCGGCTTCTTCTTTATAACCGGCTTCTTCTTTAGAACCGGCGTCTATTTGAGACCCGGCGTCTATTTGAGACCCGGCTTCTTCTTTAGAACCGGCTTCTTCTTTAGAACCGGCGTCTATTTGAGACACCGGCGTCTATTTGAGACCCGGCGTCTATTTGAGACACGGCTTCTTCTTTAGAACCGGCTTCTTCTTTAGAACCGGCGTCTATTTGAGACCCGGCATCTATTTGAGACCCGGCTTCTTCTTTAGAACCGGCTTCTTCTTTAGAACCGGCGTCTATTTGAGACACCGGCGTCTATTTGAGACACGGCGTCTATTTGAGACCCGGCGTCTTCTATAGAACCGGCGTCTATTTGAGACCCGGCGTCTATTTGAGACCCGGCGTCTTCTTTAGAACCGGCGTCTATTTGAGACACGGCGTCTATTTGAGACCCGGCGTCTTCTTTAGAACCGGCGTCTATTTGAGACACAGCGTCTATTTGAGACCCGGCGTCTACTTTAGATCCAGCGTCTATTTGAGACACGGCGTCTATTTGAGACCCAGCGTCTATTTGAGACACGGCGTCTATTTGAGACCCGGCGTCTACTTTAGATCCAGCGTCTATTTGAGACCCAGCGTCTATTTGAGACACGGCGTCTATTTGAGACACGGCGTCTTCTATAGAACCAGCGTCTATTTGAGACCCGGCGTCTATTTGAGACACGGCGTCTATTTGAGACCCGGCTTCTTCTTTAGAACCGGCTTCTTCTTTAGAACCGGCGTCTATTTGAGACCCGGCGTCTATTTGAGACATGGCGTCTATTTGAGACCCGGCGTCTACTTTAGATCCAGCGTCTATTTGAGACCCGGCATCTATTTGAGACCCGGCTTCTTCTTTAGAACCGGCGTCTATTTGAGACCCGGCGTCTATTTGAGACACAGCGTCTATTTGAGACACGGCGTCTATTTGAGACCCAGCGTCTATTTGAGACACGGCGTCTATTTGAGACCCGGCGTCTACTTTAGATCCAGCGTCTATTTGAGACCCAGCGTCTATTTGAGACACGGCGTCTATTTGAGACACGGCGTCTTCTATAGAACCGGCTTCTATTTGAGACCCGGCGTCTATTTGAGACACGGCGTCTATTTGAGACCCGGCTTCTTCTTTATAACCGGCTTCTTCTTTAGAACCGGCGTCTATTTGAGACCCGGCGTCTATTTGAGACCCGGCTTCTTCTTTAGAACCGGCTTCTTCTTTAGAACCGGCGTCTATTTGAGACACCGGCGTCTATTTGAGACCCGGCGTCTATTTGAGACACGGCTTCTTCTTTAGAACCGGCTTCTTCTTTAGAACCGGCGTCTATTTGAGACCCGGCGTCTATTTGAGACACAGCGTCTATTTGAGACACGGCGTCTATTTGAGACCCAGCGTCTATTTGAGACAAGGCGTCTATTTGAGACCCGGCGTCTACTTTAGATCCAGCGTCTATTTGAGACCCAGCGTCTATTTGAGACACGGCGTCTATTTGAGACACGGCGTCTATTTGAGACACGGCGTCTTCTATAGAACCGGCGTCTATTTGAGACCCGGCGTCTATTTGAGACACGGCATCTATTTGAGACCCGGCGTCTTCTTTAGAACCGGCGTCTATTTGAGACCCGGCGTCTATTTGAGACACGGCGTCTATTTGAGACCCGGCGTCTTCTTTAGAACCGGCGTCTATTTGAGACCCGGCGTCTATTTGAGACACGGCGTCTATTTGAGACCCGGCGTCTTCTTTAGAACTGGCGTCTATTTGAGACCCAGCGTCTATTTGAGACCCGGCGTCTATTTGAGACCCGGCGTCTTCTTTAGACCCGGCGTCTATTTGAGACCCGGCATTATTTTTTAAAACCATTTCATCGACTTATTTCAGCGAAAAAAACGTGCTACATCGCCTTAAAGAACGAAAATACATTTGTAAAAGGTTATGCAGACAGTGAGAAAAGCATCTACATTTCCTCCAATGCAAGGGAACATTTTATTATTTTATTTATCAATCAACGGATAAGTACTAAAAATGTTTACTGTTGTCATCTCTTTGGCAGGTGAACAGATCTCGCAGAACATTCGGGGGTTTGGCTAGCAGCACGTATAGAGCTACCGTGTCACGTGACGGCGAGTACTACGGAAGTATGACCGGAATCCCCATCAACATGAACGCCGACCTCTGTGATCCCGTGTTTCGCAGCATCGTCACTGTCTGGGCAAAGGTTTTTAAGTATGTTAGACAAAAATGTTACTTCAATGATAAAATATCGCTTTTAAACTGTAAACTGTCAGGTATTCTCTAATCATCAACCGGTTTGAATAGTTTCAGTTTTCAATTCAGTTGCTTTTATGTCTCTTCAAATTAAATCATGGCTTTAAGGTTTGAGGTTCGTCTAGTTATATTTGTTTGTTTGTTATATTGCAATGTACTTTGTAATAATAACTGTAAATAATTGTTTGATGTTGATGTCAATTGAGGAAGGGGAGGGGGGGGGGGGAGTTACAACTGAATCATCATATACAATTATTGACTGGTGATGAGGTCAATACCTGTTTTTATTGACCTGAGAAAACAATATTGACCAAAGACGAAGTCCGCGGTCAATATTGTTTTCTCGGGTCAATAAAAACAGGTATTGGCCGAATTCACCAGTCCATAATTGTTTTATTATGTATTTGATACAGAAACGATAGGAAAACAATAAAATACAGTCAAAATGCAATTTGGTTTCAACAGCTGGGACTACGGTCAAATGATGTCATGATAACAATAGCATGACATCATGCAACAATCGTTTGACGTCACTCAAGTCAATACGGCTTTTGGTCGGACTCGCGCTAGAGTCAATATGCTTTTCTGTCGACGGTCACGTGATCGCCTCTCGACCAATCAGATCGCTGAAAAAATATGCTTACATAATAATATTATTTATATATAGTGAAAACACCTGGAAACAGTGTATTACGGACAATATACGGACCCGGTTCTCACAACTAATGGACGATCATTCCAAGGAGGTCCTGGCATGTGTTAGAGCTCTCGGCCATGATGTGACAGCAATATCAACCAACGTCGACCAACTTCGCAGGGATGCCCAGGACAAGGTTTTGTGGGCTCACTTTCATTAAAATCAGATCATTATATGGACAAGGATCTCTACGGGATTCCATCAGATCATAGATGAGCGACAGCCCAAATTAGCAAATACGCCTAGGGAACAAATCAATGATGTGATTTTAATGAGATTGTTATGGGCTTTATATAGAACACTTCATATTGTGCATCTCATATTTTCAAATGGCCCAGAAAACACCATGTGAAATAAGATGTGTAATGAGAAGGCAACACAATTAACAGATGCTTATTTTAAAAACTGGATCAATTCATTGGGTGACCGTTCAATGGACATTCATCAAACTGTAGCACAATGCCAAATTGATTGGTAGCTATGGTATATACATGAACAAATATTTGTAATATTATGAGTGAGTAAGTTGTGGAATTAATTTAATCACATAATGATATAATGCACTGAAGTGATATAAACAGTAAATGAGATTCTTATTGTAATGGGCTCGTCATTAATCACTCATAAGGTCATACCTTATCACTATGCGCTATGGCCAAAGGTATTACGTTGTTAGTTATTGATATTGATATCAATACTATTTTCTTAATGATTCATATTTGTTTCAGCTGCACAGACTCAATAACATCAGGTTTATGATACAATACCGAACCACTTCAATCAGTTTCACCGACATTATCAAGGTACTAATTCATTAGAACTCAATTTGTTTGTTTTAAAGGCGCTGTAGCACGATTCATGCGAGCCCATTTCTCATCAAAGACCATTTTAAGGTGTTCATATTAACTGGCTGCTCTAAGGTAGTTCAAGTGATCTGAATGGTGTAGCGGTACCTTAAACTCAGAGTAGAGTTTTAGATATGGTATAATTATGGAATTGTCATTGCCAACCATTTTGCTGTCTGTAATCTCAAATTCGCATGAGACCTACAAATCTACTTCTCAACACTGTCGCTTTGTACATCGAACCATTTTCTTCAAACAAGGATAACCGTTTTCTATTGATAAGACTTTTTGGTCTTGTAATGAGAAGTATTACCCATTTTCGAACCAATATATTGTATACACTTTAATAATGAATTGCAAATTGGAGAGAGAAAAAATATGCGAAAAACGTGCTACAGCGCCTTTGACTCTCAAACTGGGCTCGAGGGAATATAAGCTCATGTCCACGGTGACACTAAAAGTTTCTTACCTTGCTCCTTGTTGGTCATTGAAACCATTTGAACTCTTAGACGATCAAGTCAAGAAGTAAGAAAGCAACTCAATATCATACCACGATCCAAGTGTTGATCAACTTAGTCTGTAGTCATCAACAGGACGACGTGTTACCGCACTGTCATTATTGAATAAAATACAATAAAACAAGCAGACAGAGTCAGTCATATCCCCCGCCATGTAGGAATTTTGAATATATTTATGCATTTTGAATATATAATGCATTTACTTTCTATATACATGTAGCAAAAGGCACATCCAGACTACTTGGTTGATACCTGTACAAAGTTTCAGCAACATATATTGAATAGTTTTGAAGTTTGAGGCCGGAATATAGTTTTCCCTCTTCTTGATTATAAGTCCAGACTGTTTGCATTCGTAAAAAAAAATATTCTCAAATTTCTATATAGCAAAAGGCACATCTAGACTACTTGGTTGATACCTGTACAAAGTTTCAGCAAAATATATTGAATAGTTTTGAAGTTTGAGGCCGGAATGGAAAAGCCCGGACGCACAGACGGACAGACGGACGGAGCTCATTTCTATATCCCCCGCCAACATCGTTGTGGCGGGGGATAATTATCGAATTCTGAGGAACATTAATGACGAAATATATGTCACGTTTTCTTGTTTTAATTCTCTGACAGGAGAAGATGAAACCGATCTACTCCGTCTGTAAAGAGAAGACAGGCCCGGGATCCTTACAGGACATCAAGACGACGATGGCCATCTTGATAGAACGTCAGAAGACGTCCATGTTTCAAAATCTCAAGGACGTCATTGTGACAGCTCTTGCTGATATCAAGGTGTGCATTTTTTATGTACTTTGTTCATACATCTAAACACGGGATAGAAGGCAATAATAACAATATAACATTAAGAGTAAAATAGCTATGCAAAACTTTGCATCTGCAGCAGTCGATATCAATCAATTTAGAGCAATTTAAGCTAAATACAGCGTTTTGCATAAATTCGATTTCTTCTTAAGAACAACACATATTTATCTGTCCTTTGTATCATTAATTCCTATTCTTAAGTTTTCTGTTTCATGTTTTCTAAGAGAGATGTTATTTCCGAAGTGACAGATATCTTGACGACGATTTGTGAAGATCACAGAAAACAAATGGAACCTCTGTGGCAAGACCAAGGGGGAGTGGATTTCTTTCCACGTGAGTAAAGATTGTGCTCAAACAAACTTTGGATGAAGTATATGTTTTGAAAGCTATTTGAAACTGGTAAACCCTTCAACATGTACATGACAAACTATTTAGAGACAAATACCCAAATGGATAAAATATTTAGAGGCAGGTACACAGTGGGATAAAATATGTACATGCAGGTAGACAATGGGGTATTAGGTAGGCGGGTATTTCTATGTTCTTAACGAACGCTTCGTCGTTATTATTATGACCACAATGAACATAACCAGTTGGACTTGCTGCCTTAGTGGATCTTTTGCAGCCAAAGTCCCGAATATATGTTTTGGTGCAAATTGTTTGATCATGCACACGACTTGGGTTGAATGTTACTAGGACACGACCTTTATTTACGCATGCGGAAACTTTCCTCAGCTTGGTATTCGTGTTGCCAAAGGATGGAAAGAGTCTGCAAATTTACACCATATTGCAAGTACGGTACTTTAAATGAGCAGAAGCACGTTTTTTGCAAAATTTATTTTTTCAAATTCCCATTTATAATGATAGTTTATGTCATTTGAATTAACTTTAGAGGGTAAAACATCTTATTACACAAACCAATTATCTGTAGTGGTAAAAACTTTGTTGCGTATAAAGCAACAATTGCATGGCGGCCATTTTATTGTGAACACATTTTATTTTTTATTACAAAAACGATTACCATGGCTTTACCGAAACATGTACACTCATTTTAAACTTTATTTTCTGAAGAGAGAAGGATGTTGGTGAAATTATTTTTCAAATACATTTCATCAACTTATTTGAGCGAAAAAACTTTCCCTTTAAGCTTACCGAGTACCAAGTATACTAACACGAGATTTGAATTTGCGTTACCATACGTATACGTCCGAACACTGCTTTTAGTATTAGCCAATTAAAGTTGAGCATTTGTACCTTGTCAAAGTCGACAATCCTATTCCAGATGTACGGCAATGCAGAGACGAACTCGCTGTACTGACGTATGACATTGAGAAACTGGAACAAGACAAAGGTACCCCCGATTTATCAAATCCAGATGACTTTCCTCTGTGATATTAAGACAGTGATCGAAACTTACCTCAGTGTGCTATTATAAGGAGAAACCATGATACCGAGGATATTGTTTGGAATCTGAAATCCCCATTTACAGCCGCGATGTATAAGTTGTTTTTGTAGCGGAGAATCTCATATGCCTCGTTTGCGCAGTAGTCTAAAGCGCTAGCTCACGTGGATACGAATTCGAGACGCACTTTCTTTAAAACATTCGATGTTTATATTTGAGAAATTTTTCAAAATTAGTTTAAGATAAAATAAGTTTTAGTTCAGATCTTTACTTTCAAGTCGTCATCTTAGCAAATATATCAGAGTCAATATCAATCATTGTAATTCCTCCTAGCAGTGTTTACAATTGTCTATATAAACCCTCCTGGAGGGACTACAATGTTGTTAGTCCCTCATACCGGGTGATACGGTTTAAAAAGGTCGTTTGAAGTATCAAGTTATATGGCTAGTAGGTTGATATACTAACGAAACTAATCTACATTTTGTTCTAGACTAGCGAGTGAATGGTTAAATTTAATATATTTCATTTAATATTTATTCATAACGACAGTATTATGCCAGGATATAGATTTTCTGAACAGTGCTTATCACCCTTTGATTAATAACGTCATATGATATCTCTTTAACAGGCAGAAAGAGAAAATGTGATAGTGGCGACGGCGATGGCGATGGCGACGGCGATGGCGAGTTGCTGTATCCCCCGAATAAAGCGATAAAGGTGGAAAAAAGCTTAACAGATGTTATTTGTTCTCCATTTAAAGGGAAACCATTTTACATTTAGTATATACACGTATTTAGTAATAATAGTTTTACTCGTTGCCCCTGGTTTACAATACACATGATAGCCAAGTCTCCGCGCGTTTTACTTCGGATCAACAGGTCAAGGGTTAAAATCCTGTATTGACTGCTGTAGACACCTATATATATTATATTATTTATATTAGTATATTTATAATGCGCATGTACATATCCATGCACAATGCATGCTCAAGGCGCTACACAATTATTACCCTGAAGGAATTGTACTTTCTGTGCCGCCTATGAAGCGTATAGGTCCATACATTCCAATGTCCAGGTACCCATTTGTACAGCTGGGTGAACTGAGTGCAATGTGGGTGAAGTGCCTTGCCCAAGGACACAACACAGTATTAGACCCAGGTCACAAATGTTTGATGTCTCCACCGGGATTCGAACCCGTTGGCGTGAGAGGCAGACATGCTAACCAGTACACCACTGTGCTTCCTTTGAAGTAAGCTTAAGTGTAATGTTGCATTGGAATTCTTCGCTGCCTTGCCAATGAATAACCACGAGTAAGGAGAAGGATAACTCAATATTGCTGTGGACTTTTCTTAGGAAATACTAATGACCGCCGTGAAATGTGCCAAAACAAAGACAACAAACAATTTTTTAGGAAAATAAATCGACTATGTTTGCACTGTAAAACTAGTGTATAATGATATTGTTGTCATATGAGTCATGACCGCCATGCAGTTTAACACGTATTGTTAATGAAGCGTATGTACATTCTGAAAGTTTTTTTAGCAGCTGTTTCAACGCCATTTATTTTTCACAAAAAAATATCAGTGATGATCAACCCCCTGACTGTACACGGCACAGACAGGAAACACTATAATAGTTCCCGGTAGGCGTCAATCTTATTAAAATAAGATCGTAATTATTTCCCAATACGTTAGGCATACATGTACACGTACGTGTATATCATATTCTAAGTACTTAAAGGGGCAGTAGCACGTTTTTTACAAATTTTATTTTTCTCAAATTTCCCATTTATAATGGTAGTTTATGCTATTTATATTTACTTTAGAGAGTAAAACATTTTATTACACAAACCAATTATCTGTAGTGGTAATGACGATGTTGCGTATTAAGCAAAAATTGTATAGCGGCCATTTAAATGTGAACACAATTTATTATTTTGAATGGCAAAAAAGATTTCCATGGCTTTATGGAACTTAACCATGTACGTACACTCATTTTTTAACTTGATTTTCTTAAGAGAGCAGGGTGTTTTACTATTGGTGACATTATTTTTCAAATACATTTCGTCGACTTATTTCAGTGAAAAAACGTGCTACTGCCCCTTTAATCACTTAGACAATTAAAGTATAGTTATTTGATGACGTAACAATTGAATGACGTTTCCGCTGTGCCACGCTACCCCCTTGTTATAAAGTGTACCCATGGTAAGGTAACGTCGATTCGCGTCGGCCGTCTGCACTCACACATCGCAACCAATGCAGTGTGTACTCCTTTCCATGGTTTCATGGAGTCCATGGCGACTCCTGCCGTCGGCCGTATTAGTATAGAAAGTATACCTTTGCCATGAACTATTACGTAAACGCACTCGGACTAACGTTGGGGTACAGCGATCTGTATGTCTTAAGTGGAGCATACTTTCGATCTGATTTCAATGAGATTGGGGTAGACGTGAGAATGACACCAATGAAAGAGATACCATTTACAGACATGCAACAAAGACTTCATATGGGTATTATACAAGTGCTTCTTTCAGTGTAAATGATCAAAGGGACATATCTGTGTAATTAAATATTTCCTTCCACCGACATACTGCACATATCCACTCAATTCCCCCGATATCTCCTGTGGAACACAGTTTTGGGTGATAAAACAAAATACCAATTTAGGCCTTCATCCCGTTTGAAAAAAAATTCAGCGAGAAAATGGTAGTTGCTAATGATTTAACCGTTTATGCCGCATGCAATCATCAGCGTTTCATTGGTTCATTTTTCCTTACACGTGACATGTGTCATAAGATCTACAGGGTATAAAACATTTCAAACTGAATCAATATAACAAGTGTATCTAATGTATGTTTGTGAAATGACTGAGCCTAACATAACTTCAATTTCTTTTATTTCAGAATTAAAGGAAACAGCCAGCCGCCGAAAACTTTAGAAAGTCATCGTTGAAAGTCGCTTCATATTTGACTGACATTGTCATAACAGTTGGAATAACTGTGGCTAACATCCCTTTTTATATTTTCATCTTAGATAATATTTATGTATATGTATATCTTATTCAAGAGGCATTAGAAGTTGGTCATATGACGAATTATCAAATATATATGGATTTACAACTTCTTTATTGCAAAGATATGCAAAATCGTATGTATATCTTTGCAATAAAGAAGTAGTAACTCCATATATTTGTTAATTCTTTATAGTAGAGGATATCACTGTTGTATACATCTTTTTTCATGGCAAGGAAAATAAATTTCGCTAGCGAGTTATCTACAGTAGGATTAAGTGATGAAAACAATTGAATAAATGTACGGTAACACGGAATTTCAGTTTAATATTTAGGTAAAGTAGTTGCTGAATCATTTTGTCATAATATCATAAGTTTTGTCATACAATCATAAGTTTTGTCATCCTATCATAAGTTTTGTCATAATATCATGGTTTGTGATAATAGCTGATATTTTGTCATTATAACATATGATTTGTGATATGTTTTGTCACACGTTTTGTCATGACACATACGTTTTGTCATAATATCATAAGTTTTGTCATACAATCATAAGTTTTGTCATACATGTACAATCATAAGTTTTGTAATCCTATCATAAGTTTTGTCATAATATCATAAGTTTTGTCATACAATCATAAGTTTTGTCATAATATCATAAGTTTTGTCATACAATCATAAGTTTTGTAATCCTATCATAAGTTTTGTCATAATATCATAAGTTTTGTCATAATATCATACGTTTTGTCATACAATCATAAGTTTTGTCATCCTATCATAAGTTTTGTCATAATATCATAAGTTTTGTCATAATATCATAAATTTTGTCAAAATATCATAAGTTTTGTCATAATATCATAAGGTTTGTAATACGTTTTGTCATTGTATTGACATCTATTGGACCATTGTAAAACA
This sequence comes from Gibbula magus, assembly GCA_936450465.1. Lineage (NCBI taxonomy): Eukaryota > Metazoa > Mollusca > Gastropoda > Trochida > Trochidae > Gibbula > Gibbula magus. The sequence continues at coordinate 58,130,181 of OW388295.1, read as the reverse complement.
CACATGACTCGCAGCTATACAGTTCCTCCTGGAAAGAAAACTCTTCACTGCGTAGCGTTTCTGTACCCTTTAAAAATAGACGGCATCCAAACCTGTTACCTCAAACTGCTGTTGACAACCTTGTCCTGCTCCATGACTGTGTAAAATTAAGAGCCTTTAATACAGTCTAGATATATTCAGCAAGTCTAGATAAACTAAATACACTTATGAAACTGGTAGTATTGAAAAATATATAATCATAAGGATGACAGCACAGTAATTAACACAATTCCATAGACTAAATTTTAGTCTATTGACAACCATTTAGGTTGTTATGTTATGTTTCTCGGGCTTCGGGGCATCACTTTTATAATTTGTGCGCGTGGCAGCTTTTTATTGTTATTAAAAATTATTAATAAAAAATGTGCCTCATTATTTTGCTCAACCCCAAATTTTATATGTCCATCAAATACATGGGTCTGTAGAAACGGATGCGTTTCCGTGTTGTACACTTCTACCATTTCCAAGCTATATTTTGATGGACAACAATGACACTTCCCTCGTCATTATTGTTTTAACAAAATGGAAAAAAAGATGTCCCACCGCCCCCTTCTCTTTTTTACAAAATTTACTAGCGAAACATTTACCTTTTTTGCAGTCTAATATAGCTCATCTTCGATGATTCTTTTTATATTTTCAGAATTCCCTTTGTTTATCCTGATTAGATACTCTAGTTTTGAAATGTTATTGATTTTCATATGAAATATTTTACTTGCTTTTGCATGCTTTGCTTTTACTTTATTGGCTAGTCGCAGGTATTGTCATTATAGTGAATCATAATGCGAAGTTTCACTAATTTTATAAATGTATTACATGATTTTAAAGGGGCAGTAGCACGTTTTTTCGCTGAACTAAGTCGATGAAATTTATTTGAAAAATAATGTCACCAATAGTAAAAGACCCTTCTCTCTTTGGAAAATAAAGTTAAAAATGAGTGTACATGGTTCCGTAAAGCCTTGGGAATCGTTTATGTCATTCGAAATAATAAATTATGTTCACAATAAAATGGCCGCCATGCATTTTTAGCTTAATACGCAACAAGGTTATTACAACTACGGATAATTGGTTTGTGTAATAAGAAGTTTTATCATCTAAAATGAATATAAATGACATAAACTATCATTATAAATGGGAAATTTGAAAAACTAAAATTTGCAAAAAAAACGTGCTACTGCCCCTTTAACATAATAAATATGTGACTATTTTAGTTATAGTTTTGATTGTGGTTCTATACATATCTGTAACTGTATTCGTAAACGTGTGATTTACATCAAATGGGATTTTTAGAAAGGCCGGCCCATACAGCCAGGGAAGAGAGCTAGAGAACAATAGAACATGTGACGAATGTGGGATAGGAATACTGGATGAAGAATGTGTGATAAGAATAACAGATGACGAATATGGGATAAGAATAACATTTGTAGAAAGTGGGATCAGAATAAAAGATGATGATTGTGGGATAAGAATAACAGATATCACATCCTTTATGAAGGATATATTGCTGTAGGCCTACGTGTTGAACTGTTATGTGTCACTTTGAATGGCATTTTTAGAAATTGGAAGTCAAAATTAAAAAGCGGATGTCCATTATTTATTTATTACAACTTTTTTTAGATACATACATGTATTCCTGTACCTATTCCATTCATGCTGTAGGTAAAAATCATGCTCTCAAAACAAAGAAGTTGTTGTCTATAATAGTATGTTTTTGTTTAAACATCATTATTTATACTCACCGTCGATAGTTAACAATATGCTCGATTATCCTAATCTGTCTAATTCCGACAACCTTCACACAGAGTAAGGATAGAGTTATCGCCGCTCTACCCTGTACCGAAACTCGCCACCAGGTGGTCAACCCTACGTCATCATTGCTTCTTCTGACGGTCAGAGAAAAAAGCCGATCGTGCAGAGGGGAGGCCGGGTGGGAGCTAACGATTGTTAACTATCGACGGTGAGTATAAATAATGATGTTTAAACAAAAACATACTATTATTTAATATACTCTCCTCGATAGTTAACAATATGCCCGAATCCCACTGCTGGAGGTGGGTGCGAGAGGCTAAGGCGATAAAGCTCTATCCTACAGGAAGAGAGTTGGTGACTCAAGGCCGAACTAGAGTGACCCCCATGATACCCACTAGTCAATCGGACTAGCCCTGGCTCAACCTCGCTATGCGAGGAGGCCCGCAACCGAAGTCGCCAACTGGTATAAGAGACAACAGACACACAAAAAGAATCAACCTCGGGTTTATTGAGAGGCGAAACATTAGTGAGCAAGAGGGTGACTCCTGCGATGAGGGCCCGAAGGAACTCGCTGTTGGGCGTACACCTGCGCCCCCAGCCGGTTGATTCCCTCCAAGTCCTCGTTGGAGATGTCTCGAAGATAGTGGTTGGCGAACACCAGGCCTGACTTCCAGAAACAGCCAGCCATGATGTCCGCCACCGCCAAGTTGCTATGGAGGGCCATCGTCGCTGAGATGGCCCTTGTCTCGTGCGGATTGGCCCTCGCTGGAGGGTCTAGACCCGCTGCCTTGTACGCGTCTAGCACCGCCGAACGGAGGTAGACGCTTAATTGTCTCTTGTCTAATTCCCGTACGCTGGTCTGGGAATGAGGGATGAATAGTCTTCTTCTCCCCTGATGCAGCGTTCGGGTCCTCTCGGTGTAGATCCGAAGTGCTCGGACTGGACAGAGGAGGCGGTTCTCCTCGTCCGTCGGATCTATGTTACCGGAAATGGACGGTAGGGAAAAAGTCCTACCCCTTTCGTCGGCGGTTTGGTTCTTACACACAAACTCCGGCGCCAACCCCAGAGTGGCCGAACCCCCGTCCCCCACCTCAAAACGCAGGAGATCCGCTTGGAGAGCGTGAAGCTCTGAGATCCTGGCTGCGGACCCCATGGCGACCAAAAAGGCCGTTTTGATGGTGAGGCGAAGGACGGTCGTCTCCGTCAACGGTTCATAGAGGTCCGACTTGAGGTGGTTGAGGACCACCGCCAAGTCCCACTCTGGGGGCCTGAGTTTCCTCCGCCCATCCACGTTCCGGTAGGTTTTAACGAGGTCCTTAAGGACTGAGATGTCCACCTGGGGGTCCCGCTTCCGGAGAACGGACATAATCGCCGCCAGGTTGGTGTTGATGGACGAGGCTTTGAGATTCCTCGTCTCTCGCAGGTAAACCAGGTACTCAGCAACCTGAGGGACCGTTACTGCCTGGATGTCGTACCCCTCCTTGCTGCAGAAGGTCGCGAAGGCCCCCCACTGAGCGTCGTAGAGATTCCTAGTCGACGGTCTTTGGGAGGTCGCCACTGCCTCGGCAACGGATTTGGAGAACCCTGCCCCCGTCAGACTCCTTTGAAGACAAACCAAGCGTGAAGCTGTAGAGCCTGGGGATTCTCGTGAACCCGCCCGCTTGGCTTGCTCGTCAGAAGGTCCCACCTTAGAGGAAGGGGGATCGGGTCTAGGAGGCAAGCCCTCCGGAGGGGAACGTACCAGGCTCTGGCTGGCCACAGCGGAGCTATCAGGAGTAGCTGGAGCACCCGCGTCTCCTGTATCTTTGCCACCACGAGGTTCAGGATGGCGGGAGGGGGATAGGCGTAAGCGACCATCCCCTCCCATTCTAACGCGAGCGCATCGAGAGCCCACGCGGTCGGGTCCGGTACAGGAGACACGTATGTCGGTAGCTGGTGGTTGAGCCGAGTCGCGAAGAGGTCTATGTGAGGCTTGCCGAACCTCAGACATAGACTCTCGAACACTCTCGGGTGCAACATCCACTCCGTGGAAGGAGGCTTGTCCGGGCGAGACAAGGCGTCCGCAAGGACGTTCTTGGCTCCCGGGATGTGCACCGCACGGAGAGAGAGTTCGAGACTGTCCACTAGGCGAAACAGCACCATCACCAACTCGGGAGAGAGTCTGCTTTGGTCGACCCCTGTTTGTTGATGGCCCAGGCCGCCGCTGAGCTGTCTGTATGAACACACAGAACCTGCCCCCGCAGCTGACCTGACCAATGGTCGATTGCAAATCGAATGGCGTCCAGTTCCAGGACGTTGATGTGGCGTCTCACTTGGGTCGACGACCACACCCCCGCTGTTTGCTCCGCATCGAGATGAGCCCCCCAGCCTGAGGGGAACCCCAACCAACACATTGGACTCCTGCTGCCACCAGGAGAGGTGCAGTCTGAGTTCCAGAGGAATGGAAAACACGTGCCGACACGCCTTCTCCCGGACATGTACGTTTACCAAGATCTGAAGGGGCCTGAGCTGCAACCTTCCCCTTCGGGTGAAGTGTTGAGTCGCGCTCAGAAAGCCTAGCAGCCTCTGCCACTGGCGTAGTGGCAGAGGCCCCCGAAGTGCCAGCTCCAGGAGATCTCGGTAACGTTCCATCCGTTCCGTGGTCACAAAGGCCTTGTAGATAGCGGTGTCCAGGCGGGCGCCCAGGAACACCAAGGACGTCGAGGGCTGCAGGTCTGACTTCCCCAGATTGACCAGCCTACCCAACCGCCTGAACAACGCTATCACAAAGTCCCGTTGAGCCTCCAGAACAGACGGGGACCTGTTGTGACCAAACCCGTCGTCCAAATACATTGCGAATTGAACGTCCATCGTGTGGAGGTATTGGACGATGGGTTGGGTCACGCGAGTGAACAGCCACGGAGCCGATGAAATCCCGAACGGAAGGACGTTCCACTGAAAGTGGCGACCCGCTAAGACGAAACGTAGGTACCTGCGATCGCCGTGATAGATGGGAATGTGCAGGTACGCGTCCTGCAGGTCTAGGGATATCATCGAGTCCAAGGGCTCCAGTAATCGCATCACTGACGGCACTGTCAAGAGTCGAAAATATGGCGGCGGATCTAGGAAGGAGAGGTTGAATTCCTTCAAGTCGTGGATCAGCCGCCATTTCCCTGGCTCCCGCTTCGGTCGGACGAACACCGGAGAGTAGTAGCCTGGAGAAAGGTCTTGGTGCGGGATTTCCTCCACCGCCCGTTTGGAAATTAGAGTCTCCACCTGTTCCAAGGTCTGGGTCCAGCGCGCGCTCTACAGGCGAACAGGTCAGCGGGGGGCACACTTGCCACGCGAATACGAAAACCCCGTTCCAAGACCTTGCAAACGAAAGGATCGAGATCCAACTGTCTCCAGTTGGGGACATAACGTGAGAGACGGCCTCCCACAGGACCGTCCAGGGTCGGGACCACCTGCCGTGGAAGGTCCGGAGGTGTCCAGTCACTGCCTGTTTGGGGGAGCTCCGTAGGCGCGACCCTTCCCACGTTGGATGCCCTTCTTGGGGGTGCGTTTTGGCGAGGGGCCGGCACTGAAGACGCGACTTCTATCCTGTCGACCCCTTCCCTGAAAGGACACGCCTCCAGTTTTCGAGGTAGAGGAGGGCGCGCCCCCTCCCCTCTTCTTGGGCGTCGTCCCCTGAGGCGATGCTCTGCGTCCGCCAGAGGCCAACCGATTGGTTAGCTCTTGCTGCTGGCATTCCTGGCGCTGCCTGAGCGTTTCCCCGACTTGACCGTCGAATAAGGTGGAGGAGCCTGCCGGGGCCGACCTCAGGCGGTTCCGGAGCTCCGCCGGAAGGTTGGTCCGCGCCAGAAACCCATCACGCCTGAGGTTAGTCACTCCCGCTTAGATGCGGGAGGCGGACAACATCATCTGCGCTAGGTTCCCAGCGACAGAGCCGAACCCGCGGTAGAGAGCCTTGGCCCCCTGCTCCATGCCCGCCTCCTTGGCGAAAGCTGCCATCGCCTGGCAAGCGTGGGCCACGTGGTTAGCCAGACCAAGGATGCTCCTTGCCTCTTTGTCCAGGTGCGACAAATGGGAGTCTGAAACCTGGTGAGGTACTAAGGGAGCGGCAACTCGACGGATGTCGTCGTCCAGGATTGGAGGGGAAAGAGATAAGGAACTGCCATGAACGGGAAGGCCAGACCGGATCTTGTCAGTGAGAACTAAGGGGGGGAGGAGGCGACCAGGAGCCGCAGCAGCAACGTTAGAGTCGAAGTCCCTGCCCGCCGCCTGAAGGAGCCTGTGCACTGGCAGCGCCACCAGACGCTGCGTAGGCGCCTCCTCTTCCGAGCAGAAGGTCTCCAGCCTGGCTGCCTTGGTCGATGAAGATTCCTCTTCCAACTCTTGGATGTCCACCTGACACCAATCAGCGATTGCTGTCAGACGCTCCTTGAGATCGGGCGCCTCCACAGGGCCCGTCAGAGGAGTGGAAGGCGCTTGGGGAGCCCCGTCCCCCAAGTCAGACGCCCCCCCCTCTTGGTCACTAACAGCCGTGGACTCGTGGTCCGAGGGGGTGGCGCCCGGGGAAATAACCACCACACGCCTCCTCTTGGGAGTGGAGGGCGCCACAGGGGAGGTCGGAAAACAGACATCCTCCTCCTCAACCCTGGCATGAGCTCGTTCTCTTGCCACGAACATTGAAGAAACCAGATCCTTCACTGAGGACATGATGTCGTCCGTCAGTTTCCTCTGGTCAAGAATAGGGGGAGAGGAGATCCTCGACCTCTTCTTCTTCTTGTGTTTCCTTTTCTCCTTCTTCCTGACGGCCCTCCGAGGGTTCGTTGAGGAAGCAGTGTCAGGAGAGGACCTCAAGTCGGGAGATCGTTCCACCCCGCCCGAGGGAGGGGAACCGCCAACATGTCTGACTGGTGATAAATTCCTGTCGGACCTCACACCTGGATCCGAGAGGTCAAACTCGGTCACATCCTCCGAAATGACCAGGTCGGAGCCCCGGGAGGCGTCATCAGCGGACCCCGTGGTGACGGTAGCGGAAGCGGACGAGGAGGGCCGCCTGGCGGCCCTCAACTTGTGCTGCGTCTCAGATTTCTTCACAGCCGCACGGTAATCACGATGTTCTGTAGGCGAGAGGTGTTCACACTCTCTGCACTTGTCCAACTCGCCGCACAAATTGCGACACAGGCGACAGAGCGAGTGTGGGTCGAAGCGCGCGGACTTCTGGGACCCACACCCACCACAGAAACCTGAGTAAGGATCCGACATCCCCGTAACACCCCTCCGAGACGGCTGTCCCCAACCGCTTCAAAGGGACGCCGCTAGAGTGAGGCGGTAGAGCGCCTGAAGCTACAGGCGCCAGGCGCTGCTAAGCACCAGGCGCTGTCCAACGACAGGCGCTTCCAAACAGGCCGCCTAGAGAGGCGCCGCGCCTTACCGTAGGCAAGCGCTGTCCAAAGCAAGCGCACACGGCCAGGCGGTGGACGGGAGGTCTACCGAAAGCCCAGCCGAGCTAACCAGCCTAAGTGAACCGGCACGAAAAGCACGTGCGACCCGGGCGGGCTGAAACAGACAACAGTAGACAGAGTCACTGCAGTCAAGCACAAAATACAAGTAACCGACGAAGAGAGACGCTAACTGCCTCGACAGAATTAGCTAGGTCCCGCAACGACACGCAAACGCAAAGGAAAGCAGTAATAAGTGAGTGAAAAGGTTATTTAATACTCGAAATTCAGAGCCACCAAAAACACAAGTGTACTTGATGGCCGACAGAAAAGCAATGATGATGTAGGGTTGACCACCTGGTGGCGAGTTTCGGTACAGGGTAGAGCGGCGATAACTCTATCCTTACTCTGAGTGAAGGTTGTCGGAATTAGACAGATTAGGATAATCGGGCATATTGTTAACTATCGAGGAGAGTATATTAAATAATATAATTTTTCTTATTGGTTTATCATCACAGTGAAGTTTTAGCATTATAGGGTAAGTGTTTGATAACATGTACCCAATATAGTATTGAAGATGAAAAACTGACTGACGTGTTTTGGAATAAATATAAAAAAATATATATAGTTTAAAAGAGTATACTGATAAGAGATATTTATGTTGATAATTTAGAGAAAATAAAACCATTCTAAATAAACTCCACTCTACAAAATCTATATTCTCAAATGTCATGATGATATTTAAAAAACAAAGGCATTGCTAATAACAAGCCGAAAGACTTGTCTTTCATTCTTCACGCATCATGTTCCTAGTTTACATACGCATCCTGATTTGTAACTTTTTATTATTTACATAATGTATACTTGCTGAACTGAACTGAATAAAACAAATCTCAACATTTAAGATATTTAAATCTACTAAAGTTCATCACTGCCCTGTGATCCGGTTCAACCTTCTGACTCCTAAATGTGGTTATTACAGAGAAGAGAGCCAATGGACACTGTACCTCGTGGATCTTTCAGAAAAATGAGATTATGACACAATTTTTCTGCAGCCTTTAGTTGTGACGAAGAAGTTTTAAAGGATTGTTTAATGTATGGCCCCTGCAGCCCATTTAAGAGTAGGACGCCCATCATATCTACAAGTTACTCCCCTTTGGTTCTGTACACAGGATTTCAGTTTCATAAGCAAACAATATGTAAACTGCAAACTGCTATAGATGGTTGGACGCCAGGCTCCACACAACACCCAACTTCCCAATGCAAGGCATAACTCTTGCCAGTCTCCATTACTGGCTGATTTAGGCCTTGCAGTATTTCCTTAAGAAATCTGTGCTTAGAAATCCAGGCTCACTATGCATTTCTGGTGCAGCGATTCACTATCTAGGCACAACAAAGCGAGGGAAATACCGCAAGGCTTAAATCAGCCAGTAATGCAGACTGGTAAGAGTTATGCCTTGCGTACGGAAGTTGCACAACACCAAGCTCATCTGGTAGTTCTCTCCTGGTACAATTAATTATAGATTGCTGTCGCCTTAAGGTAAACATCGTAAAACCATGTGATTTTAAATATGGATTGGAAAAATCAATACATTTATCAACGGCGTTTTCTAAAAACATCAAAATAATTAAAACTACCCATAACGATAAAAGGATTCAGCGCATAAATGACACACTAATTTTGAATGTCATTGACATTGTCCATCGTTCAAAAACAAGTTGCAAGTCTGTAGAGCTATTTTGAAAGTTTTGTAAATGTCTCTAAGTGAAAATGGAAAATCACACACAAATGGACCCCCTACATTATGTTTCTCACGTTTTAAGATAAAACGGTTAATATTTTCGTAACAAGGTGTCACATAGAAAATGTTGTGCTTTAATTTTTCCACTTAAGTAGATGTACTCATCATTAAGATTGCATACATACTTAATGTGTTATGTTCTTCTGAATATGCACTAAAATACTAAAAATGCGTATTTCCGGACCCCAATACGACGTTTGTGATGTTTTAAGCTAGCTTAACTATCACATTTTTTATGAAAGTGTTCAACATAAGTGTTGCTGCTCTTGAAATTGTGCATACGTTGGTGTAAACTATCTGTCAATGGCTTATTCAATAAAGCACCTGTGTTCGGTTGAAGTTTGTTAAAAATGATGATTTTCGAAAAATGGCAATATTCAATGGACTGTAACGTTGGAACTTTTACAGATCTATGCTTGAAAAATATTTTGCTTAATATAATATCTTTCCGCTTTGAAATCATATAGAAATCATGTTTGCATCTTTATTGGTTGTAGAACAATAATTCTCCACGAAAGGTCGCAAAATCGTCAAATTGCAATTTTCTTTGAAACTGAGGAAATTGTGCCAAAACTATCAACTTTTATATGATTGTGATTTGTAGTGGAGTTGTTACGGTAACCATGTTGAAGAGATAGTAAGAAATAGATTACAAATCAAACTATTTCTGACAGAGTTATGTCCCTTTAGATCCAAAGGCTGAAAATCCATTTTTCAAAATGTTCTATTTTTAAAATGTTGTAACCCGTACACGGTTCATTGTAGAGCTTCGGTTTATAGATTCCTATAAACAGCAATAAATCAGCTTCTAAATGAGCTATAATATGTGACTGTATGAGAAGATTTTTGAAGACGCATACCCTCAAATTTGCGAAAGTTCACCACATTTTTAGTTTTTTTCGAAATAGCAACAAATCTATTATTACGGCCGAAACCATCATATGCCTATTCGATTAGGAATATTGGTGATCACATTTTGGTGAAAGTTTTGTGCAATTATCTTGTTTAGCTTTCGAGATATTGAGGTTTGAAATTTACACTTTTTAGCTCATCAGGCCTGAAAGGCCCGATTGGCTTATGGCATGGGATGGCGTCCGTCCGTCCGTCCGTAAACTTTTCACTTTTTCGACTTCTTCTCCGGAACCAATAACTCTAGAAAGCTGAAATGTTATGTACAGACTCCTTGGCCAATGGGGATTCTAAATTGTAGATTTGGTGACCCTGTGACCCCAAATAAGGGCCCCAGGGGTCATAACCTTAAAAGCTATTTTCATCTTCTTCTCCAGAACCAATGACTCCAGAGAGCTGAAATTTTATGTACAGACTCCTTGGCCAATGGGGATTCTTAATTGTAGATGTGGTGACCCTGTGACCCCAAATAAGGGCCACAGGGGTCATAACCTAAAAAGCTATTTTCATCTTCATCTCCAGAACCAATGACTCCAGAGAGCTGAAATTATATGTACAGACTCCTTGGCCAATGGGGATTCTAAATTGTAGATTTGGTGACCCTGTGACCCAAAATAAGGGCCTCACAGGCCATTACCTAAAATCCTGTTTTCATCTTTTTCTCCGGAACAAAAAGATCTAGAAGGCTGTGATATTGCAAGCAAACTATTTAGCCAATGGGGATTCTAACTTGTAAATTTGGTGACCCTGTGACCACAGCCTAAAAAACCTTTGAAAATGAATTTTGAACTGATATTTTATGTGCAGTTCATTCACTTTAATTGAAATGTATGTCGACTTGAGATAACAATCTACATTGTGGACATGTTTGTCAAATTGATGTAATCAATGTGAAATGAGAACTATTGAATAGCCTATGAACTGAAAATTGTGACAAGTCATAAAGGACTAAATTGAAGAGGAGTTAAGAATTCTTTTATTTTACATGAGATATGTGAACTGCATATGACTGGTGATGAAATGATAAGATAAGATTATTTTCATCTTCTTCTCCAGAACGAAAAGACCTAGAAGGTTGTCATGTTGTGTAAAGAGTCTTTAGCCAATGGAGATTCTAAATTGTAGATTTGGTGACCCAGTGGCCCCAAATAAGGGCCTCACAGGCCTATTCCTAAAATCCTGTTTTCATCTTTTTCTCCGGAACAAAAAGATCTAGAAGGCTGTAATATTGTATGCAAACTCTTTAGCCAATGGGGATTCAAACTTGTAAATTTGGTGACCCTGTGTCCCCAAATATGGGCCACAGCCTAAAAAAAACCTTTGAAAATGAATTTTGAACTGATATTTTATGACACTTCAATCACAATGATTTGAAATATATGTCGACTTGAGATAACAATCTACATTGTGGACATGTTTGTCAAATTGATGTAATCAATGTGAAATGAGAACTATTGAATAGCCTATGAACTGAAAATTGTGACAAGGCATAAAGGACTAAATTGAAGAGGAGTTAAGAATTCTTTTATTTTACATGAGATATGTGAACTGCATATGACTGGTGATGAAATGATAAGATAAGATTATTTTCATCTTCTTCTCCAGAACGAAAAGACCTAGAAGGTTGTCATGTTGTGTAAAGAGTCTTTAGCCAATGGAGATTCTAAATTGTAGATTTGGTGACCCAGTGGCCCCAAATAAGGGCCTCGCAGGCCATTATCTAAAATCCTGTTTTCATCCAGAACAAACTAGAAGGAATATTTTGTTCAGAATGTTTAGATGTTTGGATGACAAGGCTTAGAACCGAGATTGTTTAGCCAAGGTGATTCTAAATTGTACTATGTACCATGAGATTCATCACATTGCCTGTTCTCTTTAAGCCTTATACAGTTAGATCAGTGCTGCCAGTGTTTAGTGCAAGCAAGAGTCTATTACATAATTTGGCGGTAAAACACAAAAAACACAGCTGGCTTCTAACCAGAGCCAAGGGGTCAGAATATTGCATAATCTCCTGTGTGTTGACCTTGCTGAGTGCTCTCTCACAATTTCAAGAATAAGATTTGTCAGGGTTAGGGATCGTACATTATATTGAGACAACATATTTCTGTCTTCAACATCAGACAAAATAAACTCTGATGAGCTACAGAGCCCATATTTCAAGTACCCACTGTGAAAAAAGTATTGGGAATTAGAGCCCGTGATGAGATAGCCACTATAAATAATGCCTCAGCTACATTATGTGCAAATAGCAGCTCTCTAGTATTTATATCTTCAGAGAAGAAGTTTGTCAAAGATGCATGGGGTCGTGAAATTTTCAAAAGTGCAAAAAAACAATATGGCGGCTAAACCACGTGACCTACGAATTCGTCATTATTTACTTTTCTGTCGGCATTGCCAATGCGCATCTTCTAAAAAACGTTGCAAGTATCTAGATGCATTTTGAAAATTTATCCCATGTTAAAAATCGAAGTTTAGATTCGAACTGGACCTTAATGACTGGGATGATTGGGCCCAAAATATGACATTTTCGATTCCAGGGCAAGGGTAACCAGCCTGCAAAATTTGGTTGCATTTGATTCAGTTGTTTGCGCTAAAAAGATGGTCAAAGTATTTTGAAATAATAATAAAACACGCCAATCTCAATAAGGATTCAGCCAAATGGCTGAATCCTTAATTATTAAATTAACAGCAGTAGTTCGCCTTATCCAATATCCTGTCGGGTAGTAACTTTAAAAGTTAGTATACTTGAAACCAGATCACAAACTGACGTTGTGTAGCATGAGGTAGGACAGAATGACCGAGGTTCGGACAGTGGTCAGATTAAAATGTTATGAAAACTGAATTAATAAAACCCTCTGGTCATATTCAACAAACCAAAACAGTGAATGTGAAGTATTGTATTTCATTCCGTCATAGATAGATTTAGATTTACCGAAAAATAACGGGTTTAGTTGCTTATATCAACTCGCTCGACGTTCGGATAGTTTTGATCTAACTTCATGCGTTAACAGTTTAAAATATTTATCAAAATATTGTTAATATCCCAAAACACCTTATCGCGTGTATCGAGAACTTTACAAATATACGTGTTGCAAAGGTCTATAACAAGTATATGCTGTGTTGATATACCTTAAAGGTACATCCATTGTGTTGTTCGGGGTCACATTTGCCAAATGTTATAAATTGTGTCATTTTATCGAGAAGATCTGACTTTTGCAGAAAATTGCCATTTTGATGACGTCGACTCGGTATGTCGACAATATGAAGGAAAAAGTAGCGATTTCTGATCAAAAACCGGACATTATACCGCGTGTGGCGCGCGTCAATTGGTCAAACGTAATTCTACAAACTTATTTACAACAGACAAATAGACAACTTTGGGTTGATAATGTTTAATAGGTCTTATAACTACTGTGCATGTAAATGGAACGTGTTGTTTCGGTTTCTGTACATGTATAATGATGTTGCTCAATTTTAATTAAAATCTAGTAATTATGATATAATTGGCTATTGGGGTTGAATATACAAGTTGAGTGAAATGTTTTGAACTGAAATCAGCACATATCGTATGTTGGCACGTATTTAAGCCAATAAAATTTTATGAAACACAATGGATGTACATGTATCTTTAATCAATGTGGATTATGAATTGTACATTTGGTAATTGTGTAATTCCTTATTATTAGTATGCAATTAAGTATTTACCTTGGAGAAAATGAATACCTGTAAAACCTGTAATTTATGAGCAAAAACTATATCACCTATTGTATGGTCTTATTTTACAGGGTAATCGTTGCTCCGTCGATAACGATTTCAAATAAATACGTCATAAAATGAATAGGTCATTTGTTATTTTATTGATTAAATCTATGGTGTCTGTCCGAAAATATTTCTGTCATTATGTAGAATTAATTCAACATTCACAAGATAACAATCAACGAAAAATAAAATATTTTTCAAACCAGAAAGCCGTTACCGATGGTATACATTTGATTTGTTCACTATTACCAACCCTCTTGTAAGGACTGAATCAGGCCTGTTGAAATAAATATGATTGAAATCTATGGTGACTGGTTTTAGGGCAGCCGCTATTCATAATGTATCGAACGACAACACATGGTACAAATTCTCCACTCACGGATGTGCGACAGCCGGTTATCTTTACAGCTGCATTGAATGCGCATGCGCCAGATTGTTCACGGGCTTGTCAGTCGACAAGATTTTATAAATATTATCGGATGCCTCCAGTGCTTTCCAAACCCTAAACTATTTAAAATATCTAGTCGAATAATAATCATGATTTAGCTTATATAACACATATTGACAATAGTGACTGTTCATAATATCGCCGCGATATTCAGAAATATTTCTATAAAATGAAAAGCTGGTATTAATCAATAGATGACAATTTTTTAAATGTTCAAATGTGGTGAAAATGTTAAGTTCTAATTTTTAAATGGCTTTTGTAGTGAAATATTTCTTTATCACAAGTGTGTGATGTTTGATGATACACAACTGTTCATTGACGTATAATAGATATTATATGTCAAAATTAATAAATGGGCCTGATTCTGCACGCATTTAGAACATTTTAAACATGGTAGGGGTTGTGCTGGTGATAATTTCATTTCGTGCCCCTGTCTTTATTAAAGAAAGATATTTTAACTATCATTTAACCAGACACCAATCAATTCATTCAAACTACTGCATATAAGTATTATTGTATCGTGCCATAGTCAAATGTATCTGATTTCTTTTAAAGGTACACCCATTGTGTTGTTTGGGGTCACATATTACACATGTTATAAATGGTGTTACTTTATCGATAAGTACCGACTGTTACCGAAAACTACCATTTTGATGATAGTAGACTTAGCATATTGACGATATGAAGGTAAAAGTAGTGATTTCTGATCGAAAACCGGACAATGCACAGCGTGTGGCGCGCGTCAATGAGTCAAACGTAATTTTGGAATTTTATTTATAACAGCCAAAAAGACAAATTTGAGTTGATATTGTTCATGTTAATGTTCATAATAGGTCACATAACTACTGTGCATGTAAATTCGACGTGCAGTTTCGGTTTCTGCATATATGCATAATGATGTTTACTCAATTTTAATTGGAAACTAGTAATTATGATATATTTGACGATTGGGGATAAATATGCAATTTGAGTGAATTCATTTGTATTGTAGACAGCACATGTATGAATAAATAAAATGTTATGAAACACAATGGATGCAACTTTAAATATTGAATTAATCGAAACAAACTGAGGTGATAACTATCTTTTGCCTAGTAGCTTATTTACTACCTAGATATTTATTTACTAGACGTATTTCATCTTTAAAGAGTGCATAGTCACGCGATAACGTTCCATTTTAGCTTTCTTTGATATTTGAATATATAAAATATACAAAACCTATAACGCATGTAACGACTCATTATCGGAGGCAGACGTACACATATACATGTAGACATAAATAGAGAGTTATAGATTTATGTTTTACCTACCTATTATCTTCGTTTTATCTACGTTTCACGTACGTTTAGTATATATTTTATCTACCCTTTATCTATGTTTAACATACGTTTTATCTACGTTTTATCTACGTTTAAATGCGCTGTAGCACTTCGTTCTAACTGAAATAAAGTGATCTCACGAAAATAAGTAAATTAGTGTTACCAATGGCTAGATAATACTCCTCAATCAATAAAGAGAGTTCTAAAACGAATGTAAATGGTTCGGTTAAGCCATGCGACTCCATTTTCCCTCCAGTGCACATGGCCATTTTAATGTGTTCATATTAAAATGGCCGCTCGAAAGTATTTCAAGTGATCTTACAGATGTAGTGATACCTAAACACTCAAGGTGAAATTTAATTTTGGCAATGGTCATTCATTTTGCTACCTGAACTCTCAAATTCGCAGCAGACCTACGAATGTATGTTCACACCACTGTCATATTATATGTCGCACACCTTTCTTCCAATACGGATAATTATAACCATTTTCTATGGAAACGGTTTATCGGTCGGGTAATGAGATGTTTTGCCCTCTAACGTACTAATATATTGCATAAACTTAATGAATGGACAATTTGAATTTTTTTTTTACAAAAAAACGTACTACAACGCCTTTAACCTTTACCCAACGTTTAACATACACTGTATGTTTTATCTACGTTTTATCTTCGTTGAAGCTACTTTTTATATAAGTTTTTACTACATTTCATCAACGTTGTATCTACGATAACGAGTTCCTAAAACCTAGAGTGAACTTTGTACAATCTATGAGTAAAAGAAAAATAACTTTTTGTTTAAATATCTGTGAGGATGAGTGTCTTGCGACCAAAACCTAGACTTGCTTTTATGGAGACTGTGATTTTGCTAAAGGTGAAAATATTAGATAAAACAAGATTTTCTGGATAAAAAATATCACCCGATGAAGGAATGAGCATATACTCCGAAACGTCGTGTATCTAAACACCAAAGTTGTTATCCAGAAAACCGTGTTTTTTCTCTATGTATTCCACTTCGCAATGCCCAACAAAGACATGAACACATTTATTAAATACAGATTGTAAGACTTTATTTAACCGAATGTATCGGTTTATATAAAATAGTGTACCTTATGTCACCAACCACTTAACACCGAACCCCCTCAGGTGTTAACATGCTACCTGGCTCCAACACCATACCTGTAATTAGGATCAATATTACGTGTTGTTTCCCGGATGATAATTTACACACCGGACCTCCTTTGTTCTTCGCCGACAGGTGTGTAGGATCTCAAAGTGCTACAGGTAGTTTGGTCAACATTTTATCACTTATTTTATCCGTTTTATCCATTTTATGGTCGTGTTTCCTTATAAGAGTTATGCCCATGACATATCAATTATTGTTATTTTCGTTTCTTAATGAATTTCTTTAACGTTGATATTTTCAATTTACGTCCTTCAGATATAAATATTGACGCCTTATTGCTAATTTTTATTTCCTGATTAATTCCAAAATGTTGGTATATCATGTTTATTATTAATAAAGAAATAAAATAAAATTAAGAAGAATGGCGAATTTATGTATATGTATTGAATATGTAATTGTCAATGTCAATTTCAAATGTGTTTTCCAAGCGACATAAGGAAGAATGGCTAAGTATACAGTGAGCTCAAGGAGTTGGTATCGCAGCAAATGTTCAATATTCGTTACTCCAATGACTTGATATAAATGAATGCAAATGAAAGTTTTAGTAATATTAGTATTTTTCCCGTACTAACGAATTTTGTAATTATCTTATCCTGGATATCAAAGAAGATATCGTTATTAATCAGAGGCAAACTTTTATCGCTAATCATCTAGCAAGCTCCTCTATGATTAGTTTTCCTTGGTTATAAATTTGTTTTTATATTATATTTTTTATTTTTGTCAGAATATGTTATTCTATAATAACATCCAACTTCCTAAAATGTATTACTCGCGCCTTTCTCCATCACTGGCTAATTTAATCCTTGCCGCATTTCCTTAATTTATATGTGTTAGTATAGCAGCACGCTGCCCTTGAACTTTATAGTGAGCTATGCTAGCAGAGTGAAATTTATTCATATTGTCATGAATATGCGCTACTGCTCTTATCAAAGTGTCAAACATAAAGTCATCATTGTATAACCCTCAGTAATATGTGCCAACTGGATTGTTATATATGCGGTCGTGTATTAATAGAATATATATGTGTAAACAGGTAAAATCCCTCGAATTTCGTTTCCACAAAAGTACCCCGATAGAACCCGTTCTTTAACTTAGCTATTGGGAGTATTCCTTATAAGAGATTTACACATGGAATATATTTATTACAACCCTTATATTAGAACAGTGAATAGTGTGTGATTGGATCAGTGTATGTGGAATGGATGTGTTATCATCTGTTGCCTCTCACCAGCTGTTCATATGTAGTTTATATCGATCGTGTATTGTAGTAGCACAATCACTCTATATGCACGGAGATGGTCTGCCACGTGGATGTCCCTTCTGTAAAAATGCACGTTAAATTCAGCGACACAGTCGTCACCGCGCATGCAGTCACCGGCGTCAACGGAGAGAGGTGTGTGGCAGGTTGGGCAGTAAGTTCCTTTTCTTTTCGTTATATTGTAAGAAATACGTTGAAAATGTTACTTAATGCGAAAGGGATTAGCAATTTGGGATTTTGAGGCACGTTACGCGCAGGCAGAAGCCGGTTTGAGTAGAGGGATGTTTGGCAGGGTGAGCAATAAGTCCCAACTTATTGCAAGACACACGTTGAAATGGTTATTTAATACGACTAGGGTTTATTAATCGAATATTTTGGATTTTTATGTACGTTAAATACGTACAGTGACAGCGCATCACAGCTCATACTTTGGCAGGGTGAGCGGAGGGATGTGTGTCATCCTTTTGATGGAAATCTTACCATTTATTCTGAGGAGAAATGTTTAATTTTGTTATTTAGATGCGCGTCATATACGTTACCGCTCAATGGCGCTTATACAGACGTTAACGGAAAGAGATGTTTGGTGGGATGGACAATATGTTACATTTTAATATGATAGGGGTTAATGAAATGGTACTTTGTATTTCAATGCACGTTAAATACGTAGTGACAGCATCAGTAATCATGCTTTGGCAGGGGGAACGGAATGAGGTGCGTGACAGGGTGGACCATATGTTCCTTTACTTTTCATCTCTGTGCTGGAAAAACTTGGAATTGATTACTTAATGCAGAAGGGATTTTGAAAATATTTGGGATTAAAAATTAATTATCATTACACTGACGCTCAGAGACGTCGGCATCATCAACTATTGGTGTGTGGCCGGGTGGGGGTTAAATCCTTTTGCTGTTAATCTTAATGCTGAAAATTTTAGTATCTCTAGTTATCATGGATGTGCTTGAACCCCCTTAAATATGTTTATGAACATAATAAGGGGATTCCAAAACAAGATATACAACAGCTAAAATGCAACTTTGAACAAAATTTGCGCATTAATTTTGTTACATACTTTTTAAATGAATCGCTATTGCTCCATTATTTGCTAAAATAAAACAACTGGTCAAATATCATTCTACAAATCTAACCAATAAAATACGCCTCTACATGCATCCAGTTCATATAAACACACAATAATGTGTATCTAATAGGTGAATATTGCTATAATTAAATGTGTCGTTGAATGTAACATGGCAGCTGTCTGCAAAAAAGATCTAATTGAGATCTCTCTACATTGGTTTAAAGTAGATTTAACGAGAGGCTTAACTAACAATAAAATGAGGCACGGCGCGGGATATCCCACGTGCTTCTTTCATACGAAATCGGTACAACGAAGGGTAACACTGATCGTTATACCATCCGACCGACAAAGCACCAAATACTAAATAAAAACCTTCACGGACATGATCTAAGATATAATAAAATGTTTTCATACGATGTCTTTCATCTATACCACGTGGGAACTCCGTACTCGGAAATTAGAGATGTGTGGGTATTTTACTTTTGGTGACATTATTTTTCAAATAAATTTCATCGACTTATTTCAGCGAAAAAACGTGTTACTGCCCCTTTAAATTGTGATCTTGCCTAGGCGTTCAATGTCTGGATGACAGACTAAAAGAAGGCTATCGGCATCGGCGTTTGTTACAGTGTTAAATAAAATTGCAATATTCAGTTCTATCAGCAACATCAGTGACAGCTGCAGCTGTTGCCTCTATGCCACAGTATAGAGATATGGTAGAGTGACACTTAACAGTTTTTAAATACGTATTTTATACCATCCCCGGCACTGCTGGTTGAATAAACTTATTCGATATTCAGAATGGGTATTTGTTTTATAAATAGTATGAACGTATTATTCACTGACTAAGATATTAGCACCCGATCAAATTTGTCGCATTTCTATTACGAAACGAGTTGATATTATATCATCCGAGCGAAAGCGAGAATGTCGTTAGCTTTTTTTATTTCTATTATTTTAGTTTTGTCTTTTATTGCATAAATTCGTTTAAATATTGATTTTATTCATGTTATGTTCGTCAATAAAGCAACCTTCAAGTCCGACGAGTAGCTCTATGGCAGTATATTAGTGACGTCAAGGAGCGGTTACTCGCTGTCTAGAGCGACACGGTAACAAAGTATGGCGTCATTTTCAGGGGTCACGTTATTTTGCTTCATGACGTCATCGACAAAACTGCGTTTTAAAGGATGAGTAATAGCAAAGGCCAAGCAAAGATTCAAAATAACGTTGCCTAAATTGAAACATATTCAGCATTGAAGTCCTGGTTATGGCAATTTGGATTCGAACCGATGACTCCTTCATCTTTTTACTGCTAAACCATGTCTGAAATAAGGTGTTATTTTATAGTTATCGTGAAAAATATTCTCTCGTGTAGCTGATCACAGATTATGAAAAAAAACATGAAACTAAAGGACATTCTCACAATGCATTTGTAGTAAGGGCTCGAAATACGATTTTCGTTAATTGTGCGTTATATAAACATAACTTAATTTTTCAAATCGGAGCATGCTATTTCTCTTCAAACTAACTTTTACAATTGAGGCCCACCAAAAAGTGTCTACGCTCACTTTCTTGAGAACGCCCCTTAATCTTGTGAATATAATCCAGTAGATGATGTTTATTTAAATCAATTAATTACAAAATGATCATTATGAAGATGTTTCAAATGAAATAAACATAATTCGAGTACGGACTTCCGTTAAGGTTCGTATCCACAACAATGCACCAATCGTACTTGTCCTTTAATAGCACGGCTTTCTATACTATGCAGATGTTTAACTACACGGTGCTTGGTGGCGCGACAATATAAATTGACTTTTATAAGATAATAAAACTACCAAGTGTTATTACCACTTGAAATATCAAGATGTATGCACGGGACATGATCAACAAAGAGAAAGTCATTCTCTGAGCTACGTCAGTTATATATTCACCAGTTACACGTTTCCATATTTCTTGTTAATCCTTCATAACCGCAATACACACAACAACAAAAAACGATACAAGATATTTAATCCATGAGCGATACATACGACTGACATAGACTTACATCATGTCTTCAGAAGCTAAAATTGAAACTTCAAAACATCATCTGTTCATTTTCCTGAGAAACACACGTTAAAAGAAATCGTAGTTTTCGAATCTCTTTAACTAGACGAGATAAGAGAATCGAAAAGTCTCTTTGGTTTATTATATAACGTCTTAGAGTATTGAGTCGTCAAACAAATTAAGTCCAAGAAGTTACATTATGTCGACAACATCTTATAGTAATATTATTTCCATATTTCTTAAAATAAATTTGACTCTATTGAAAATTTGGTATACCTTCTTTTGTCCCTCGGTGTAGATTTGGCAAAATTATTCCGGGTTTAAAAATTACAGTACACGTTAACATCGAAGTAATGGATAATTCGTTTTACAATATAACGATGATTTGTGGATCTTCTGGGCTCCGTTCCATAACAGCGAGCGCTTAAATTGCTCATTGATCGCTCAATGTAGCGCTCAAGTAGCGCTCAAGTAGCCCTCATTCTCTCTTGAACGACACAGTGCAAATTCCCCGGAGTTTGCTCGCCTGGCTACGTAGCGCTACATTGAGCAATCGCGTTCAAGAGAGGTTTAAAAGTAATCGCTAATTGAGTGATAACTTTGAAACCTCTCTAGAACACGGCCCAGGATGAAAGGCTTTCTGGGTATCAATAATACAAGCTGATATGATATTTCTATATGCATCGATCGTCTTATTCATAGATATTCATAATGACGTTGATAAGTTGATGACGAGGCGGATACAATAAATATTCTCAAAAAGATAAAAGTAACAAAAGTAACGAAGACATGACATGAAAATATTGATAAATGAAATAAATGATATTCTAAACGTAAAATAGCAATATCTGAACGATTGCATACATTCATTGCACTGACTTTCTTGAAATTACAAAATATAACTACCCTCGCTTTTATGACTAAGATAATATTGAATATTGCAAGATTTGAATAAAGCTTATGAAAAAGTCCCCGAATATTCAAATATCTGCACAGTGGAATATCATCGTCATATCATAAAAAATATAACTTTTATCAACGCCTGGTTTCATCATTTAAAAAGTATGTCAGACCCAGATTCCATAAAAGATGAAATAAAATATGTTCAAAGAAGACAGAAATATCAGGTACAATATATGAATAAAAGATGAAATCATCGATAATACAAATATCTGCTCACTCGAATACCATCATACAGAAGACACGTATTCCATTTACATAACAAAAGAGCTCCAGATTACAAAAGCTTCTGTTATATTACACAGAGCAATCTGTACGAGTTATTCTGTAAATCTGCTCTCCATACAAGCTGTGCATTTATCAATACAGTAGCTCCGGATCTACAGCTGTTGGCGCGGTTATTGACTACATCTCCCAAACTGCTGTCAACACGTGGACATATTTCTCTCAGTTTGAATGACCCAATCGTTGAACAGATTAATCTTCTATTGTCCAATCACAGGCGTTATTCCATCAATAATCCGCGCTCAGCCAATGGGGAGCGGTCACGTGGTTCCACGCTGTAAGGTGTGGTGTGTTTATACGCCAATATCCTGTACTTTGTTCAATATGTGTAGGATTGGTGATGTTGTAAAGCGGTTTATTCCACTGTGGACTCACTTAGGGAAATATTCTATTTTGTTTTGTATGATTTTCATTTACAATGAGAAGTTTTTTAGGTTTTGATTTGAAACATATTTGCATATATGCAAATGAGATGTTTTTTCCTGACTTTTAAATACAATGCGGATACCAAATTCTCTTGTAACAAGGTAAGAATTGCATATTATAATGCATAGAATACCATATTGTGCTGCACATGTCAGCGCTCATGACAAACTTCATGGATATGTAGCTGTCTCTCATTGGACGATCGATGGTCGTCATGGCAACAAAATGCAACTCTTTCCGCCCGGATGAAAGCCTCTGCAAGGTCGTTCAGTCAGATCGGTGGGACTTTCGTTCGTATGGAATAAGTAGCAAATCATCATTGAGCTATGACGTCATCGCATTTGACTTTCATATGGAATACAAGTAATACGTCATGGAGTTTTGACGTCATTGACTGCTTTCGTTTGATTGTATTTTTTCGAAAGGGGTAAGTATGAACACTTTCACTCGCCCGTGGAAGATATTGCAGCGTAATGTGATATGTCAGTGTTTTATTGTTACTATTTTATTACCTCTAAAAGTATGACTTCACAAATAGTGTGCAGTTGTGACGTCATGATGGTCGTACCGCCACCACAATGGTACATGACCCTCGTAAATCTTAGTTGCAATGTAAAAGTTCCTATCAAATTGATAAAGATATTCATATTTTTAGTCATCACAATGTTAATTATTCATTTTATTTCCATAATATACACATTTTATTTATGGACTATTTCCCTCAATATTCATGCAAGACGTATTTTGCTATTCTCTAATGCAAATATTAATTAATATTTCCCAAATGATTAATTCATAATCTCTTCGAATGTAAAATTTGAAAAATAAAAATAATTCACTTGCTGTTTTTGCTTCTATACTGAAGTTCAAAGAAAAATTCCAACTCAATTTGATGCCGTGGGAGTGAAACTCAAACTCTGAAGTTCTCTTTTACTTTTCAAGCATCTCGTTTTATTTAGGTTTTATCTTAAATTCGTGAAAGCAAACGTAATTCAATGAATGAGATTTCTCCATTCTTATGACGTCATGATTTCTGCATTTTGTAATTATGGACTATTGTATCGCGACGTCGTTCAATAACTTTATGATATTATCGGATGAGCGGTGGCTTTGAACTAAACCCAAACATGCTTGAATCTCTTATATAACACAATGACTCATGCAGTAATTCCTTCGGGATGCAAAAACATAGTTACTCTGTTCGAAAACCAACGGATGTAAAAAAAAGCCACCTGTTGTAAACGTGAGATATTCTTCTATGCAAATGATCACGTGATCAGACACCTGGTTAAAATCGAGTTTTAACGATAGTCGATGACTGCATGCATCTATTCTATAACTACAACGAGGCGGACATGGTGATTGTATTTATCCAGGTTTGGTTGATCAATATAAAATATGATGAGTTTTATTATAATGTAAATGAAGATTCTTTAGTTAGCAAAGTAGATGTGGTGTGTGTCTATGCAATTACTATACTGAAACAAAGTAGACGTCCCCAAGAGTCTTGTTTGCATATTATACATTGTATAGAGTGTGTTTGACAAATCAAAAGAGAAAATGAAAATAACTGAAGCACCTGACTGTCATGTACCTGTTAATTAGGAACACACCTGCTTACCTGAAGCTCCTATATCGGATACGAAACAGGTGTTAATGCAACCAAGTTTTCACAGGATGTTCCCGATCGCTGGAAACATTACGCGGAACACCCACGGCGAACACTTGCGCCCGAATGCAGCCTGTTGCAGGGTGATCTTATCTGCCATCTCATTTTCCATGTGTTCCCGGATCTCTAAGCTAACATCTGTTTTACTGGAGTATGTTGATGCAGTTAAATAGTTTGCAACGTGGACTAATATTATCATGGTACTTCTGCAGATGATGTTGTTAAATCAAACGCGACCCAAGAGTACCTTCACATACATCAATGCCCATTTAACAGTATTTGAGCATTCCTACGAAAGCAACTAAGGCCTTACAATAGAATTCCTACGAAGGGAAGTAGGCCCTATTTAGAGGACGTAAACTGCATAATACCCGATGAGTGCCTTGTACATAATAATAAGCTCCCAACAGGGCATTTACTAGTACACGGACATCCAGGTAAGATTACGTATTGTAATCAATCTACAAAATTGCCAAGTTTAAAAGTTTCATAGCAGACAATGAGGGATTCGAACACGCAAGCCTTCGCTTCGTCACCTAAGGCTACGGAAGACCATTAGACCACGGAAGATTGGTGCCTTTGAAGGGTTGATTCTTGAACTGTATTCTGCTGTCGGAGAACTTTAATGATATTTTATGTGCGCTTTATTTTACTTGGATCACCTGTAGTAAAAACATTTCGATAGCTACATTCACATTAGTCTTTGTCTTTTGGTATGTAAAATAGATAACACTCTCATCCTCGGGCATTCTATCAAAGAGAAGGCCTTCGCCTACGTGAAGACCTCGGGTCTTCCCTAGGGCAAAGGTCTCTCTTTGCTAGAACGCCCGACGATCGATGAGGGTGTTATCCGTTATAATCTCATATACGACAAAGTCAGTTATGTAAAAAAAACATTTTATTGTAGAAAGGGCGGTTATCCATGTTGCAATTTGTTCGGCTTGAGGTGTTTGGTGGACACCAGTGTAACAGAGGTTTTGTTGGAAGAAATTACTTGAATAACCACTGTGAAGTAAGAAGTTGATTGTTACCGTTCATTCTGAATCACAACATGGTATAACCTACACAGGGTGTAGAAAAGCAAGTATTCTTCAATCGCCACATGATCTCGTAGGTTATAACTATTTCTTCAATGTCTAGTAAAGTAAATCTACACTAATGAGGATCAGCCAAAAGTTACACTTGAATTAAACATAACATCTACGACAGTCACTATCTTCGGCATTAAAACGAACATGTCAGTAAGAAAATATATTTCACTCCCAGTAATATTAATGTCATAATATTTTGACTTGTTTATCATAGCATCAGTTTATGAATATATAATAACAATGTATAACAAAAAGTACTTCAAAACACACACTCCAGTACATAGCATTGTTACAAATCATATCTAAATAACTACATAGATTATAGTTGATGGAATAGTATACTAGATTTAACTATCACCTGGAACTTGTGCAGATAAATGTATCTTTACCGGTATCTACCGCGGCTATATAGCAATATGGCTGTACCCAACCGCGATAAAATTGCAATCTGAAAGCACCCAATTGCAATCACGTTACAATTTGACTGCGCTCAACCGCGATCAAATTACAATCTAACTCTACTCAATCGAGATCTCATTTCAAAATGGGTTCAATCGCGATCAAATTGTAATCTATCAGCTCTCAACCGCGATCACATGGCAATCTAACAGCACTCAACCGCGATCTCATTGCAATCAAACTGCACTCAACAGCGATCAAGTTGCACTCAACCGCGATCTCACTGCAATCTGAAGACACTCAACTCTACTAAAGTAAAAAAAACAAAGTATAAAAAGTAAAAATATCTGCAACATTATGTACACGTCATTTTAAGGTTAACAATGTCAAATAGAAAAGAACTTGTCTTGTCAACATATAGTTGTTAATAACATAAATTGAAATAAACTACGTCACCAAATATACTATAGTAACATGTACTACAACGCAAGATATTTTAATCTACGAGTTATAAACACGACGAAAACACGGTTAAACCATTATCTAAAAGATGAATACTTTTAAACCATTTTAATACTGACCAAATATACTGCCATATATGCCACATAACCTGTGCGATTAAAACTTCAAAGGCATTAAGTGCTCTTTCTAAAGTAGAGAAATGTTAGTTGCCACAGCATAAACAAACCTCGCTGATATCTTCGAAACACGACTTGAACTCGAAAATTAAGGACCACTCCAATATTTCCAATATAACATTTTAATACTGACATTTAGCCTTTGAAATGAATTTTTTTTAAATTTCAAAATTTGAATAAAATAAAACAAAAATGAGCCTCTGAGGTTTGTTCATTTTATAATGACTTGCCTTGACTTTTTAAATTTAAGGGGTCTGGATGACAGACTATAACATTATCTGATCATGTTTCTATCAAAATCGTCGGTTGGAATCTCCTTAACCCGACGAGATAGGACAGTACTGTATGGCGGTTTTGCTTGTTTTATGACGTCCTACAGTAACGATTCATCTACGAATTTAGTCCAAGAAGGTACATCCAGAAGCATCATTTATTAACTTAATTTCCATATTGAATTTCTTAAAATTGAAATGCCAAACATTATATGCAAATGACACTGTAGAAATATGAGTTTCAGCACCCCGTACGTGCTTGAACATATATTTAAAAACATAAGAATCATCATTTGCCGCTTAGGTTATAAAGAATGAAAACAAACTAATACAAAGAAAACGTCATGATCTTTGGTAAACGTTATTGTTACATCCGGGCCTTACAACTGTTCATTTGACAACAGGCGCTTAGGTCATTGCTTTTCTCACTATTTAAATTTTTTTTTTCATTGAAATAACATTAAAAAAAAGGTTGAGTCGCTGATTGGGTAGACGATATCAGAAGGCACGTCGCTGACTGAGTAGCTGATATCAGAAGGCACTTGGGGTAGATAATATCAGAAGCGTTGCTGATTGGGTAGCTGATATCAAAATGCACCTCACTATTTGCGTAGCTGATATCAGAAGAAACGTCGCTGATTGAGTAGCTGATATCAGAAGAAACGTCGCTGATTGAGTAGCTGATATCAGGAGGCAGAGAGTTGATTGGGTAGCTGATATCAGAAGACACGTTGCTGATTGCGTACCTGATATCAGAATGCGCGTCGCTGATTGGCCAAATCCCGGGCCATTGAGTTATCCGATGTCAATTTCACTTCCTTCCTTACATTTATCGTCCGGCTGTTTCCCTTTGCTCTTGTCACAATGACTCTTGTATTTCGAAAACTGTGGTGATACAACCGCTGCGATGAATATATCACCTACACTTTTACTCCCTTTTATTAGATTAGAAGACGGAGAGGTTCAAGGGAGTAGGTACATATACCTGACCATATATGCCACATTACCTTTGCGATTAAAACTTCAAAGGCATTAAGTGCTCTTTCTAAAGGTGAGAAATGTTAGTTGCCACAGCATAAACAAACCTCGCTGATATCTTCGAAACACGACAAAATTAAGGACCACTCCAATTTTCAAACTATTAACTATTAAAAACACATTTTGGGTAGGACAGTACATTTCTGAGTAGATACTTTATACGTTATTAATAAATTCAGTATAGATCGGTCATCACAACAACCATACAGACAACTGATATCAGAAAGGACGTCGCTGATTGGCTACTGGCACCGGATATGAGCACATCGTCCCAAAACGTGCACTGTTCAGACCGGTAGCCTCCCTCGTGAGTCTGTTCATGGAGTGATAACTCGATGTATTCTTTCTTGTCCGGGGTGTATTTCGGCCACGGAGTGTTACCTTGGTTGTTTGGGTTTCTGTTTGAAGGAAAAATATATTTTCAATATTTAAAAACAATTTAGTCAATTTAAAAAATAATAATTTGGGTATAAAGGGTTGGTGTACGAGGTAGTCCATAAGTTTACAATATAGGTATTTCATGAGATAACATGAGATCACACTTTAAAAAAAATAAAAGCCATGGGCTCTGTAGCTCATAAGGCTTTAAATACATTAACTAATTAAAAATGTCAACTTCCTTCAGGCCAGATGAGCTAAAAATGGCTGTGTGAATGTATAAATGCCTGAAATATCGGTGGATTAAAACACAGGGTCTCAATAAGCGTTAAGAGAGCCATCTAAGCACCATTGGCTTAATGCTAAGGGGTCTTTGAACATAGGGTCCCACGTCTTCACGTACCCAGTTTTGGCAAAATTGGTGAGATAACTCATCACCCTGGTCGAGAACCTTCTCTCCTCCGACGCGTAGTTCTTGGAGTAGTCCTGGGCGATTCCGAAAAAGAACTGAAAAAAAGATATACACTACTGGTCAAAAGAAGTGCCTACGTGATTTTTTTAAAACTTCTAAACTATAATTAATTGTTGTTTCCGAGTACTGCTGAAACAATAATTATTACGACTGTCCACTGATATAGTGGGGAAAATGTGATTAAGAGTTAAAACACCAAAGGAAACCACGCCAAAACCGCCACTTCCGGTTGATTCACTTGTTCACCATGGCCAAGAACATCTGCAGCGTCATCACCACTCCATCCTCGGTTAACCAGGGTTTTATATATGCTCCGTTACTCTCCACTATATCACCCGTGGGAAACTCTGTCAGCGAAATCTGTACTCAAATTACCCGCCCTTGGTCGGCGAGACGAAGTAAGTATCCAAAAAAAATAATCAATACGATAAGACGAAAATGATCAAGGGAGATAACCCCTTCGAGCGGCCATTCGCAGCTTTGACAGGGTATATAACATTGAATAATAATATAACGACAGCATTCCGCTAGTGTTTCGACAATACAAGCCCCTGTGTTATGAATTAGTTAAATATTAGTTAAAGGGGCTGTAGCACGTTTTTTGCAAATTTTTTATTTCAAAGTTTCCATTTATAATGATAGTTTATGTCACTTATATTTACTTAAGGGGTAAATATCTTATTACACAAACCAATTATCCGTAGTGATAATAACGGTGATGCTAACAAAACAAAGAGTGCATGGCGGCCATTTTAATGTCAACATATTTTAACATTTCGAATTACAAAAAACGCTACCAAAACAAAAATTGCATGGCGGCAACGATTCCCATGGCTTTAGAGAGAATGGTGTTTTATTGTTAGTGACATTATTTTTCAAATACATTTCATCAACTTATTTGAGCGAATAAACTTGCTACTGCCCCTTTAACAGTGTATATAATTTAATGAATGGCAGGCAGAATGTACTATGCTCACTGGAATTTCTGCACCATGGATGACCCCCATCCACTTAGGCCACACCTCGGTCGTAGATCTGTGGTTGTAGTAGTAGTAGTAGGTGTTGGCGCCCAATTTGCTCAAACTGTCCGCTACCTCTTTTGTCGAACACTTGAAGAATCTGTCCCCGATCACAGCGTCAATGACATCTCTGTTGCCTGCCTCGTCTTTCGCGTCCACGTTTTCTGTGTAAAAGTCAAATATTCTCTGTTGCTGTTCATCGCCAATATCCGCGTTCTCACTTCCAATGGCGGCCATGACATCTTCCTGAGTCTGTCCACTGACTTGATCCGTTCTCGATACAGACTTGAGTCGGTACATCATGAAAAAAGTCCCTTCGTTCTTGTTCACCCCTAGGAGGACGTCTTTCTTCTCAAATTCACCCCCCTCCAACAGCTCTTTTGGATGTTTGGGCAAAAACGGAGAGATGGTCGGCTGAAAACTGAATCGGCTGAGAGTCTCATCTTTGATTTTGTACTGCTGTTCTACAAATGAGTCAACGCTTGCTTTTCTCAAGCACGCCATGAAATCTTCATTTACATCACATTTGAGACGATCCATTAACCCGCGTGCGTTCCGTGCCGCAGTTCCGGCATCTTGAAATATAACGGCATAACTCTGAACAATGGCGCGTTGAAAGAGTCCTTTACTGAGGGGCGACAGGATTTGGTAGACAACACTGACTGCGCCTGCGCTCTCTCCGAACAGTGTGACCTTGTTTGGGTCTCCCTGGAACGCCTTGATGTTGTCCTGGATCCACTCCAGGGCCATCTTCTGGTCCATCAGGCCGAAATTACCTGACACAAAGGATAAGAGATACAGCTTGTCAATGTTATCAAGATCTGACTAGCCGCAACTCTCGTCTAGTGTCGAGCAAGCAGCCAGTCAGCCAGTCAGCCAATGAAAACCTCTCTGTTATCAACCACAAAGTGGTAACATAAAGTGATATATGTGTTTTATGTTATGAATAATGACATATTTAATAAATATGTACAAGTGATTTAGAGCAACATGAAACACATTTGAATGAATTTGACATGTTTATAATTGTGTGTGTCAGTCAATTCTGTAAATTCCCAGTTGTTCACTTGTAAGAATTGAATTACTTACATTACAACAACAAACATTTACTTGTTCATGCACACAGAGTCGACTATATCCCAAGCCAAGTGGGAGGATTTTTAGGGTCATGACCATATTGATGGTTTTTATGGAAAAAGACAGATTCCAAATGAGCACTTATCTTAAAAGTCACATGTGGTTGTTCCAGAAACCAAGCTTCGTTGAGCTATTCTGATGGTTTTGAGTTTTGCTCCGGAAACGAAAGTTCAAGTTCCGTTTCCATGGAAACGGGGGAAAGTATAAATGCAAGGAAGTTGAAAATGATTTTAGGTTCTGCTCGAGGAAACATTGCCAAATGAACGGACGTATCTCATTGCAATATCCCCAACCAACTTCGCTGGTTGTAGAATAAAATAACCAAAGTAGTTATTTGATCGCAAAATAATTATTTGTTAAAAGTAATTATCAAAAAATGAGGGGCACATTGTTTAAATGATTTGTATGTCTTGCCAGATAATTCTTTTATCAAGTCATAAAAATTGGTATATATTCAAATGTGTCTTCTTTCGATCAGACAATCGTTAACGAGATAAACCAGTCGAACTTGGCATAGTGCCAACACGTACCCGGAAGTCGTTCGTCGCCGATGCTGAGGAAACCGAGCGCCCCCAAGCGGTAACTGATGGAAACAACGACGAGGTTGCCGACATCAGCGAGGATCTGTCCATTGTAGAAATCCAGAGCAGTGGAACCGCTGTATAAACCTCCCCCATAGATCCAAACCTGGAAGCAAAATCCAAGTCGTTTGAGTTAAAAGCACAAGTGCAAACTTACCGCTACACCCACAGGGGTTCGAATCGCTGTTTTGACAATATTTCATATTCAAAATCTAGATTTTTGCATTCATATACTGTTTATATACGATATTGTGAGCTCATATTCCAAATTTGAGCGAAATCGGTTAAGAAATAAAGATTTGAGATAAATATTCCCGCTATATTTATATCAATAGCGGAGATATTTAGCTCAAATCTTTATAATTTAGTATCATCATATTAAGATAATTTATATTAAAATATAGAATAATTGTCTACGAGTGATACACAAACATAAAACTTTGTTCTTACTACTTCAACGCAAAGGGAATATGTAATGGATCAAAACCGTGTCAGAGGCTTTGTTTGTGGAGTATGCCCGCGGGGGAGGGAAAGGGGAAGGGCCGATAGGCCCGCCCCCCTTTCCCGACCCCAAGGGCATACTCCACAAACAAAGCCGAGGACGAGGTTTTGATCTTACTTATGAACCGACAGAAATTATGATTTAGATATAATTTCAATATTTTGTCTTCACGTGGCTTCATTGGCATATACTGACGCGAATCGCTAAATACGCGGGAAGCACATCCGCACGAAACGCACGTGCTGCATGCGCTATCTGCCTCGTGGAGTTCACATGATTGTCACTGTGTAAAATACATCATTGTTCTGTCGGCCTGTATAGCTGAGTTGTCAAAGGCGCCAGTTTAGTAACCGGGTGGTGCAGGGTTCGAAACCAGGTATTCAAAGCTTATGTTTGTGATTTGTGATTTGTCAAAAATGTGATATTTTGTGATGGTATTTATTCGAAGAAGGACTTTGAATCAAAGTATTACAAAACGTGTATAATTCCCAATCAAAATAAATTTCCGATAGATTCTAGAGTAAGCCCCGGGCATTCCTAGAGAAGAACCTAATAGAACAATAGAGTGACGTCACTATAGAGGTTTATAAGTACAGTTAAAATTAATCAAGTTCAAAGACAACATCAAATGCAATTACGATAAAGAGGAGCATTCAACGTCACACAACTGGATAAGTTTAACACAGCGGATGGCCATCATCATTTGTAAATGTTATCACTCGTAGACAAAACAATTGAACCAAATCAAATGGCGGCACACCATTACCCCTGGCTACCATATACTCTCTAAAAAGGGGTTTAACATTGAACCTAAAAGTTTAACGAATACATACTAAAGGACATTAATTGAGCTAAAATATCCTCAGTTTAACCTAGATCTGAGGCAATAGTATCCTGGGTTACCCAAACTTCCAAACGCAAGGCATAACTCTTGCCAGTTTGCATTACTGGCTGATTTAAGGCTTGCAGTATTTCCCTCTCTTCGCTGTGCCAAGATAGTGAATCGCTGCATCAGAAATGCATAGTGCGCCCGGATTTCCAAGCACAGAGATTTTAAGGAAATAGTGCAAGGCCTAAGTCAGCCAGTGATGGAAATTTGCAAGAGTTATGCCTTGCATTGGGAAGTTGAGGTAACCAAGGACTTAAAGGGGCAGTAGCACGTTTTTTTGCAAAATTAATTATTTCAAAGTTCCCATTTATAATGTAGTTTATGTCATTTAAATTAACTTTAGAGGGTAAAACATTTTATTACATAAACCAATTATCTGTAGTGGTAAAAACTAGGTTGCGTATAAAGCAATTTTTTTTATTGTGAACACAATTTATTATTTTCTATCACAAAAACGATTCCCATGGCTTTACCGAAACATGTACACTCATTTTAAACTTTATTTTCCGAAGAGAGAATGATGTTTTACTATTGGTGAAATTATTTTTCAAATACATTTCATCAACTTATTTGAGCGAAAAAACGTGCTACTGCCCCTTTAATGTTCAGAAAGGCTACCAATGTCATCCCAGGTACATTTCAACAGGAAAAAATTTACTCAAACTATCGGGCCTTAAAGGCACTGTAGCAAGTCGTTCGTACTGAAATAAAGTGCTTTTACAAAAATGTAAATAAATGTTACTAGTGGCTAAATAATACTCCTGAATCAAAAAAGAGTTCTGAAACGATTTGGTTAATCCATGCGAGTCAATAGATCATCCATTTTTAGGTGTTCACATTAAAATAGCCGCTCGAAGGTAGTTCAAGTGATCTGACTGATGTAGCAATACCTAAACACTCAGAGTAGAGTTTTAAATATGTTACATGATCATCTACAACCATCTGTCTGAGCAAAATCGTTCGTATGAGACCTACAAATCTACCATTCACTCTACAGAGTTCCACAAAAGTGTCGCTTTATACGTGCACCTGTTTGCTTCTAATAAGGTTTTCTATGGAGGGGCCTAAGGCTTATTGAGTTGTGTTATGAGGTGTTTTCACCTCTAACGTAACAATATATTGTATAAACTTTAATAATAAATGGCAAATTTGAAAAAAAATAATATGCAAAAAATAAGCTAACCTACAGTTTTAACATATAAAACCATATATAAATGTAATGAAATGTTGGAATTACATGTCTTGGTATCGTGGGATTCATCCTTTCCGCGCATGCTTAGTGACTAAACTTTAAAGGGGCAGTAGCACGTTTGTTCGCTGAAATAAGTCGATGAAATGTATTTGAAAAATATTGTCACCAATAGTAAAACACTCTTTTCTCTTCTGAAAAGCTAGTTAAAAATGAGTGTACATGGTTCCGTAAAGCAATGGGAATCGTTTTTATCATTCGAAATAATAAAATGTGTTCATAATAAAATGGCCACCATTCAATATTTGCTTTATATGCAACACCGTTATTACCACTACGGATAATTGGGGTGTGGCATAACATGTTTTATCCTCTTAAATAAATATAAATGGCATAAACTATCATTATAAATGGGAAATTTTTAAAAATAAAATTGGCAAAAAACGTGCTACTGCCCCTTTAAAATAGCAGAATCTTGCTCCATCAGCGCATATGTATCCTCTACCTCACTGCAATACCCGGTTCCCTGAGCCTTTGAAGTGAAATACATTAGAAAAGTAACATTTTGTGGATAACAACTTCTTTATTGTGAACCTGCAAGAACTCTAACATCCACCAAAACTCAAGACACCTGTCATTCATTACCTGCATGAGGCGTTCACATGTTCTATCATATAATTAAGTAATCATTTTTCTCCATTTAAAAATCTCAAATTCAACCATTTCGGCCGTGGCACCAAAATTCCCCAATTTCGGAAACTTTTGGAACTTTTTTAAAGGCCCCAGTGGCCCGAGCTCAGCTGGAAAGCGCTCGTAAAATCCCCAACATCAGTAAGTGTTCTGTCACAAGGCAGGTAGTATAACCTTTTCACACACAACGCAGTACTCATCATCTTCAAAATCAACAAACTTTTTAATTTTCTCTCTTGTATTTAATCCATGTTTTAGTAATCAGTTTGACAGGACATGTAAACAAAGTTCAGTGAAGTAGAGCGAAGTGAAGTGAAGTTATAAATCATGGTGCAGCTATTAATGCAAACGATACTGAGACGATAAAATAATAACCTGATCCCTGAGCCCAACAACACTCGTATATTGATATAAATAATCAGCCAATGAAAGAACTTCCATTCGAGTAAAGAACCAGTACCTCGATGAGAAGACCAATGAGCGATCGTCGACGTTCAAATCACGACATTCCATTGGCTAAAAATGTACATGCTATGCTATTAAGCGATGAGTAACCAGCCTACTTCAAAACGAGAGTAACAGGACTCAGGGAATCAGGGTATTGTAGTGGTATGATACCAATACACTGAGGGACCAGAATGATTAGTAATATACAAGAACTTTGACCTACCATAACCTCCATTGGCCTGCCACCCGTGACGCTCCTCTGGGGGGTCCATACGTTCAGATATAGGCAATCCTCCGATGTCTGTCCTGGGGGATTCCACACAGTCGACCCGCTGAAGTTGCCGAACATTGTATCAAGCGCCTGCGGACAGGACGGGGCGAATTTGTTTGCCTCAAATATTTCATCTAAAAGAAAGATGGGTAGATGAGTCATAGTCACACAGAATAACTTGTCAGATTTATTTGGTGTTTATTAAATTGATTGTATCATTTCGGCACTCAAAATTATTAGAAATGCTGTAAACATCATGGTGTGTGTTAATAAAGCAGTGTTAACTGAAGGAAATATATGTATGTAAGTACTAAAGAGATACATGGCCAATTTAACTGCATTATCATTTAAGGAGCTTCTAAAATAAAATAGACCGTTGTATTTAGAGTGTATCTAAAAATATTTAATGAGTGTCTGGAAAGATAATAGTGCGCATTTAGAGTTTTCACACTAGAAAAATTCTCAATACACCCTAGATATTTTGTAGAAATATCTAGGGTACTTTCTTTTTCGGTTAACTGTAAATTGGTGTTTAAAAGGGATCCGAACCTCTAGCTCTGCACAAACCAACGACTGAGACGCACTAACCTGGTTGGTTGTCCACAGGCTCGGGGTTAGCCAATCGCAGCTCTCCTAGTGGCGGTTTAGCGAATGGGATACCAAGGTATTCCTGCACGTAGCGATTGGCTCGCCTGACGTAGTTTCCTTGGTACTTGCCTTGTTTTAGACTTACTAAAGGACTGCGAGCTAGTACCCCTATGATGAAAAAATCTTATTAGGAAACATGTTTTTATTTAGACTACCTTACTCGATCTGATAACCATAGTAGAAGTGTCACGAAGAGATGGGTATCCT
Source organism: Gibbula magus (assembly GCA_936450465.1). Lineage (NCBI taxonomy): Eukaryota > Metazoa > Mollusca > Gastropoda > Trochida > Trochidae > Gibbula > Gibbula magus. The sequence continues at coordinate 58,093,958 of OW388295.1, read as the reverse complement.
TTATTTATCATTAATAAATGCCTTCCACAGAAGATATGGATTGAGATATAGACCTTGTGCATATGACGTCATCGTTGTTTACGACGCCATATTGGTGATCAACCCGACCGCCCGCCTCGGGGTGGCTCTCTCTTGTTTTTGACAATGGCTTTTTTCCAAGGTTGTACAGTGTTACAGTATCCGACACAACAGGCCACGACAGTATTGTCGAGTGAGATCACGGACGCTTGATCACCAACATGGCGGATAAACAAGCCGTGACGTCAGATCACGTGACTTCGTGCACAAGGCTATTATCCAACATATCTACATTGCTGTAACACGTCATAATCCTGTTTCACTATCCTATAACGACGATTATAGGTGTTTATATTCAATCAATCAATCAATCTTTATTCGCACTGAAAAGGCCTCAGGTCTGTAGTACATATGCATATAACATGGGAATAAACATATATTTACATTTTTAAAATGTTGTAGTATTTGATCTATACTACATTGCATTGTGAATATATAAAGCAAGATTTTGTAATATAATTTGATTTGTACTGCTCATTAGCCTAATGAATTTGATAGTACTTGGATGGACATAGAAGTAGCGTTTAATATACTTTTCACGTAATGAATTATACAGTGGGCAAATGAGAAGGAAATGGTACTCGTCCTCAATTTCGTTTAAACTACATAATGTACATATTCTGTCTTCTTTTTTAACATTTTTATATCTGCCACTTTCAAAAGCCAAATCATGAGATGAGCATCGAAATCTTGCTAGTGATTGCTTATATTTCTTTATATCAACACATGATAGATATATTTCAGTAGAAAGGTCATTTTTAAATATTAAGTAATAAAAGCATTTTCTGGACAAAGAGATGTGTTCATACCATGTTTGAATATACATGTCTTTAAGTCTTGTGGTTATAACGACTGAATGAATAATGGATGAGATTCTACACTTTGTGCAATCCACACGTTTCCAAAACCAATAGAGAATAAAAACTTCTTTACTTGGGATGCCCAATTTCATTGTCCATTTTCATCATACAATAGCATCATATTATAGCATTTTCTCGGTATTCTGTTGGGAGACATAGCTAAAAGTTTTAGCCAGTATTTGACCGCATTTATCGAAGAGTAAATATTCAGCGGGAACCTCCCAAGTTCACCATAAACCACAGCACTCGAAGTATTCGATTTTACTCCTAGGAATTTTGTGCATGTAAAAAGGTGAACCTTTTCAATTATATCCGTATTTTGTAAATCCCAGATTTCTGAGCCATATAACAATATTGGTTTTATTTTAACATCAAATATTTTAAAAAAGGTCTGGAGGGATAGGTCACCTAAGACACGTGTCTGTTTAAATATAGCTATGAACACTTTTTTTGTTTGCGTCGCTGCCTGATGGGAATGTTTATGCCATGAGAGGTTTCCGCTAAAATATACACCCAAATATTTATAAAATGAAGTTGTCTCCAAAAGTTCCTCTTTGAAATACCATTTTTCTGCTTTTGACAATTTCCCGCCATTTTTAAAAACCATGACTTTTGATTTTGATCTATTCACAGTTAGTTTCCATTCATTACAGTATTTTTCTAATTCATTGACTTGTCTTTGTAAACCAATTACAGTTGAAGAAAATAGGATAATATCATCTGCGAATAATAACAGAAATAGCTCGATTACATCTGGGTGAAGTTGTATACCATCCGTACAATTCTTCCTAATTTGACTTGCTAATTAATTAATGAACATTGAGAATAAAAAAGGGCTCAATTACACGCACCCCTGTCTAACTCCCGAATGGCTAATAAAACTTTCTGAAATTTCATTATTGTTCCGAACACACACTTTGACATTCTCATAAATACTGCGTAATAATCTGTTCATTTTTATACTCAAACTATGTGATTTCAATAAGTTCCATAACTTGTTTCTTTCAACCGAGTCAAATGCTTTGGCAAAGTCAACAAAAAATACGTAAAATTTCCCCCCTTTGGTATATAACTATTTTTGTATTAGGGCTTGTAGGGTGAAAATATTGTCGATTGTCGAGTAACCTTTTCTGAATCCTGCTTGTTCTTCGCTAATTTTATCCAATGTCTCTGCCCAAAAAACTAGTCGCTTGTTAATAATAATAATTTGTGAATACTTTACCGAAAATGCTTAGTAGAGTAATGCCTCTGTAATTGTTCATACCGTGCGTATTGCCTTGTTTATGTATCGGGACAATAACTCCAAGGGACCATGTCTCAGGAAATGTTCCCTTTTCCAGGATCACATTGAATATTAGTTCTAAATATGGTAGCAAAATATCCGCGGAATTCTTAAAAAATTCAGGGAGGGTTTTTATCTATTCCTGGAGTCTTATTACATTCAAGGTGGTGGATACTGTCAATAATTTCTTCTTTGCTAATGGGCGAATCAAGAATTTCATTCAATTGGCAAACTTTATATCGGGTTCCGTTTGTGATACTGTCTGCTCTCCGTTTGGTTCTGAATCAATCAAAGTTTCAGTCCAACCGGAAAAAGAGAATAAATCTTTAAAGTAATCATGCCAATCTCTGATGCCTATATCGTTTGTTGTACGTTGGCCGTACAAGTTTTTAATTTCGGACCAAAATTGTTTAGAATTATTAATACTCTTTTCTAAGCGTTCTTTTCTACCTATAAAATAGGCCTGCTGCTTTCGCTTACAAGTTGCATTATATTTGTTCCTGACAGTATGGAATTCACGAAGATTATCGGTGGTTTTACTTTTTCTAAAGTGGTTAAGGGATCTACATCTTTCTCTTTTTAAAAGATCACATCCGGCATCAAACCATTTAAGCGAATTTTTCTTAAACACATCATTTTTATTGTTTCCAGTTTGTTTTTTCATACTTTCAGCAGCTAAACATAGGGCGTCTGCTAGGTAGCTAACACTTATATCTATATTCGACATTACAGAATCAACAGATTTGTCAAGTAATTCTTTGATAGAATCAGTCAGGAGATTATCCCTAAATGTTTGTAATTTGGTGGTGTCCCAAACGAACCTGAATGATTTCGTATTATTTTCTTGCTCATGAGTTAACGGACGTTTTTGAAGCGCACGTAATTTCAGTGTGACTGGGAGGTGGGACACTCAGGGCGAGATTCTATACCGAAGTCAATAACACTGTCAAACAGTGACGAGGAAGCTAAAATATAATCAATAACACTAACTCCATTAACACCTAGAAATGTAAAGTCACCAATGTTTTCATCTCGACCGCATCTCCCATTCATAATATGGATGTTTAGAACTGAACATAGGTCTAAAAGACATTTTCCAAAGTTATTTACGAGTTTATCACAGGAGAAGCGTTCTAGATTAAATGAATCAACTATGAAATCCCACATAGAATTGCTGTATGTGTCGGTGAACTCAATAATATCATCTTCTACAAAATCACATTTAGTTCCTGTTCTGGCATTAAAATCACCTCCGCATAATACAGACACATCATCTAATTCTGATAAAGTGTCTAGAAGGTTTTCTTGGAAAATAGTGATACCATTTTTGCAATGGGCGCTTATCTTGTCATACCATGTTGAACCCTCTGGGTGGATATAGGTACATGGATAGAGGAAGTCATGCTCATATCCACATAATGTTTTATCAAATAAAATGAAAATAGCATTTTCTGTAATCTTAAACCATTTAATATGGTTGCTTATATGTTTTTTAATTAGTACCATAATCCCACCAGAGGGCCTGCCATAAGTAGAAATTTTATCTGCATCTTTACTAAATATTTGGTAATCTTTGAGAATATTTTCTAAGTCAATATTTACACACCATGATTCTGTTATTCCGACAATATCAAAAGAATAAATATAGCTTAAAAAGTCAGTGTCTGTTAGTTTCTTAGAGATTCCTGAAATGTTCCAAAATATTAAGTCCACAAAACTGTTTGAATCTTCAGAACACTGTTCCTGTGAATGGTCGTTATCACATTGAAGCGTCTGATAATCCCTGCTGTGTGACGTCACATAGACCCGGCCCCGCCCCTACAATGCGTGTCCCTTGTCGAGTTGTGAGTGTTGGATCTGAGGTTGCGTCTTGGTCGCACATCCTGTCTGCGGTCCCTCACTCCCCTTTCAGACTCAGAAAAACATCTTTCTGGGCAGTGTCTTCTCTGCGTTCCCTGACAAGCTGATTTCCTTATATTCAGAACCATGAACATGTTTTAATTTGTTTATTTAGTTATGGTGGCTTCTGGAGATATGATGTATATATGTAAATGTATAAATATCACTTGAGTTACACGCGTGGATTAAACTAATTTGCATTTATCATTATGGCAGTCTTTGGACCGCTAGTTTTAGTGAACTATTGATTGCATCATAACATATTTCAAAGGGCCATGAACATTTAATCAAAGTAACATATATACTTTTAAGTGACAAGTGGCAAAGATCAACCTCCCTTCACAAGTCATAACTTCCGACAGTTTTCATCACCTCTCTGCATTTCCTTAACTTTGTGGTGCTAGCATAGTAAGAGCTCGCAATAAATTTGGGGAGCAGCACAAATGCAGCAAGGCTTAAATAAACCAGATTGACGCTAGTTATGATAACATGTATTACGCATGTGGTGAACGATAACCGGTGTCATATATATGATATATGCACAAACGGACAGTTCTCTGGGTAATTGTGTGTGATTCATATGTAATAACATGATAATACGGAATGTATTAGATTTTTTTACGAAACTTGGCAAATATAACTCTCATGCTCCGGTAATTAAAACATTATCCTCGTTCATATGACAAATTATGTACATTTCTTCAAAGGTGCATGACCGTTATCCAAGAGATCATAGTGTTACAGACCCTTTCGTTTGATTCTTAATCACTCAATACTTACCACATATAACGCTGGCCCATATGGCTAGGAGAGAGACTGAGAGCTGTAATAAGGAATAACGGATGATTAATAATTGACTAATTCACTTTATACAACTTGTGACAAATGTAATTATTTGGCGACGCTCCCACCTATATTGGGAGTTGTTAGCAGTAAAGCAAACAACCCCCATTGCACAAGAGAAGAATTCTCTCTCAGGTCGCGATCATATTTATAACTCCAAACACATACTGCCTGTAACTGTATCCCGCCACTGTTGCTTTCTACCATTGCAACCTTGGCATAAAATGCACAGCGAAAGTAAGCACGGGGGGAATAGCAGAGTTATGTTACCTTCAGAGCAAACCTCTAAAACACCTGTTAATTGCAATTACATATTCACTTTCAAGGAAATTAGTTCAATAACCACTTACGTGCATCGTTCCTGAAGGGGGCTCCGCCGCCGATAATCTGGATTGGCAATGACCTCTGACCTTTGACCTCTACCGCGGTGCTCTCAGAAGGTCAAGCAGAATGAGTTGATTTAAATATCAGCATGTATAGTGGTGATGCATAGACTGGCTTAGTTCGTGAAGTATTTATTTTGTCAATAGGTTAATTTCTTCTTCACTTTACAGTTAGGATGTATAGCTCCATGTGGAATAAGACATGTATATAGACTGTGTAAAAGGCTTCTAAATAATACACATTCAACCACGATGCTGAAGTCATTCGGAAGAACTTGTGCGACTTACTGCGGAAAACGCCGACTATTTCCGATGTCATCAGAAAACAGTTCATCCCATGGTGATGTTTTTAAACAATTTAAAGCATATGTATTTGACGTTATATCATAAACATAGTCCACGAAAAATACTCAATAGATGTACACTACTGTGTTTTATTATATGACGAGCAATGAAATACTGGGATTTATCAGTGAAATTAACTGTCTATCAAATTTCAGTGAAAATAACTTATATTTTCACTGCGACCAGTGACTGATATAATTTGACGTCATAAAACAATGGTCTGACGCAGCGAATAACTTTTGGAAGGGTGTATACGGTAATTTAAACTGTATATAGTGCAAATTATTGATGTATTGATTTGATATTAACTGAGGTATATTCTCCCAAATAAATTAAATAAAAAAATAAAATTTTCAAGATAACAACTTCTTTGACATGAAAATACACGACGTTTCGGAGTATATACTATTACTTACTCCTTCATCAGGTGGTATGTAAGGAATGTGAGGAATTTATTTAACTAATATGTAGTGGGAAGTTTCTGTCTCTCATGAGTATATGAACAGTCAACGGTCATTCTATGATCATTCATATGCGACTTTTCTATGATCATTTGAAGGTCGTTTAAAGTTAATTTAACGGTCATTCTTTAAACAGTCAACGGCCATTCTCTGGTCATTAATTCTCAATCTATTATCAGACAACATACCATTCAAAGGTAAATTTATAATCATTCAAAGAAGTTTATATGATAATTTAAATGTTATTTCATGATCATTCAGTGATTTTAAAAAATCATGCAAATATTAAAGTGATTTGATTTTAGTGTTGTGTTTATTGTATAGTGACTTATGTATATGTGTCTTTAATCTAATGAAGTATACTTTCCGGTGGTACATATTACATGAGTGGCATATATGAATAATTTACCTCACGGGCTGGATAAGCATCGTATCTTAAAAGTAAGTTATTCATTATATAATTATATAACATATTTAAAGGTATATTAGCACCTCTCGTTTTGTAAACAACCATTGACAAAATATTACTTCATAGCATCCTTATACCCCACCTCCGGTCTCATTGCTATGGTTTATTTTGTTACAAGTGTAGATGTTTTAGCCGATACACTTACACTTTTCTGATATACCTACACTTTTTCTGATATACCTACACTTTTCTAATATACCTACAATTGTTTAACAACTGAGAAATCAATGAGTAAATTTTCAAAATTTCCAAATCTAAGTGATACACTTTATTAAATGTCAGATTATATATGAACACTTATAAATGTTTCATTTGAAACCTGGGATCGAACCTGTGTCCTGTTGCTTTCTGGCCGAACGAACTAACCATAACTAACATAACCACTCATAACCAAATTAATAAGGTTCTTATAATGCGTAATATAATATCACAAATTTCTGTATTTCTTTTTATATGAGAACGTTATTTAATTTTTGGTGCGAAATGTCTAAAAATACTTCTGTTTGCTTCTGTTTGCTCTAAACTTAGGTCATGTTGACATTAGCTGTGTATTTCAGCGAGATGCACGTGCGTCTGCGTTGACAATACCGTCATTGGGCTATATCAATTAGATTTCGAGCCCCAAACATGGGTAACCATACAACGCAGCACGAGCTGATCGGACCCGGGAGTTGTCACAGATGAGGCCGTATTTGGTTTGTGAGTTTCATACCTAAGCTTTTTTACAGCTGTATTTGTTTAGAAATAATATGAAATAGTATATGTTTACACTCGACCGTAAGTGGGGTATAAGGCCGATATACCCATACTTTTCCTCGTGTATCAAATGATACCCTACACTTGTGTAGGGTATCATTCGATACACGAGGAAAAGTATGGGTATATTCGACTGGATGTATATCATTTAAAACTTTTACACTTACAAATGCTGTTTAACAGTATGTTTTAGATGTAATACTTGCAGAACTTTCAAATTACAGGATATTTCTAAAAAAGTCTTTCACTTGTAATACAGCCCAAAAGAAACCCTACCAACAAAACGGCAATATAGTTTAATCAACAAATGATTAATACGACTGAAACATAGTTACATGTTGTGTTCAGAAGCCAACAAACCTAAATTTTCCGTTTTTTGAAACACTATCTTCCTATGTTTAGGAAGAACACTCCTTTTTGAAGAATCGTCGTTTTGGAATGAAGGCAAGATAGGAGAGTGAAATATGGCTGTTTTGCATGTCTTTATTTTTTATGTTTTTATCTTTTTTATTTTTTATTTTTTTATTTCACTTTTTTCAGGTATACATATGCATGTCTATGCAGTAACCAAGCGTCAACGCATTAGAGTCCAAGGTGATACACATTATGGTGTCGACAACACCTTTTATTAACATAAATTCCATATTTTGTAAATTTCAATTTTAAATGTAAACCTTTGTGTCCAAAAAAGCCTCTTGAAATAGCGATTTTAGCACCCAATCGCTGTTCCAACAAGCGTACAAATAAAATTATCATACCATTTTCACGAAACATATACTTATCCAAGACATTAAAGATTGATTTTGATTTTGATCCAGTTGAAAATGTTGTAGCATTTCTTTTGGCCGCTAGCTTATATACATTGGTAAGAGTAAACATATCACTCTTAAAAACAAAATGGACCATCACATATTGTCAAGTATTCTCTTCCAACAGAGGTAACTCCCTTCAGATTTCCGATCCTAACCTTGAAATCGAGCGATGCCATTGTAAAAGTGACATTTGCCAAAGATACGTCATAATGATAAAATAAACGTAAGACAAAGTTTTCTCATTCTTTGAAGTTACTCGGTCGACATGACCACCGAAAGATGATTTTCCTTGGTTAATAAGCAGGGATGCAGTATGAAATTCCGCTTTCCTCCGCTAGGGGATTTTGCTTCTGCAATCGATTTCAAGCGATATAGAACAGAGGTTAGGATCGGAAATCTGAAGGGAGTAACCTCTTTGGGAAGAGAATGATTGTCAAGACGCTGGTCCTTCTTTTCCAAAGCTCTCTCAGTGCAAATAACGTCTTAAGCCAATGTTAATTTATGGTACTTACTAACGGTGTTAGCACTGAAAATTAAGGCCCTCGCTGATTATTTATTAGTGAGGAAAAGTATCAGAAAGGCAACGGAATTTGAAACGTTTTTGAAATACAAGTAGATGAATACAATTCATCGCACAATAAATAAACTGCAATTGCTTTCCGTGGACCTGATTCGCTGAACACTGTCACAGAGATTCAGTTCATACCTGCATAAACTTAATTTCGTGACGTCACATCAAATTTAGCCACGCCCCCATGACGTGACGTGCATAGCTAGTTGCGTTGTGGATTTTCATTGGTTAAAATGATGCAAACTTGGCGTACGCGGACTTACAATTTACAATTACAATTTTAAGTTTATACCTCCATAAACTAAAGTCTTAATTATAGATAAACTTCCCTGAACAAGGCATAAATCGCGCCAGTCTCTATTACTTATTTCAGTCTTGCTGCAGTTTCTTTGCTATAGCCTATCGCCCGGCTGCACCTGAACTGAAGGGAACGCTCTGCTACGATAGCACAAAAAGTTAACGAAATGCAGCAATTCTTAAACTAGACAGTGATGGAGACTTGTGAGAGACTTGCTGGGCGAAGTTGATTATAAATGAGCACGTCTGTTTGCTTGTATTTCATCCATCCTAGTTTAACACTTGAAAAATTGAAAAGGAGCAATTTTTTAGAGAAAATTCCATTTCTTAAAGTCTCCTTTTCAATATTTAATAATATGGTGATATTTTCAGAATAAATACTTTTTTCATAATCTGAGTGTCAGACTACATCCGTCCATACGTATCCTCTTTGTACGACATACTTATCCTTAAGTCTGTATGATTTGACTTATCTGTTACCGTAAGCTTTGCTGCAGTTCGTCAACTTTTCTGTGCCAGAATAATATGAACATAACTTGCCATGAGAAGCGCGTGTATTGACCAGTCTCTATTCAAATTCAAAGTGAAATAGCTCGAATGAAGAATGACATTTAAAACAGAGCCCCTTGCAATTAATATGCATGTTAATATGCATGTTAAAATACTCCTAAATTAAACACTACTTGCTGTTCTTCTAATTTTTCAGACCAAAATGCTGATTATCATAAAGATGTGGATGTTTTGTTTAAACTGACAAGAGAAGTACTAAGACAAATATTGTCTAATACTCCATTTCACTGAGGGCTACGGTGTCTGCGGTGGCGATTTTGGCCAACAAATTCTATGACAGATCATCATATTTTCACATGAATTTACACGAATATTTAGGGTGGAAAATGTCAAATTGATGCGGATTTTGAGATCAAGAGATCGAATCCAGCTACTGACAATTGTTCTACAGTAAGTAAGGTTCGGTGCAATGCTTCATCGAAATCCAGTTCAAGTTCATATATGTTGATCATATACTCACGTACAGAAGAAACTTGACCTCTAACAATATAAGGAATGTGTGCAGATTAATCACCGAATGCCACTGTTTGTTTTTAATGTCTCAACATAATCTATTGACAAGCAAATAAAAAGTTTCAATGATATTTTATTGACCACTGTCGACTGACGCGATGTTCCAACGCCGTTGCTGTTGACGACGCCGTCAGGTAGCGGTTTTGTAGGTGAAGGTTGCGGATGAACTGGTCTTTCTGCGCTGTCGAGCAACCAAAAGTTTAAGTAACGTGATCACGAGAAGCCCCCGTGTCGATCATGACAATGGCACCTTCACTCTGCTCAGCTGTTAGTCTCGACATTCTCTTGTTGTTTTCTAATGACGCTGATGCCAATGGGTTGTAGGGAGTCATTTTATACAAAACATTGCATGTCGTTTCATGCAGATTGTAGAAACCCGATTGTATAGCAATCAGTCGTGTAAAACACAATTTCACATGTTGTGTTCATGAAGCCAATTTCCAGTGTCCATAAAGTCAGGAGAAATCAGAAAGTATTTTTTCATAATATTTAAAACGACAGTTTTGCTTTTGAACAAAAATATGGGTTTCAAGTTCGTAACAACTGATCTATCGAATTGTAGCACTTGGTTTTCCTAAAATTGATATATAGATATATAGATTTTCATAGTTTCCTTACAAGTGATCTAAAGACATCCAATACTTGAATCCTAGTTAATATCAACAGGGATCTGTTCCATAACAGTGAGCGATTATAGTCGTTCAATTGAGCGAATTGAGAATTCATTCTCTCCTGAACGACACAGTGCGATGCCTCGAGGTTTGCTGCTTTGCTACGTAGCGCTACATATAGATATCTTAGTAGTAGTTTAATAACAACTGATCTATATTCATAATTTTGTCATAGTTTCCTCATTATGTCGCTTATTGGGTTCTTGGTATCAGTTGGTAAGTTGCTAAGTGGGTAGTTGGTATCAAAAGGCACGTCGGTGATTTGGTAGTTGGTATCAGAAGGCACGTCACTGATTGGGTAGTTGGTATCAGAAGGCACGTCATTGATTGGGTAGTTGGTATCAGAAGGCACGTCACTGATTGGATAGTTGGTATCAGAAGGCACGTCACTGATTGGGTAGTTGGTATCAGAAGGCACGTCATTGATTGGATAGTTGGTATCAGAAGGCACGTCACTGATTGGGTAGTTGGTATCAGAAGGCACGTCATTGATTGGATAGTTGGTATCAAAAGGCACGTCACTGATTGGGTAGTTGGTATCAGAAGGCACGTCACTGATTGGATAGTTGGTATCAGAAGGCACGTCGGTGATTGGCCACATATCGGGGCTTTTAGTTTGTCAATTTAACTTCATTACGTCTATCATGTGCGTATTTCCTTTTGATCTTTTCACAATGATTACTCTTGCATTTCGAAAACTCGGGTGATATCACATTAGCCACGAATATATCACTTACCCTTTCTCTCTCTTTTATTGGATGACAGTACGGATATATTCAAGGTAGAAGGTTAAAGCATCTGACAATATCCCTGCGTGTTTAAAGCTTTTTTTCAAAACTGTTAGGTGCTAAAGCATAAACAAACCCTCGCTGAAATTTTCTAGACAACACTGGAATCGTCATTTTTCTACTTTATACTCAAATAAGTAACAATTTCCATTTTCAATATTAAGATTATACTTTTAACTATTAAAAACTTATAATATCAAATAAAAGGGGTTTTCGAATAAGCAGGGTTCAATTTCATTGGGTGGACCGTTACTTTTTTGTTGGAGTATATACAATGTATGAGAACATAGTTGCTGTCTGCTCTCATACCCATACTTATTATTATTGATAAATTCAGTATAAATGGGCCATCGTTACAACCACACTAACAACTGATATCAGAAAGGACGTCGCTGATTGGCTACTGGAACCCGATCTGAGCACATCGTCCCAAAACGTGCACTGTTCAGACCGGTAGCCTCCATCGTGAGTCTGTTCATGGAGCGATAACTCTATGTATTCTTCCTCGCCCGGGGTGTACTTCGGCCACGGAGTGTTACCTTGGTTGTTTGGGTTGCTGTGTGAAGGCGAAAGTTGAAATTACAATTTTTAACACAATAAGATTTTTTTAAATATTAGAATATACCAGAGTGGGTCGAGTGGCCACTTAAAAAATGTAGTCTTTATACTTTTGGTATTTCATGAAATTACTTTTGAAAATATATAAATTCACATATATCACATTCATCCCGGAAGCGTGCTCACCTTTTATGTAGCGTAGTGCAACAGTACTATCATGTTAATTCGTTTTGACTGTAAAATCTCCGTGAGTTTGGTTTAACATGAGTTCATGCTTTTAAAATTATTTTTTTAATTTTTTTTTTTATGTTTTAAATATCGGTGGATTTAAGTACAAGGTCGAGAGTCAGAAACATAATTGGTTTAATGCTAAGGTGGCTTTTATTATAGGGTGCCACGTCTTCACGTACCCAGTTTTGGCAAAGTTGGTGAGATAACGCATCACCCTGGTTGAGAACCTTCTCTCCTCCGACGCGTAGTTCTTGGAGTTGTCCTGGGCGATTCCGAAAAAGAACTGGAAATACATCCAAATAAATAAATAACACATAAAATATTGATTTTTATAAAGAGTTTTGTTTTGTTTTATTCAAAACCAGTAAAATGTGTTCTGGAAGTTGGTTTCAAATGAAAAGCTGACTTGGTTCGTATACATACAATATAAAGCCATTGGCTCTGCAGCTTGATATTCTTCGAATAATATTATTTAATATAAGGTTGATTTTTTTATTTTCCAGAAGTACACAATTCTACAATTTATTTTCCATGGTGGCCAAGGCATATTTTCAAAACTGTTCAGTTTTCCTGGGTGTTAATTTAGTCCTTAAAGAGACAACAAACAAGATTTGAAGAAAGTAGCCTATGTGGCTCAGAATAATAAAATCTACAATTTATAATCCCACTCTGCCAATACGTACAGAAAATTCATCTATCTAGCGAATTAAATGTTTCCTCTGCAAGTCACAAGTCGTGCCAGTCTCCATCACTGGCTTATTCAATCCTTGCTACATTTCGTAGATTTTTCAGTGAAAGTGAAGCATTGTGAAGCTCAGGCGCCATGCGCTGCTTCGCTAACACAGCACATTTAACGACATGCAACAAAGCTGAAATTAGTGATAGAAACTGATGCGAGTTATGAATCCCTAATGGAAGTAGTGAACAGTGTAGTTTGATGAATAGTTTCAACAGGCAGCAAAGTATAGATGTGGTCTAATGTGCTACTCACTGGAATTTCTGCACCATGGATGACCCCCATCCACTTGGGCCACACTTCGTTCGTAGGTCTGTGGTTGTAGTAGTAGTAGTAGGTGTTGGCGCCCAATTTGCTCATACTGTCCGCTACCTCTTTTGTCGGACACTTGAAGAATCGGTCCCCGATCACAGCGTCAATGACATCTCTGTTGCCTGCCTCGTCTTTCGCGTCCACGTTTTCTGTGTAAAAGTCAAATATTCTCTGTTGCTGTTCATCGCCAATATCCGCATTTTCACTTCCGATGGCGGCAATGACATCTTCCTGAGTCTGTCCACTGACTTGATCCGTCCTCGATACAGACTTGAGTCGGTACATCATGAAAAAGGTCCCTTCGTTCTTATTCACTCCAAGGAGGATGTCTTTCTTCTCAAATTCACCCGCCTCCAAAAGATCTTTTGGATGTTTGGGTAAAAACGGAGAGATGGTCGGCTGAAAACTGAAACGGCTACCATCTTTGATTTTGAACTGTTCGTCCTGAATGGATTTAGTGCGTGCTTTTCTCAAGCACGCCATGAAATCTTCATTTACATCGCATTTTAGACGGTCCATAAACTCGCGTGCGTTCCTAGCCGAAGTTTCGGCGTCTTGAAATATATCGGCATAACTCTGAACAATGGCGCGTTGAAAGAGTCCTTCGCTGAGAGGTGACAGGATGTGGTAGACAACACTGACTGCGCCTGCGCTCTCTCCGAACAGCGTAACCTTGTTTGGGTCTCCCTGGAACGCCTTGATGTTGTCCTGGATCCACTCCAGGGCCATCTTCTGGTCCATCAGGCCGAAATTACCTGACACAAAGGATAAGAGATACAGCTTGCCAATGTTATAAAGATCTGACTAGCTTCAGGTCTCGCAGCCAGTCAGCCAATGCAAACCTCTCTGGCAAAAGCTATGGGATGAATCGTCACATCTTCGACTTAGAGACTTATTTCATGGAACCTACAAACTTAAATATTATGATTTTGATTAGTATGATAAATTGACTGAATGAAACACTTTTGGCTTCAAAATGGTCTATCCCATGACTAATTTATTGAAATAAAAATTAGCATTGTGAGTTAAAGAAATTATTAAAAACATCAATAATTATTGTCCTTGGGTTGAAAATACACGTTAAAACTAAGGTTTTTAAATAGGTTCCCATGTTCACTTTAGCAAAATTTGTATCATGCACGATTATGTATGTTAAAATTTCAGTAAATATCTTAACAATTATTGAGAAAATAGATCGATAATCCTAGACTTACATATGGAATTATTCTCCTTGATTTAAAGAAACCGTTTCAACACAGCCAATTATCTTGAATTTGAAATATTGACAATTGTTTGTGTTTGAATGTTCTTATCATTTTAATTTGTGATTTTTTCTAAAAGTCTGTTACTAAAATTCTGATTTGGTCACTTGTAAGAATTAAATTACGCCAACCAACGTTGACTTTTATTTAATAGCGTAGGCTGTATCTCCGAAAAATAGGTAAAAGTTATGATTTGGATTTCATGGATATATAAATGAAAAAAATCTTGGATTAACTCGACCGATGTGGTCGATGTAAGATGTTAATTCATAAAGGAGAAAACAGGGATATGATATTTGGTACTGTTTTTCACTACTAAAGAATTTTGTAAGAGCCGAGAAACTGCTCGTATTAGAACAGAGGTAACGATGTAAGACATCTGAAGAAAATAACTTCTGTGGGAAGAGCATGTGTTAAGCTATGCCTTACGGTTTTGGAGTTCTGCTCCAGAAACAAAAGGCCAAGTTGGGTTTCCGATGAAATAAGAAAAATCTGTGAAGAAGTCGATAATACGAAAAGGCGTATCTACACGATGATTGACCTCTGCTGACGAACTGACTTACAGACGAACAAACGGATGGTCGGAGCCTATTTCAATATCACCCGCCAACTGTATTAGACAGGAAATACAAATAACCAAAGTAGTTATTGGATAGTAACATTGTTTGTTAAAAGTTAAATTCAAAATGAGTGACACATTATTTGAATGAAAAGTTTTCTATTGCTAGATAATTGTTTTATCATGTTATACCATTTATGTTTCTGTAAGATTCAAATTTGTATTTCTTCTGATCAGACAATCGTTAACGAAATAAAGTAGTCGAACTTGGCATAGTGTCCACACTTACCAGGAAGTCTCTTGTCACCGATGCTGAGGAAGCCGAGCGCCCCCAAGCGGTAACTGATGGAAACAACCACGAGGTTACCTTTATCAGCGAGGACCTTCCCATTGGAATTAGCAAGAGCAGCAGAACCCCTGTAGAAACCTCCCCCGTGGATCCAAACCTGGAAGCAAAATCCATGACGTTGGGTTTAAAGGCACAAACTCACATTTTCAGAAATGATTGTATAAATTGAGGTAACATCGAGGTAACACGAAGAAGACTCGTTACGTATGTTGTACATCAGTCTGATTAAAATCGACTGTTTTCCGTGGAATAAAAATTGCAAAATAGTGCATCTACCGGGATACGAACTCATATCGGTCGTAGGTTCAACGCCAAACCGTCTGATGAAAGCCCGTAGACTCGCGTGTTCGAGCTCAATTCAAGTAGCCATCGGAACATGAGCCTATACAGGGTGTCCTCAGACCTTGTGGAGAGGAATCTACAGAATTTGTTCGTATCCCGGTAGATGCATAATTTTTGCAAATTTAATCCTCGGAACAAGGTCGATTTTAATTAGACTGGTTGCACATATTGTAAATATTTGTGTACCAACATATCTACATGCAATAATAAACTGATTCTGACAACGTCGGTTTGGCATGCAACGTTACAGCTTTTGCATGAACACAGAAACAGATCGCATGTGGCAGTGCATTTCATAATGCGTTAACACACGAATCGACCACATTTGGTACCCATGTCGCACATTTTACAAATTAAAAGACTTAAGGGAATAGAAATAATTACAATTAACGTGTTCTTGTTGTGGTTTTTTACTCCTACATCTTTAGGATGTCCTGTGTGCAAATTGACCGGTATTTGGGGTCACAGGGTTATCAAATCCCTCATTTAGAATCCCCATTAGCCGAGGAGTCTCCACATAAAAAATTCAGCTCTCTAGAGTCTTTGGTGCTGGAGAAGAAGTCGAAAAAGCGAAAAGTTTACGAACGGACGGACGGACGGACGCCGGACGCCATAAGCCCATCAGGCTTTTCAGTCCAGATGAGCTAAAATGGCGGAACATGTTCGCACAACATATTCGCGGTACATGGCTGAAATTGTGAAAGAAAGAATTTCTTTTCGTCCTCGTTTTTCTTGCATGTTCAACATTTTGATGCTTATACAACATCAATTAAGCCGCTCGCAGATTATCGTTTCGAAACCAGGTACCCATGTGTATTACTGGATCATCAGAGACATATATTCATAAGGTTTCTTACCCAAGGTGACATGTCTTTGAAGGTCGTTTAGAAGTGGCAAACATGAGATCAAGAAGATTAACTGGATATAAAGTGAGTAGGTGTAACTAATACAAATTGGTAAAATTTCCGTCCAATCACTTTGTATCCAGTACATCAATAAAGCCTACACACCATTGTTTATTCAGCAATCAAGTATGTACTCCCCTTATGTTTTATTGTAAATCCTCAATGTATACCATTATCATGCATTTTAATATATCCATTATCCTCAACAATGTTTTCTTTGCTGTATAAATGTATCCCATTTTGTTAGTTCTAACATTCCATCTGACGAAGGAGTAAGTATATACCCCGAAACGTCGTTTATTTTCACATTATCCAGAAAGTTTACCTGTTCAAGAGATATCATGTTCTACCACGAGCCTATAACACATATATCTCGGTGTTTGGAGTAGGAATCAAGCCTTCAAACTCGCAGATCAAACCACGTGCATGAAAAAGGAAGACTCAATATATTAATTCTTAATTATTGTAATGTTTATTGTCAATATGGTTTCTTTTATGACTATAGAGGTTAAAGTCGCCATAATGCAATTTTTACACCGTTATTACCATTAAGGACAATTTGTTTGTTACCCTATAAAGTAAATATAAATGACATAAACTATCATTATAAATGGGAAATTGAAAAAAATAAATTTGAAAAAAAACCTGCTACTGTCCCTTTAAGGTTTCCCCTGCGGTTGTTAATATGGTCATCTGTCTATGTGCTGCTATTCACACGAATTCAAGAAAACACGAAATGTAACAATTATTTTAGCACCCCAAGTGTATTTTAACAGACATAAAAATAAAGGCAGCGTTCTCTGATGTCTGAAGTACTTCTCTAAAAGAATATGTGTCTATCAAATGTATTCACAACCTATTTTTTCAGACACCAATTTTCTATGTTACACTCTTTTAAAAATGTGGGGACGTTTCTTTTGCACGTGAGTATAATTGCCAATTTGGTAATACAAAACTTATCACACTCGAAAGTGTGCTTTATGACTTTACGAAATTCGTGCTTTCGCTCGAAAATCTTGGAGTTATACACAAACAAAATCAAGTCTTCTGATTCACTAGAGCGCAAGCGAATTACGAAGCCATTACGATAAAGAGGAATATCCGCTGTAACAAACTAGGCCAATGATTATATGCTCAGAGCGGATCATCATTATTAGATATTTTGTAAACGCAGAGACATTATAATTGAACCTAATTACCTGACGACAAACCATTACCCGTGGTTGTCATAAAGGGCCTGACAAATGTTTGACACTGAACTTTTTACGATTTTATACTAAATTGAATTGAAGGAACCAGAAAAAGCATAACTGAGGTAATCGCATCCTCGGTCACTGAGGGCTTAAAAGGAGGGTTCTATCGGGGTATTTTTTGTGGAAGCGAAATTCGAGGATGTTCTCGTTTACACAAATATGATATAAATACATGATGACACAGTAAAACTAAAATATATTAATGAAGTTAATATTTTGATGACTTTATATTTTTACAACTTGATAAAGACAAGCGCATATTTGTTAAACAATAAAAACAATGAGAACTGAAGCCATTCATCGGCGCTGCGAGTGGGGAAAACTTCGCTACGGACTTAACACATATTGTTTATTCGTTTTAGTATATGTTATCTGTTACTATGTGAAATTTCTATCATTGTATATGTTTAATTTTTAAAAAAGTGTAAAATTGGGTTAAATATAGCGTGTTTCATTTCACGTAATGCAAAGAATCCAATATGGCAGATGCTGCCGAAAGATCGGTGATAGAACTTTCCCTTTAATGTAATACTCTACAAATGTCACCCTTGAGACTTTTCTTCTTCGGTCACCCAGAGCTTAAAGGCATGTTGTTGTGACTAAAATAAAGTGATCTCACGAAAAGGTAAATATGTGTTATCAATGGCTGAATAATACTCCTCATTCAATAAAAAGAGTTCCCAAAAGAATGTACCTTGTTTGATCAATCCATGAGAGCCCGTTTCCTTTGGATCGGCCATTTTAAGGTGTTCACTTTAAAATGGCTGCTCGGAGGTAGTTCAGGTGATCTGAGTGATGTACCGATACCTAAATACTCAGAGTGGATTTTTTTTATTATGGCACCGTGATGGAATGGTCAACCATCTTGAGTTATTGTTTTACGCTGCTTGGGCAATATTTCAGCTATTAGTGACAAATGTTTGGAAACATTAACGTTGCTATTTGAATTTGTCAAAACAATTGACCATACACAAACTGATAAAGAAGACCAAAACTGAAAATAGTTTATTTTTGCACCATTTATGTCAGACATATTCGAAGTGCATATGGCAATGAGAAAGAACCTTTACAGTCTAAGGCTACAGTTAAAGGCCTTTTATCAAGCCCCATGGTCACTTTTCGGATTTATTAAGAGGGGATTTCAATTTGAAAATTACTCGACTTTAAGTTTCTGAAATCGCCCATTAAATCACTTAATTAAAACCAGCGTTCAATTACCGTCGACAAACGGTTGACGAGTCACTTCAAAGACAAAAAAAGCCTTCTATGACGTCACTCCCGACACTCATGTATGCTATAACATGTTATTTCAACGTGTTTTAGCATCTTTTTAACTGTCGGTTTAAATTACTAATCTTTATCAAAATACCTCAAATCTTCCATATATCAAATTCTTAGATATCCAATGTAATTGTAGTGACAATCAACTAGAAGCTAATTCATCAGACGCCCTACGCCTCTCACACCTTTCCTCGTGTGCAGGCTATCGCAAACACATGGCCATTCACGCTTCAATACACTCCCGCCCTAATCGCATAAGAAGCTAAACCTGGGTTATAAAAGTTGTCTTGATAATCAAAATCAAAGTGCATATTGTCTCGGTTTTATGCTAATTTGATCCCGATATATAATGCACATAGAGATTATAATCTTTCATT
The DNA here is from genome assembly GCA_936450465.1 of Gibbula magus. Classification (NCBI taxonomy): domain Eukaryota; kingdom Metazoa; phylum Mollusca; class Gastropoda; order Trochida; family Trochidae; genus Gibbula; species Gibbula magus. Next base: position 58,074,195 of record OW388295.1, on the reverse strand, counting down.
CTTTCAAAAAATGCATTACAGCTGAAAGAAAGCTGAAGAAAGAAGGTAAGTGTAGTCGATGTTTGATTTCATTGGATAAACAAGAAGGGAGATAATGCATGATATGATTTTGGCCATTAGGGGGTTTTGCTAGACCCGAGAAAAATGGCCAATTTAGAACGGGCGTGATCACACCTTTGGAGAGAGAATCGTACTGGCATGGACAAATTTTAACACTCACCATAACGTCCATAAGCCTACCACCAGAGGCACTTAGCCGCGGGGTCCACACGTTCAGGTATAGACAATTCTCCGATCTCCATCCCGGGGGGTTCCACATAGTCGACCCGTTGAAGCCACCGAATTTAGTATCAAGGGCCTGGATACATGATGGGGCGAATGTCTTCGCCTCGTATATTTCTTCTGAAAGAAAGAGGGGTGAAATGGGTAGTCATTACCAGTCGAGTCATCATTAAACAGTTACATTCGTCAGTTTTACTTGGGGTTTTGTTAAATTTTCTCGCCACCTTTAATTCTCAAGAAAGTGGTGGGTCAAACAGCAAGGCGATTACCAGACACTAGTTATTGTTATTGTAGCGTGTGATGTCCTCATATCTTGCTCAACGAGTTGTTCCTTGGTGATTGCTGACTGGGTCGTTCATGATTACTGATGGGGTCGTTGCTAATTACTGATGGGGTCGTTGCTGATTACTGACTGAGTCGTTGCTGATACCGCCGTTGCTGATTACTGACTGGGTCCTTGCTGATTACTGATAGGGTGGTTACTGATTACTGATAAGGTCGTTGCTGATTACTGATGAGATCGTTGCTGATTACTGATGAGATCGGGGCTCATTACTGTAGTTATATGAAACTCTTTAAAATGTTTAAGTTGTAAAGTATCAAACTTATTTAATATTTCCTAGACGCCAATCCGAAGGATGGATACATTTCCCTATGAAATTATCTGGGGACGATCTCTTGAATATAAGCCTCGACTCTTACCATAAGACATTCTAATTCTACAGTCGAACTTGTATTAGCGGCCACCTCTATAGAGCGGCCACCTGCTAGTTACGGTCACCCTAAAGTCCCACCGAGCGATTTTACGTTATATTTTACCTCTATAGAGCGGCCACTTGTTAGATGCGGCCAGCGGCCACCCTAATTAAGTCCCGAGCGAAGGCAAGACTTGTTAGTAACGGCCATTTGCAATCACATGACTGTCACGTGATCGGGAAGTACGCTTGATCACTCACAGCAAGTGACTTTAGAAAGAAAGTATTGAGAGCGTGTATAGAAGGTTTCCATTGCGAATCAAGAAATGTCTAGATAGTTCAACAGAGACACACGCAAACTTCTTGATACGCCAACGATGTTTAGAAATCTCTAGGGTACTTTCTTTCTTGCTTAACTGTATCTAATTATTCAAACGGGTTCCAATACATCAACGACTAGGGACGCAATTACCTGGCTGGAGGTCCACTGGTTCAGGATTAGCAAATCGCAGGTTGCCAACAGGTGGTTTAGCGAATGAGATGCCAAGAAACTCATTGACGTAGCCATTTGCTCCACTGACATAGTTCCCTCTGTATTTGGCTTGTTTCAGACTCACTAAAGGACCAGCGGCCAATGTTCCTGTAATATATATATTCTTATTAGGAAAAACATATTTATCATCCAACATTTCACTGTACACATTAACTTTTTCTTTTAGCTCTAGTGGTATATTCATGCGATATCTCGAATCCAGAATGAAATAGTGCCATTGCATAATCAGTTAATGACATACAAAGAGCCATCAAGGATGTTAATGAAGATATAGGAAAATTGCCAAAAATCTATCTCCGTGAAATGTTTACACTTAATTTTTCCCAATTTTGTTCGATCCAAAATAAGCCGAGAAATAACACTAATTAGTAAAGGTGTTTTCCAGTCTTAATATAGATCCAGTCTATTATTTTCAAGCGCAAAGCATTATGGTCTAACTCTCACACTGTATACAAAGACACGAAAGAATAACAAAGTTTATGATCAATGAAGGAAATTGAAATATATAATTGTTGGCGGTTATTTATTTACAACTTCATTTAATTATGTATTTGCTTCAGAAATTGGAATAATTGTTTTACCCAAATAGGTATTTTGCTTGAATTTTATAATTAATGAGATTAAATAAAATTCTTTGCCGGTCTTATCTCAATAAAAAAGTACATTAAACAGGCAATATATTGAATTGCATATTCTCAGGACATTTAGAAACATTGTTTATAAAGCAATCGTCACATTCAGAACCCTCCCTTTAAATACCCTCGGCAAGCCCGATGTTGATATTTTTTTTTTTTTATATCAGAAGACATTTGAATGAGACCTCGTTTATCCAGACCCCGTATATCCGAAATTACGACAATCAACACGGATGTCTGTATGTCTGCAAGCACTTCTATACTAACGATGATTCGCTTTCATGTCATGTTTTACTAAAACCAAACCCTGCGGATAAACGGGGTCTGAATGTGTATTCAAACTGAAATTTTTTGGAATGATTTTTATGATCAATTTACACAAGACTTTTACTATATAATGTTTATATTGTTTATATGGCTGGTTTATATTTCTATACTGGAAAACTGTATTCAATGTAATATAACTTCCCTCGGGATAATAAAGAATTATCAGTTCTTTATCGCATGTCTCTCATCAAATAAAGGGATCATGTATCATAATGTACGTATACTTTTATTCAAAATGATATGTACATTTCGTGACAAAGATATATTTACGTTTGTCCCAACTTAACTTTTGTTAAATCTACTTGAATCACACACAATGGAAACTCAAACTTAAACAATGTATACATGTTGATTATGTGCTCATGTGCTCGTATCAAAACGCCATTTATTTATTTATTTATTTATTTATTTACTTATTTAATTATTTATTTATATTCATTCATTCATTCATTCATTCATTCATTCATTCTTTCATTCATTCATTCATTCATTCATTCATTCATTCATTCATTCATTCATTCATTCATTCATTCATTTATTTATTTATTTATTTATTTATTTATTTATATATTTATTTATTTATTTATTTATTTAGTACCCACATACGGAAACATAACCCTATCATTCCGGAAATAAAAAATGCATACCCGTTCACATGATAAATTATGGGATGCAACTATACACTTGGAAATTAATTCAGCAACACCCACTTTTTTTTAACACCAATCGTTCCAATTTGAACCAATGCTACAATTTGAAATAAGACAATATGTCAGGAAAATTGTTTGTGGATTTAGGTAGAACAATCAGTTAGCAGTGTTGAAACGAAAGGTCACTAAAATAACGGTTCACTGTCTTTTTGATAACAGCTTTTACAATAATTTGGCATTTTGGTGTCAAAATCCAAGCTCCATTATGAAATGTAATGAAATTCAATAATTGTTGCTGTAATGAGATTTGTGTCATTCTTTCAAGTGAAGTGATTACACTTTACTAACTGACGTTTTAACAAAAGTCACTCGTTAAAGCAGTATGCACCTTCAAACTCAAACTCACAAAATCATGAAACTGTCAATTTCAATAAACGTGTCTCAATGAACAAATATGGTCACTACTTAAGGCATTGGCTTATCAAGAGCGAGTAGAAGTGTTTAATAACAGATTGAACTCAAATAATCTCAAATTTATTCACAGATCATATGGTTGTAGGCATTTTCCCACTTATCGTTAAAAAGGAAGTTTAATGTCTGTTTAGCTTCTTATCACGAATGATAAAATATTTTTGACTTGGTATCAAAAATGTTGTTTACACTAAATCAGTTTTAAAATTTGAGGTGTAGTCTCTCTGCTAGGACACAAGTTATTTCAGGTAAAAATTCAATTCCTTTACATTTTCTCTCACATTTTCATAAATTTTGCATATGGTGGATTTTTTTTTCAGCGAATGGGTAGCTAAATAACCAATTGTTATGTCTGGGGTGATAAAATCGTTCAAGTTATCCTAACGATCCTTGAGCACCACATTTCAATTTACAAACTAGGGTGTTGCTTAATTAATTTCCAAGTGTATATTTAAAGAACGTTTCACTTCTATCACGACGGCTGGTAGTGTTGCAGGGAGAAAGCACGCAAAACCATTTTGGCCATGCATTGCGTTGAAGTATCGCCTTGAACTAGCGAACCACAGGTGGTACTGTCCTGAATTTCAATTAAGCGTTGCACCCAACCTGACTGCATGTGGAACATTTCTCTACAGCAGACAAAGTTGCCAAGCATCTGGTGGGACTCGAACCCCCGATCCTTGATGGGATAACCATTGCGCTATCCCGTCCCTGAAAGTATACTTATACTTACCGCATACAACGCTGACCCACGTCACTAAGAGGGAAGTTGAGAGCTGTAAAAAGAGAACGAATGATTAGTAATTGATTTTATTAACTTCACTGCACCCATACATCTTGTTCTGCTCGCTAAAACTGTGCCATAGAGTCACAACACTAAATTCAGTCGACAAGCTTAACGGGGATGTAGCACGTTTTTTTGCAAATTGTATTTTCTCAAATTTCCCATTTATAATGATAGTTTATGTCATTTCTATTTACTTTAGAGGGTAAAACCTCTTATTACACGAAATGAGTATCCGTAGTGGTGATAACTGTGTTGGGTATAAAGCAAAACATGCATGGTGGCCATTTTAATGTGAACGCAATTAATTATTTAGAATTACAAAAACGATTCCCATGGCTTTAGCGAACTATGTACACTCATTTTTAATTTGATTTTCTGAAGAGAGAAGGGTGTTTTACTAATGGTGACATTATTTTTCAAATACTTTTCATCGACTTATTTGAGCGAAAAAACGTGCTACTGTACCTTATGGTCCAATCATCTAGTTCAAAAACAAAGTAGTAAGGTGATAGAACAATCACTCAGCCTCCTCGATCACAACTTCCTTACAAGTCATAACGCGTATCAGTTTCCATCACTGGCTAATTTAAGCCTTGCCGTATTTCATAACATTTTCTGTTCTAGCATAGCGGCGCACTGCACCTGAGTTCATAGTTAGCTCTGTTACGCTAGCGCAGAAAAGTTGAGGAAATGCAGAAAGTCTTAAATTAGCTAGTGATGGAAACTGTCGGGACTGCGAGGATGGCTCAATCAGGGTATTTCTATCCGCAATGATTCTTCAATCCCCTGACCCCATTAGTAACTTTTGCCTCGTATCATTGAATGCTGGTTCTCTTCGGTATATATAGTACGTATTTTGTCAGCACATATGCTCATCGGTCTACTTTTCCGGGAATCGCTCGATTTAAAGTAATTATATTGGATGGTTATTTATAGAGCGTTACGAGAAAGAATCTGCTTATCTAATCAGGGTAGCCTTGTGGACACAAATACATGTACTCTGATGAAGCAAAATAAAAGTCACTCAGGTAACGGTTTTATGTAAAATATATTTCTTAAATTTTCTTTGTTAAAAGAACCCCTGCTCGATTTGACTGCAAACTGTGCCCTGAAGTCACAGTGATTGATTTGACAAAATACAAATAGAACGACTGATCACAGAGAACTCCATCATTTAAGCAATCAGAACAACAATGCACGCGGGCTTTAATAATGCTGGAAGACGTATATGAGTGAGGAAACGGACTTTCCTTAGCCATCGCATCATTTTGTCAGCCTGTGAAGACCAGCAACATTTTTTTCCTTTTTCTCAGGCCTTATCATATGACATAATGTTTGTCATATATATTAAGTGTACACATGTGAAATTAACAACCCATGTCTTTGCATGGACTGAGGTCGAATATATGAGGACACATTTTAAAGAAAACACAACACTAACAAGTGTAAAATACTTCCTTTAAAGGTGCATCCATTGTTTTTCATAAACTTTTATTTGGATTTAATACGTTCCAACTCACCACATGTGCTGTCTACAATACAAATGAATTCACTCAGCTTGCATATTTATCCCCAAGCGCCAAACATCATAATTACTAGTTTCCAATTATGCATCTGCAGAAACCGAAACTGCACGCCCAATTTACATGCACAGTAGTTATGTGACCTATTTATTATCAACTCAAATTTGTCTTCTTGTCTGTTATAAATAAGATTTCAAAATTACGTTTGACTCATTGACGCGCGCCACACGCTGTGCATTGTCCGGTTTTCGATCAGAAATCACTACTTTTACCTTCATATCGTCAATTTGCTAAGTATACTATCGTCAAAATTATAGTTTTCGGTAACAGTCGGTACTTCTCGATACAGTAACACCATTTATAACGTTTGCAATATGTGACCCCCAACAACACAATGGATGCACCTTTAACAATGTATGTAAAGCCCTACCCTCACCCTCGCTTGAGTAAATGATTCACACTCACTTCGTAAAGCCGTATAACACTCTTACATAACAATCCATTTCTTTGCAAACTGCACACGTAAGACCGCTACATCCTCTGTTTATTTACCCAGTTGCCAGGCACACTCCGAAACTATATAATCCTCCCAGAAAAAAGTTCTAAGACACAATATGATCTTAGTAAATCTAAGTCGTTATTGATAAGTATAATGTTGTACCGAGTTGCCAAGAACACGAAGCAAGATAATCAAATAAAATTTCGTAATCCTTGTGTGGAACAGGTTGAAGGGAAATAACCCATCTTTAAAATAAGTTAATTACTGTACGGTGCTTGGCAAAGTCCAATCTTTAAACCCCCTGCGAGATAAATAAATAAATAAATTGGCTGAGGACAATTCGAAGCTAATCATATACACTGTGAAGGTATAACCTATTTGCCAAACATCGGTCCTATTGCGCAAGAGAAGAATTCTCTCTCAGCTCGCGGTCATATTTATAACTTCAAACGCATACTGCCTGTAACTGTATAGCGCCACTGTTGCTTCCCACCATTGCAACCTTGGCATAACAAGCACAGCGGAAAGTAATCACGGGTAATCACAGAGTAATCACAGAGTCATGTTACCATCAGAGCAAACTTATAACACCTGTTAATTGCAGTTACATATTCACTGTAGGGTAATTAGTTCAATAACCACTTACTTGCATCCTTCTTCAGCCAGGATTCCACTGCCGTTAATCTGGATTGGCAATGACCTCTGACCTTTTACCGCCTACCGCGGAGTTCTCAGAAGGTCATGGAGAATGAGTTCATTACACTGCCAGCATGCCTATAGCGGCATGGACTACATTTATTTGGTAACTTATCTAGTTTGTCAATAAGCTAAATTACTTCTTCGGTTTACAGATAGATACATAGTTGCATTTGAACTTAGAAATATAGACTGCGTAAAAGGCTCCTAAATAAAACAAATTAAACCACGGTGCTTAAGTCATTCGGAAGAACATCAATATTCACGGAAAAAGCCGACTTTTTCCGATGTCATCAGAAAACTGAAATCGCTTCAGTTGGCGGGTAGAATAGTATACATAACATATTGAGGGGTATAACTTCGTCACCGGGAGGGATGAATAAACATGATATCCCCCAAGGAAACATAGTAACTTTATTATATATGGGCTTTATTTTGTAAATAACTTATTTCAATGGCTATCGCCGCCTTTCCTTTGTTAATCTACGACTACTTTATCAAAGCATCGTCCTTTTTTCTTTATTACATTGGGTGATGTCACAGTCTGATTAAAATCGACCTTGTTCCGAGGAATAACATTTGCAAAAGTTTGCATCTACCGGGTTATAAACCTAGGTCGGATTCTGTCTGTTGTTTTGTAGGTATCTTCTTTTCTTGGAATAACCTCTAATGAGGTCTTACTTCCGAGAATAACCCGGTATGAGGTTTTACTTTTGAAAGTAAGACCTGAACCTGAGGTTTTTTTGAAAGTAAGACCTGGAAATGCACTTAGAATAATTTTTCAGACTTGCAACGCAATAGCCAACAAGCAGCAATTATTATCGAAAATTATACAAAGTTAAAAATTTCCAAGTTGAAATAGCTGGTTTCGAACCTGGCACCCTTCGCTCTCTAAACTGGCGCCTTAGACCGCTCGGCTATGCAGACCGAGATGATGAGTGGAGTTGAATTACTCCATTTATAGTCATACCTTCTTTGCCTCGATATAACGCAACCGAGGGCGACATACCCTTTATAAAAACACGATTTGGGAATCAAAAATTATAAAATGTAAATTTTTACATTTGACGTTTATAAATAGGAAGAAAACATTTCTCCTTCGTATTCTGCTTTTAAAATGGTCTAAGCGGAGGAATTAGGCCCTTTGAGCGTCCGAAACTATAACTCGTAAATTTTGATAGTTGACGGTTTATAAGCTGGAGAAAACACTCCTCCTCGGTCTTCTGCTCTGAGAATAACCTCAAGGTCGGGATAGCCCCTCGGGCTAACGCCCTCGGGGCTTTATCCCTCCCTTCAGGTTATTCTCAGAGCAGAAGACCTCGGAGTCGTATTTTCTCCTTAACATACGAACAGGTTCTGTAGATTCCTCGTCACATTTGGCGTGGAAACCTACGAACGATACGAGTTCGTATCCCGGTAGATGCACTATTTTGCAATTTTTATTCCAAGGAAAACCATCGATTTTAATCAGACTTGGTGATGTCATTGGGTGATAAAGTTCCTCCAGTATGCCCAGTCTAGAAAATTATAGCAAGTTAAGTTTCCTCAGCTTTAAAGTTAAAGTTTTAAAGGGGCAGTAGCACGTTTTTTTCGCTGACATAAGTCGATGAAATGTATTTAAAAAATAATATCACCAATAGTAAAACACCCTTCTCTCTTCGGAAAATCAAGTTTAAAATGAGTGTACATGGTTCCGTAAAGCAATGGGAATCGTCTCTGTCATTCGAAATAATAAAATGTGTTCACAATAAAATGGCCGCCATGCATGTTTTGTTTTATACGCAACACCATTAATACCACTACGGAAATTTTTTTTGTATAATAAGATGTTTTACCATCTAAGGAATATACATGACATGAACTATCATTATAAATGGAAAATTTGCAAAATACGTGCTTCTGCCCCTTTAAGGCCTTATACGTGTTCCTCTCGATCAAGTGATTAGCAACCAATGGTTATCGTAAAGTTACTTTAGCCGATCGCGAGAGGTTTAAAGGGGCAGTAGCACGAATTTCGCTGAAATAAGTTAATGAAATGTATCTGAAATATAATGTCACCGATGGTAAAACACCCTGCTCGCTTAGGAAAATCAAGTTTAGAAATGAATGTACATGGTTCCGTAAAGCCATGGGAATCGTTTTGTAATTCGAAATAATAAAATATGTTCACATTAAAATGGCCGCCATGCAAATTAAGCAACACAATTATTACCACTCTGGATAATTGTTTTTAGTACTAATATGTTTTATCCTTCGTGCAAAGTGCAAATATATTATATATTAAGTAAATATAAATGACATAAACTATCATTATGAATGGGAAAATTAAAAAAAATAAAATTTGAAAAAACGTGTGACTTTCCCAAAAGTGTTGTTATCTCCCTTTATTAAGTAATTTAGAGTTAGCTCTCGTTAACGTCGCCGTCTTCCGGTTAGTAGTTTGTTCAAAATGGCGGACAAAGACGTTTACTATCGATGTGAACTTTGAGTCAATGAATATGAAAGAATTTCGGAAATACTGAAAAGACAGAAACCAAAAGGTAACAGGAATAACAAATCTGATAGCCCGTGCAAAAGGTGCCCATGTTCTAAAGTTACAGAAAAATGCCCCTGAAGTAGGAAAATCTAACGCTGATATGTTATTGTTGTTTACATCGAAGTTGTCTACACCCAGTGGATATCAGATGCCAGATCCTTTTTCATTGCAAAGTGGATGGGGTGATGACATTGAGTTACTGCCATTATTTACAATGAGGGACATTTACAACTACCTCATTTTGAGCACCCATCGAACTGTGGACAGTAAACCTATGAAGGATATTCGTCAACTCAAGGCTGCAATATTTTACGAAGACCGACATGTTCACAGTTTAGCTGTCAACACTGTTTCGGAAGATTGTGACTATATGTTCGTAAAATATTTAGTGATACCATCCCTCCCGACAGCCGACATAAAGAGTAACCCTGACCACCAAGTCTGGGTGTGTTGTCGGAAGTGACTGGCCATGTCAACTCGGCCTATTGCACCTGTGCTGCTGGGGATGTATAGGTTATTTCAGATATATAAAAACTGACGTGCAAAAGAAAGTATAAACTTGGTAGGGGCCATGTTGGTGTAAATTGCATTTCTTACCCCTGGCTACTTAAAAAAATTATTTTTTAATTAAAAAATTAACCAGTCACCAATTAAGTCATTCAGACTAGCGCCGAAAGGTGTTATTGTATCGTGCCATAATCAAAAGCATCTCATTTTTTTTAAATATTGAATTAATCGAAACAAGTGAGTGTTATACTTTCTTTTGCCCGTTAGTTTAGAAGCATTATAATACTGTGTTTCTAGACAACGGTTTGTAGGACGTTTCCGTCAGAGTGAAATAAAGCTATGCATAGTGATAAATAATGTGAAGGGTACTAATGGACATAGTCACATTACATATTCCTTGCTGGAAAAATTGTTGTACTATAAGTAACATACTGTATACTTTTGGAGGAAATAAAAAAAAAAAAAAAGAAAAAAAGATAAATAAATAAATATATATATATTAAACTATAACATAAAACGAACATTTACCACATATTCATTAATAACACTAAATATTTGATGAAAACAGAATTATATTTAAATAGTTTGTGTTAATGGTGATAAAGTGACTCTCTTAAACATGTGATGAACATCATTAACACACACAACCCTTTATTTTTCAGAGCTGGAGAAGCCTGCAATAACGTCTCTGCCCTGCTGTATGCCCTAGAGGACATATCCCAGAAGAAGGAAACAGGACGACTCTCATGTACCTCTACCAAATGCAAGCGGATGATCCCAAAGGATCTGGCTCCTTTGACAGCCGATGAGTTACACCGCATGTCGAGTGGGAGGAGGAGTGTATTAAAGAGGAAAAGGGAGGAAACTAGCAGCACAGTAACTTCTTCAGGTACTGGATCTGATGCATCATGTGATACATGTCTCAATACAGGTTTGCCAAAACAAGCATAAATGTGGACCGATTTAAGCGGCGGTCACAACCCGCCGTACTTGCAAGGACGTACTGTCTACGTGCAAAAACGTGGGTAAAATAGTGGTAGCCGTACGTTGTAAGTACCGACACCGTACGGATTTGGGAGCACGCAGACATGCCGTAGCGGTTTTAGTGCATGCATAACTTTCGCTGCGTGCGAGCTGCGTGCGAGCTGCGTGCGACTGCGTATTTTTCACACGTCCGACTTCCGTGCTTGCACTCTACGGACACTGTGCGCACAACGCGCGGACTCTGTGCGTGTTTTATGTTTTTCAAACGGACACATAATCCACAGACGACACACTTAGCACGTGCGTGCTCCGCACGTTGCAAGTGCGTTGTCAGTGCGTCGTCCGTGAACTTCCCGAGTTCAACTGACATAATAAAATAAGCATGCAACACTCACGTTGCCAGTGCCGAGTAAGCACTTGCTCCGCAAGTACAACGTACGTTGTGCGCACTTTTTTCTGCAGTTATTATGCGCTGCCATTTGAAGCTGCTCTTGCAGCATCAGAAGTGGGAGTCTCTGAGTTGAATGGGCGGCATCTTGAGGCAGCAGCACTGAGAGAGAACCTCTGAAGGTCGCCCTACCCCACCCCTACCCCCTGGGTGCCAAAAATCGGGTTGAAAAACTTAAGTTCATTCCACTTGCACGCATTTACACCGTGCGCGTAAGTAAGGACATCGTGCGTGTGCAGCACATGTAAATACGGCACCCGTACGATAACGTAGCAATCATACGTCACACGCAAGGTGTAAGTACGTTGTAAGCACTTACCACTTGCGCAACGTACGATGCACGTAGCACGATGCAGTTTCGTGAGGGAAACGTACTTACACCTTGCATGTGACGTGCGTTGATTTTGTTACCTCCCTGTGTTTCTCACTTCATCCCCACGTTTTGCAGAAACATGGCCTCCCCAAAAAACGTACGGACAAAAAAACGCACGGTGGGTTGGGACCGAGGCTTTAGGGGGAAATTTATAAGTAATGAAAACAAAAAGAAATGTGGATTCGTTGTTACAACATCTGTTGTGTATGTTGATGTGGAGACTGATGATTTAAACCTTCCGCATTTACCACCAGCTGAGCTTTGTTTTCATGACAGTGTTGATCTTTCATCTCCAAGTTGCCAGAACGTGTTTGGCAATTACGCTGAAACTGTCAACGTTACTGATGAAGGTTCAAGAACAATCGATGTCATGACTAGGGGACAACACAAACAGGAACATTGGAAGGAGGCAAGGAAAGAGAGGATTACTAGTTCTGACTTTGGCAGGATTTGCTTACGTAGATCCACTTGATAAACTTGTACATCATGTTCTTGGTTATGGTCAAGACTTTTCATCAGTTCATACGAGTTTGAGCACTAGCCATGAACCGGCAAAGTTTAAAAACGTGTAAATGATGTTATTCTGAACTGGTACAGTTATACTTGAATAGTTGATATATAATGAGAACTGAAACGACCAACATGAATAAACCACTTATTCAACAGCAACAGTTTAATATCCAACACTTTAATTATCATCTCGTGAAATCTTACACTGATTCCAAGAGGGCAAATGACATCACCTGTACGTGACAGACGATTATAAGTACTCTAATGCAGCTGGTCTCTACACAAGGTAGGTGACATCTTTAGTTTTCCTTTTGTGACTTCTCCCAAAGTCTGGTTTTAATTTCTCTACCCCCTGTCTACACTTCTTGCCTGACCCAACTGAGAAGGTGACTGGACATACAACATCGGGCAATCTCTCTTAAAATGATCTTGTGACTTGCAGACAAAGCATGTACGATCTCTTGAAGGATACGTTTGTTACTAAGATGACCTGACCAAAGTGATTTCCCTTTGAATTTGGCCTTGGTAACCTCTTTTCAAGGTCATCAAGTCTGCTTATAATCTGATTGAAAATATGAGATTCCTTTGAATCTCTCATTGATTCTGTCTTAGAGGGAGCTGGGGTCACCATTCTGACAGCAGGATTCTTTCTGTCAGATGAATCTCCAATAAGTTCTTCATAGCGTTCGATTATTTCAACAGCCTCCATTACAGATCGACATGCTTTGTCAATGCATTGATACTTAAGCTCTGGTTTCAGCATCTTATATAGCCCAGTCAATGCAATCGCTTTTTGGGCTCGACTATCCAGATCTGTGTATGCTCTCTGTGTCATCTTACGCAGATCATCAGCCAACATAGCAATGGACACGCCAGGTAACCTTGTGTGAGACTCCAGTCTGGAAAGCCACTTATCTTTCTGCCGATCATCTCCAAACCGATGGTTTAATCTTTCGACCAAAGAATAGTATGAACGCTTCTCACACGGAGAAAGACCCATGTAATAGGTCCTGACAGAACCCTTTAAACTGGCCGACAACACCAACAATCTTCCCTGCAGCGGCCATCTCCCAAGCTCCGCTCAGTTGATCAAATGACTGAGATACTCATCCCAGTCTGTGGTCCCATCATAGAAATCAGGTCTTATTGAGACGGAAGTTCCCCGTCCAATATCACGGTTGACCGAAGTTCTACTTCTCAGAGGTCGGCCATTTTCATTTCTGTTTTGTCTGTTTTGTCTTTGCGGTGCCCTGCTTCTTTCATAATGTTCGCTATCTGAGCTATCACCCACCACCTCATCAACATCTACTACATCGAAGGAAGTGTCAAGTAGATTTTTATATGTGATCGACCTTTCTCTATCCTCGCCAACACTCTTGAACGAAACTTCAAAGTTAGGTACTTTGCCATTGCCATGGTAATGGATAGTCTTGATTAATCCTTGGTAGCTTGTAAAACTTTAAAGTTCGAAAATTAAAATCTGTAATTATTCTCAGCTTGTTCTTGAAACAATGTCTAATAATCTCGAATAAACTTAGGGATTAATCGTGATCAGCATTTAATATTTATCTGGCACAAAATCTCTAATAACTCGTCAGTATTGAACAACCTTGGAAAATTTATCTTGAGTAACCTTGGAAAATCAGGAAAGACTCGAGAAAAGCTTGAACGACCTTGAGAATTTGGAACGACCTTAAAAAAGCATTTAACTTAACTACATTTCTTGACATCGAGGCTAATAACTTTCTCCAAACTGCATATTTCAGGACCAATCTTGGCTGTGGTTTTCATTACCTTGTGTTCTATCGAATGGTTATTTCGGAGTTCCTCTATCTGTCTTTCTTTTTAATCTATATTCACTCTTACAGAGAGTCGCATAGCCAATTTGGCCGAAAAACACGGAAATTATTCTAAGTCAAAGAAGACCACAAACAACATTACTTGACAGCGAGGCTAATAACTTTCTTCAAACTGCATATTTTAGGACCAAACTTGGCTGAGATGTTCATTACCTTGTGTTCTAGCGAATGGTTATTTCGGATTTCATCTATCTGTCTTACTTTTTAATCTATATTCACTCTTACAGAGAGTCGCACAGCCAATTTGGCCGAAAAACACGGAAATTATTCTAAGTCAAAGAAGACCACAAACTACATTACTTGACAGCGAGGCTAATAACGTTCTTCAAACTGCATATTTCAGGACCAAACTTGGCTGAGATGTTCATTACCTTGTGTTCTAGCGAATGGTTATTTCGGATTTCATCTATCTGTCTTACTTTTTAACCTATATTCACTCTTACAGAGAGTCGCACAGCCAATTTGGCCGAAAAACACGGAAATTATTCTAAGTCAAAGAAGACCACAAACTACATTACTTGACAGCGAGGCTAATAACGTTCTTCAAACTGCATATTTCAGGACCAAACTTGGCTGAGATGTTCATTACCTTGTGTTCTAGCGAATGGTTATTTCGGATTTCATCTATCTGTCTTACTTTTTAACCTATATTCACTCTTACAGAGAGTCGCACAGCCAATTTGGCCGAAAAACACGGAAATTATTCTAAGTCAAAGAAGACCACAAACTACATTACTTGACAGCGAGGCTAATAACTTTCTTCAAACTGCATATTTCAGGACCAAACATGGCTGAGATGTTCATTACCTTGTGTTCTATCGAATGGTTATTTCGGATTCCTCTATCTGTCTTACTTTTTAACCTATATTCACTCTTACAGAGAGTCGCACAGCCAATTTGGCCGAAAAACACGGAAATTATTCTAAGTCAAAGAAGACCACAAACTACATTACTTGACAGCGAGGCTAATAACTTTCTTCAAACTGCATATTTCAGGACCAAACTTGGCTGAGATGTTCATTACCTTGTGTTCTATCGAATGGTTATTTCGGATTTCCTCTATCTGTCTTACTGTTTAACCTATATTCACTGTTACAGAGAGTCGCGTAGCCAATTTGGCCGAAAAACACGGACATTATTCTAAGTCAAAGAAGACCACAAACTACATTACTTGACAGCGAGGCTAATAACTTTCTTCAAACTGCATATATCAGGACCAAACTTGGCTGAGATGTTCATTACCTTGTGTTCTATCGAATGGTTATTTCGGATTTCCTCTATCTGTCTTACTTTTTAATCTATATTCACTCTTACAGAGAGTCGCGTAGCCAATTTGGCCGAAAAACACGGAAAATTATTCTAAGTCAAAGAAGACCACAAACTACATTACTTGACAGCGAGGCTAATAACTTTCTTCAAACTGCATATTTCAGGACCAAACTTGGCTGAGATGTTCATTACCTTGTGTTCTATCGAATGGTTATTTCGGATTTCCTCTATCTGTCTTACGTTTTAACCTATATTCACTGTTACAGAGAGTCGCGTAGCCAATTTGGCCGAAAAACACGGACATTATTTTAAGTCAAAGAAGACCACAAACTACATTACTTGACAGCGAGGCTAATAACTTTCTTCAAACTGCATATATCAGGACCAAACTTGGCTGAGATGTTCATTACCTTGTGTTCTATCGAATGGTTATTTCGGATTTCCTCTATCTGTCTTACTTTTTAATCTATATTCACTCTTACCAAGAGTCGCACAGCCAATTTGGCCGAAAACACGGAAATTATTCTAAGTCAAAGAAGACCACAAACTACATTACTTGACAGCGAGGCTAATAACTTTCTTCAAACTGCATATTTCAGGACCAAACTTGGCTGAGATGTTCATTACCTTGTGTTATATCGAATGGTTATTTCGGATTTCCTCTATCTGTCTTACGTTTTAATCTATATTCACTCTTACAGAGAGTCGCGTAGCCAATTTGGCCGAAAAACACGGAAATTATTCTAAGTCAAAGAAGACCACAAACTACATTACTTGACAGCGAGGCTAATAACTTTCTTCAAACTGCATATTTCAGGACCAAACTTGGCTGAGATGTTCATTACCTTGTGTTCTATCGAATGGTTATTTCGGATTTCCTCTATCTGTCTTACGTTTTAATCTATATTCACTCTTACAGAGAGTCGCGTAGCCAATTTGGCCGAAAAACACGGAAATTATTCTAAGTCAAAGAAGACCACAAACTACATTACTTGACAGCGAGGCTAATAACTTTCTTCAAACTGCATATTTCAGGACCAAACTTGGCTGAGATGTTCATTACCTTGTGTTCTATCGAATGGTTATTTCGGATTTCCTCTATCTGTCTTACGTTTTAATCTATATTCACTCTTACAGAGAGTCGCGTAGCCAATTTGGCCGAAAAACACGGAAATTATTCTAAGTCAAAGAAGACCACAAACTACATTACTTGACAGCGAGGCTAATAACTTTCTTCAAACTGCATATTTCAGGACCAAACTTGGCTGAGATGTTCATTACCTTGTGTTCTATCGAATGGTATTTCGGATTTCCTCTATCTGTCTTACTTTTTAATCTATATTCACTCTTACAGAGAGTCGCGTAGCCAATTTGGCCGAAAAACACGGAAATTATTCTAAGTCAAAGAAGACCACAAACTACATTACTTGACAGCGAGGCTAATAACTTTCTTCAAACTGCATATTTCAGGACCAAACTTGGCTGAGATGTTCATTACCTTGTGTTCTATCGAATGGTTATTTCGGATTTCCTCTATCTGTCTTACGTTTTAATCTATATTCACTCTTACAGAGAGTCGCGTAGCCAATTTGGCCGAAAAACACGGAAATTATTCTAAGTCAAAGAAGACCACAAACTACATTACTTGACAGCGAGGCTAATAACTTTCTTCAAACTGCATATTTCAGGACCAAACTTGGCTGAGATGTTCATTACCTTGTGTTCTATCGAATGGTTATTTCGGATTTCCTCTATCTGTCTTACGTTTTAATCTATATTCACTCTTACAGAGAGTCGCGTAGCCAATTTGGCCGAAAAACACGGAAATTATTCTAAGTCAAAGAAGACCACAAACTACATTACTTGACAGCGAGGCTAATAACTTTCTTCAAACTGCATATTTCAGGACCAAACTTGGCTGAGATGTTCATTACCTTGTGTTCTATCGAATGGTATTTCGGATTTCCTCTATCTGTCTTACTTTTTAATCTATATTCACTCTTACAGAGAGTCGCGTAGCCAATTTGGCCGAAAAACACGGAAATTATTCTAAGTCAAAGAAGACCACAAACTACATTACTTGACAGCGAGGCTAATAACTTTCTTCAAACTGCATATTTCAGGACCAAACTTGGCTGAGATGTTCATTACCTTGTGTTCTATCGAATGGTTATTTCGGATTTCCTCTATCTGTCTTACGTTTTAATCTATATTCACTCTTACAGAGAGTCGCGTAGCCAATTTGGCCGAAAAACACGGAAATTATTCTAAGTCAAAGAAGACCACAAACTACATTACTTGACAGCGAGGCTAATAACTTTCTTCAAACTGCATATTTCAGGACCAAACTTGGCTGAGATGTTCATTACCTTGTGTTCTATCGAATGGTATTTCGGATTTCCTCTATCTGTCTTACTTTTTAATCTATATTCACTCTTACAGAGAGTCGCGTAGCCAATTTGGCCGAAAAACACGGAAATTATTCTAAGTCAAAGAAGACCACAAACTACATTACTTGACAGCGAGGCTAATAACTTTCTTCAAACTGCATATTTCAGGACCAAACTTGGCTGAGATGTTCATTACCTTGTGTTCTATCGAATGGTATTTCGGATTTCCTCTATCTGTCTTACTTTTTAATCTATATTCACTCTTACAGAGAGTCGCGTAGCCAATTTGGCCGAAAAACACGGAAATTATTCTAAGTCAAAGAAGACCACAAACTACATTACTTGACAGCGAGGCTAATAACTTTCTTCAAACTGCATATTTCAGGACCAAACTTGGCTGAGATGTTCATTACCTTGTGTTCTATCGAATGGTTATTTCGGATTTCCTCTATCTGTCTTACTTTTTAATCTATATTCACTCTTACAGAGAGTCGCGTAGCCAATTTGGCCGAAAAACACGGAAATTATTCTAAGTCAAAGAAGACCACAAACTACATTACTTGACAGCGAGGCTAATAACTTTCTTCAAACTGCATATTTCAGGACCAAACTTGGCTGAGATGTTCATTACCTTGTGTTCTATCGAATGGTATTTCGGATTTCCTCTATCTGTCTTACTTTTTAATCTATATTCACTCTTACAGAGAGTCGCACAGCCAATTTGGCCGAAAACACGGAAATTATTCTAAGTCAAAGAAGACCACAGACTACATTACTTGACAGCGAGGCTAATAACTTTCTTCAAACTGCATATTTCAGGACCAAACTTGGCTGAGATGTTCATTACCTTGTGTTCTATCGAATGGTTATTTCGGATTTCCTCTATCTGTCTTACGTTTTAATCTATATTCACTCTTACAGAGAGTCGCGTAGCCAATTTGGCCGAAAAACCCGGAAATTATTCTAAGTCAAAGAAGACCACAAACTACATTACTTGACAGCGAGGCTAATAACTTTCTTCAAACTGCATATTTCAGGACCAAACTTGGCTGAGATGTTCATTACCTTGTGTTCTATCGAATGGTATTTCGGATTTCCTCTATCCGTCTTACTTTTTAATCTATATTCACTCTTACAGAGAGTCGCGTAGCCAATTTGGCCGAAAAACACGGAAATTATTCTAAGTCAAAGAAGACCACAAACTACATTACTTGACAGCGAGGCTAATAACTTTCTTCAAACTGCATATTTCAGGACCAAACTTGGCTGAGATGTTCATTACCTTGTGTTCTATCGAATGGTTATTTCGGATTTCCTCTATCTGTCTTACGTTTTAATCTATATTCACTCTTACAGAGAGTCGCGTAGCCAATTTGGCCGAAAAACACGGAAATTATTCTAAGTCAAAGAAGACCACAAACTACATTACTTGACAGCGAGGCTAATAACTTTCTTCAAACTGCATATTTCAGGACCAAACATGGCTGAGATGTTCATTACCTTGTGTTCTATCGAATGGTATTTCGGATTTCCTCTATCTGTCTTACTTTTTAATCTATATTCACTCTTACAGAGAGTCGCACAGCCAATTTGGCCGAAAACACGGAAATTATTCTAAGTCAAAGAAGACCACAAACTACATTACTTGACAGCGAGGCTAATAACTTTCTTCAAACTGCATATATCAGGACCAAACTTGGCTGAGATGTTCATTACCTTGTGTTCTATCGAATGGTTATTTCGGATTTCCTCTATCTGTCTTACGTTTTAATCTATATTCACTCTTACAGAGAGTCGCGTAGCCAATTTGGCCGAAAAACACGGAAATTATTCTAAGTCAAAGAAGACCACAAACTACATTACTTGACAGCGAGGCTAATAACTTTCTTCAAACTGCATATTTCAGGACCAAACTTGGCTGAGATGTTCATTACCTTGTGTTCTATCGAATGGTATTTCGGATTTCCTCTATCTGTCTTACTTTTTAATCTATATTCACTCTTACAGAGAGTCGCACAGCCAATTTGGCCGAAAACACGGAAATTATTCTAAGTCAAAGAAGACCACAGACTACATTACTTGACAGCGAGGCTAATAACTTTCTTCAAACTGCATATTTCAGGACCAAACTTGGCTGAGATGTTCATTACCTTGTGTTCTATCGAATGGTTATTTCGGATTTCCTCTATCTGTCTTACTTTTTAATCTATATTCACTCTTACAGAGAGTCGCGTAGCCAATTTGGCCGAAAAACACGGAAATTATTCTAAGTCAAAGAAGACCACAAACTACATTACTTGACAGCGAGGCTAATAACTTTCTTCAAACTGCATATTTCAGGACCAAACTTGGCTGAGATGTTCATTACCTTGTGTTCTATCGAATGGTTATTTCGGATTTCCTCTATCTGTCTTACTTTTTAATCTATATTCACTCTTACAGAGAGTCGCGTAGCCAATTTGGCCGAAAAACACGGAAATTATTCTAAGTCAAAGAAGACCACAAACTACATTACTTGACAGCGAGGCTAATAACTTTCTTCAAACTGCATATTTCAGGACCAAACTTGGCTGAGATGTTCATTACCTTGTGTTCTATCGAATGGTTATTTCGGATTTCCTCTATCTGTCTTACTTTTTAATCTATATTCACTCTTACAGAGAGTCGCGTAGCCAATTTGGCCGAAAAACACGGAAATTATTCTAAGTCAAAGAAGACCACAAACTACATTACTTGACAGCGAGGCTAATAACTTTCTTCAAACTGCATATTTCAGGACCAAACTTGGCTGAGATGTTCATTACCTTGTGTTCTATCGAATGGTATTTCGGATTTCCTCTATCTGTCTTACTTTTTAATCTATATTCACTCTTACAGAGAGTCGCACAGCCAATTTGGCCGAAAACACGGAAATTATTCTAAGTCAAAGAAGACCACAGACTACATTACTTGACAGCGAGGCTAATAACTTTCTTCAAACTGCATATTTCAGGACCAAACTTGGCTGAGATGTTCATTACCTTGTGTTCTATCGAATGGTTATTTCGGATTTCCTCTATCTGTCTTACGTTTTAATCTATATTCACTCTTACAGAGAGTCGCGTAGCCAATTTGGCCGAAAAACACGGAAATTATTCTAAGTCAAAGAAGACCACAAACTACATTACTTGACAGCGAGGCTAATAACTTTCTTCAAACTGCATATTTCAGGACCAAACTTGGCTGAGATGTTCATTACCTTGTGTTCTATCGAATGGTATTTCGGATTTCCTCTATCTGTCTTACTTTTTAATCTATATTCACTCTTACAGAGAGTCGCGTAGCCAATTTGGCCGAAAAACACGGAAATTATTCTAAGTCAAAGAAGACCACAAACTACATTACTTGACAGCGAGGCTAATAACTTTCTTCAAACTGCATATTTCAGGACCAAACTTGGCTGAGATGTTCATTACCTTGTGTTCTATCGAATGGTTATTTCGGATTTCCTCTATCTGTCTTACGTTTTAATCTATATTCACTCTTACAGAGAGTCGCGTAGCCAATTTGGCCGAAAAACACGGAAATTATTCTAAGTCAAAGAAGACCACAAACTACATTACTTGACAGCGAGGCTAATAACTTTCTTCAAACTGCATATTTCAGGACCAAACTTGGCTGAGATGTTCATTACCTTGTGTTCTATCGAATGGTTATTTCGGATTTCCTCTATCTGTCTTACTTTTTAATCTATATTCACTCTTACAGAGAGTCGCGTAGCCAATTTGGCCGAAAAACACGGAAATTATTCTAAGTCAAAGAAGACCACAAACTACATTACTTGACAGCGAGGCTAATAACTTTCTTCAAACTGCATATTTCAGGACCAAACTTGGCTGAGATGTTCATTACCTTGTGTTCTATCGAATGGTTATTTCGGATTTCCTCTATCTGTCTTACTTTTTAATCTATATTCACTCTTACAGAGAGTCGCGTAGCCAATTTGGCTGAAAAACACGGAAATTATTCTAAGTCAAAGAAGACCACAAACTACATTACTTGACAGCGAGGCTAATAACTTTCTTCAAACTGCATATTTCAGGACCAAACTTGGCTGAGATGTTCATTACCTTGTGTTCTATCGAATGGTTATTTCGGATTTCCTCTATCTGTCTTACGTTTTAATCTATATTCACTCTTACAGAGAGTCGCGTAGCCAATTTGGCCGAAAAACACGGAAATTATTCTAAGTCAAAGAAGACCACAAACTACATTACTTGACAGCGAGGCTAATAACTTTCTTCAAACTGCATATTTCAGGACCAAACTTGGCTGAGATGTTCATTACCTTGTGTTCTATCGAATGGTTATTTCGGATTTCCTCTATCTGTCTTACTTTTTAATCTATATTCACTCTTACAGAGAGTCGCGTAGCCAATTTGGCCGAAAAACACGGAAATTATTCTAAGTCAAAGAAGACCACAAACTACATTACTTGACAGCGAGGCTAATAACTTTCTTCAAACTGCATATTTCAGGACCAAACTTGGCTGAGATGTTCATTACCTTGTGTTCTATCGAATGGTTATTTCGGATTTCCTCTATCTGTCTTACTTTTTAATCTATATTCACTCTTACAGAGAGTCGCGTAGCCAATTTGGCCGAAAAACACGGAAATTATTCTAAGTCAAAGAAGACCACAAACTACATTACTTGACAGCGAGGCTAATAATTTTCTTCAAACTGCATATATCAGGACCAAACTTGGCTGAGATGTTCATTACCTTGTGTTCTATCGAATGGTTATTTCGGATTTCCTCTATCTGTCTTACGTTTTAATCTATATTCACTCTTACAGAGAGTCGCGTAGCCAATTTGGCCGAAAAACACGGAAATTATTCTAAGTCAAAGAAGACCACAAACTACATTACTTGACAGCGAGGCTAATAACTTTCTTCAAACTGCATATTTCAGGACCAAACTTGGCTGAGATGTTCATTACCTTGTGTTCTATCGAATGGTTATTTCGGATTTCCTCTATCTGTCTTACTTTTTAATCTATATTCACTCTTACAGAGAGTCGCACAGCCAATTTGGCCGAAAAACGCGGAAATTATTCTAAGTCAAAGAAGACCACAAACTACATAACTTGACGGCGAGGCTAATAACTTTCTTCAAACTGCATATTTCAGGACCAAACTTGGCTGAGATGTTCATTACCTTGTGTTCTATCGAATGGTTATTTCGGATTTCCTCTATCTGTCTTACGTTTTAATCTATATTCACTCTTACAGAGAGTCGCGTAGCCAATTTGGCCGAAAAACACGGAAATTATTCTAAGTCAAAGAAGACCACAAACTACATTACTTGACAGCGAGGCTAATAACTTTCTTCAAACTGCATATTTCAGGACCAAACTTGGCTGAGATGTTCATTACCTTGTGTTCTATCGAATGGTATTTCGGATTTCCTCTATCTGTCTTACTTTTTAATCTATATTCACTCTTACAGAGAGTCGCGTAGCCAATTTGGCCGAAAAACACGGAAATTATTCTAAGTCAAAGAAGACCACAAACTACATTACTTGACAGCGAGGCTAATAACTTTCTTCAAACTGCATATTTCAGGACCAAACTTGGCTGAGATGTTCATTACCTTGTGTTCTATCGAATGGTTATTTCGGATTTCCTCTATCTGTCTTACGTTTTAATCTATATTCACTCTTACAGAGAGTCGCGTAGCCAATTTGGCCGAAAAACACGGAAATTATTCTAAGTCAAAGAAGACCACAAACTACATTACTTGACAGCGAGGCTAATAACTTTCTTCAAACTGCATATTTCAGGACCAAACTTGGCTGAGATGTTCATTACCTTGTGTTCTATCGAATGGTTATTTCGGATTTCCTCTATCTGTCTTACTTTTTAATCTATATTCACTCTTACAGAGAGTCGCGTAGCCAATTTGGCCGAAAAACACGGAAATTATTCTAAGTCAAAGAAGACCACAAACTACATTACTTGACAGCGAGGCTAATAACTTTCTTCAAACTGCATATATCAGGACCTAACTTGGCTGAGATGTTCATTACCTTGTGTTCTATCGAATGGTTATTTCGGATTTCCTCTATCTGTCTTACGTTTTAATCTATATTCACTCTTACAGAGAGTCGCGTAGCCAATTTGGCTGAAAAACACGGAAATTATTCTAAGTCAAAGAAGACCACAAACTACATTACTTGACAGCGAGGCTAATAACTTTCTTCAAACTGCATATTTCAGGACCAAACTTGGCTGAGATGTTCATTACCTTGTGTTCTATCGAATGGTTATTTCGGATTTCCTCTATCTGTCTTACGTTTTAATCTATATTCACTCTTACAGAGAGTCGCGTAGCCAATTTGGCCGAAAAACACGGAAATTATTCTAAGTCAAAGAAGACCACAAACTACATTACTTGACAGCGAGGCTAATAACTTTCTTCAAACTGCATATTTCAGGACCAAACTTGGCTGAGATGTTCATTACCTTGTGTTCTATCGAATGGTTATTTCGGATTTCCTCTATCTGTCTTACTTTTTAATCTATATTCACTCTTACAGAGAGTCGCGTAGCCAATTTGGCCGAAAAACACGGAAATTATTCTAAGTCAAAGAAGACCACAAACTACATTACTTGACAGCGAGGCTAATAACTTTCTTCAAACTGCATATTTCAGGACCAAACTTGGCTGAGATGTTCATTACCTTGTGTTCTATCGAATGGTTATTTCGGATTTCCTCTATCTGTCTTACTTTTTAATCTATATTCACTCTTACAGAGAGTCGCGTAGCCAATTTGGCCGAAAAACACGGAAATTATTCTAAGTCAAAGAAGACCACAAACTACATTACTTGACAGCGAGGCTAATAATTTTCTTCAAACTGCATATATCAGGACCAAACTTGGCTGAGATGTTCATTACCTTGTGTTCTATCGAATGGTTATTTCGGATTTCCTCTATCTGTCTTACGTTTTAATCTATATTCACTCTTACAGAGAGTCGCGTAGCCAATTTGGCCGAAAAACACGGAAATTATTCTAAGTCAAAGAAGACCACAAACTACATTACTTGACAGCGAGGCTAATAACTTTCTTCAAACTGCATATTTCAGGACCAAACTTGGCTGAGATGTTCATTACCTTGTGTTCTATCGAATGGTTATTTCGGATTTCCTCTATCTGTCTTACTTTTTAATCTATATTCACTCTTACAGAGAGTCGCGTAGCCAATTTGGCCGAAAAACACGGAAATTATTCTAAGTCAAAGAAGACCACAAACTACATTACTTGACAGCGAGGCTAATAACTTTCTTCAAACTGCATATATCAGGACCAAACTTGGCTGAGATGTTCATTACCTTGTGTTCTATCGAATGGTTATTTCGGATTTCCTCTATCTGTCTTACGTTTTAATCTATATTCACTCTTACAGAGAGTCGCGTAGCCAATTTGGCCGAAAAACACGGAAATTATTCTAAGTCAAAGAAGACCACAAACTACATTACTTGACAGCGAGGCTAATAACTTTCTTCAAACTGCATATTTCAGGACCAAACTTGGCTGAGATGTTCATTACCTTGTGTTCTATCGAATGGTATTTCGGATTTCCTCTATCTGTCTTACTTTTTAATCTATATTCACTCTTACAGAGAGTCGCGTAGCCAATTTGGCCGAAAAACACGGAAATTATTCTAAGTCAAAGAAGACCACAAACTACATTACTTGACAGCGAGGCTAATAACTTTCTTCAAACTGCATATTTCAGGACCAAACTTGGCTGAGATGTTCATTACCTTGTGTTCTATCGAATGGTTATTTCGGATTTCCTCTATCTGTCTTACGTTTTAATCTATATTCACTCTTACAGAGAGTCGCGTAGCCAATTTGGCCGAAAAACACGGAAATTATTCTAAGTCAAAGAAGACCACAAACTACATTACTTGACAGCGAGGCTAATAACTTTCTTCAAACTGCATATTTCAGGACCAAACTTGGCTGAGATGTTCATTACCTTGTGTTCTATCGAATGGTTATTTCGGATTTCCTCTATCTGTCTTACTTTTTAATCTATATTCACTCTTACAGAGAGTCGCGTAGCCAATTTGGCCGAAAAACACGGAAATTATTCTAAGTCAAAGAAGACCACAAACTACATTACTTGACAGCGAGGCTAATAACTTTCTTCAAACTGCATATATCAGGACCAAACTTGGCTGAGATGTTCATTACCTTGTGTTCTATCGAATGGTTATTTCGGATTTCCTCTATCTGTCTTACGTTTTAATCTATATTCACTCTTACAGAGAGTCGCGTAGCCAATTTGGCCGAAAAACACGGAAATTATTCTAAGTCAAAGAAGACCACAAACTACATAACTTGACAGCGAGGCTAATAACTTTCTTCAAACTGCATATTTCAGGACCAAACTTGGCTGAGAGGTTCATTACCTTGTGTTCTATCGAATGGTTATTTCGGATTTCCTCTATCTGTCTTACTTTTTAATCTATATTCACTCTTACAGAGAGTCGAATAGCCAATTTGGCCGAAAACACGGAAATTATTCTAAGTCAAAGAAGACCACAAACTACATTACTTGACAGCGAGGCTAATAACTTTCTTCAAACTGCATATTTCAGGACCAAACTTGGCTGAGATGTTCATTACCTTGTGTTCTATCGAATGGTTATTTCGGATTTCCTCTATCTGTCTTACGTTTTAATCTATATTCACTCTTACAGAGAGTCGCGTAGCCAATTTGGCCGAAAAACACGGAAATTATTCTAAGTCAAAGAAGACCACAAACTACATTACTTGACAGCGAGGCTAATAACTTTCTTCAAACTGCATATTTCAGGACCAAACTTGGCTGAGATGTTCATTACCTTGTGTTCTATCGAATGGTTATTTCGGATTTCCTCTATCTGTCTTACTTTTTAATCTATATTCACTCTTACAGAGAGTCGCGTAGCCAATTTGGCCGAAAAACACGGAAATTATTCTAAGTCAAAGAAGACCACAAACTACATTACTTGACAGCGAGGCTAATAACTTTCTTCAAACTGCATATTTCAGGACCAAACTTGGCTGAGATGTTCATTACCTTGTGTTCTATCGAATGGTTATTTCGGATTTCCTCTATCTGTCTTACTTTTTAATCTATATTCACTCTTACAGAGAGTCGCGTAGCCAATTTGGCCGAAAAACACGGAAATTATTCTAAGTCAAAGAAGACCACAAACTACATTACTTGACAGCGAGGCTAATAACTTTCTTCAAACTGCATATATCAGGACCAAACTTGGCTGAGATGTTCATTACCTTGTGTTCTATCGAATGGTTATTTCGGATTTCCTCTATCTGTCTTACGTTTTAATCTATATTCACTCTTACAGAGAGTCGCGTAGCCAATTTGGCCGAAAAACACGGAAATTATTCTAAGTCAAAGAAGACCACAAACTACATAACTTGACAGCGAGGCTAATAACTTTCTTCAAACTGCATATTTCAGGACCAAACTTGGCTGAGAGGTTCATTACCTTGTGTTCTATCGAATGGTTATTTCGGATTTCCTCTATCTGTCTTACTTTTTAATCTATATTCACTCTTACAGAGAGTCGAATAGCCAATTTGGCCGAAAACACGGAAATTATTCTAAGTCAAAGAAGACCACAAACTACATTACTTGACAGCGAGGCTAATAACTTTCTTCAAACTGCATATTTCAGGACCAAACTTGGCTGAGATGTTCATTACCTTGTGTTCTATCGAATGGTTATTTCGGATTTCCTCTATCTGTCTTACGTTTTAATCTATATTCACTCTTACAGAGAGTCGCGTAGCCAATTTGGCCGAAAAACACGGAAATTATTCTAAGTCAAAGAAGACCACAAACTACATTACTTGACAGCGAGGCTAATAACTTTCTTCAAACTGCATATTTCAGGACCAAACTTGGCTGAGATGTTCATTACCTTGTGTTCTATCGAATGGTTATTTCGGATTTCCTCTATCTGTCTTACTTTTTAATCTATATTCACTCTTACAGAGAGTCGCGTAGCCAATTTGGCCGAAAAACACGGAAATTATTCTAAGTCAAAGAAGACCACAAACTACATTACTTGACAGCGAGGCTAATAACTTTCTTCAAACTGCATATATCAGGACCAAACTTGGCTGAGATGTTCATTACCTTGTGTTCTATCGAATGGTTATTTCGGATTTCCTCTATCTGTCTTACGTTTTAATCTATATTCACTCTTACAGAGAGTCGCGTAGCCAATTTGGCCGAAAAACACGGAAATTATTCTAAGTCAAAGAAGACCACAAACTACATTACTTGACAGCGAGGCTAATAACTTTCTTCAAACTGCATATTTCAGGACCAAACTTGGCTGAGATGTTCATTACCTTGTGTTCTATCGAATGGTTATTTCGGATTTCCTCTATCTGTCTTACGTTTTAATCTATATTCACTCTTACAGAGAGTCGCGTAGCCAATTTGGCCGAAAAACACGGAAATTATTCTAAGTCAAAGAAGACCACAAACTACATTACTTGACAGCGAGGCTAATAACTTTCTTCAAACTGCATATTTCAGGACCAAACTTGGCTGAGATGTTCATTACCTTGTGTTCTATCGAATGGTTATTTCGGATTTCCTCTATCTGTCTTACTTTTTAATCTATATTCACTCTTACAGAGAGTCGCGTAGCCAATTTGGCCGAAAAACACGGAAATTATTCTAAGTCAAAGAAGACCACAAACTACATTACTTGACAGCGAGGCTAATAACTTTCTTCAAACTGCATATATCAGGACCAAACTTGGCTGAGATGTTCATTACCTTGTGTTCTATCGAATGGTTATTTCGGATTTCCTCTATCTGTCTTACGTTTTAATCTATATTCACTCTTACAGAGAGTCGCGTAGCCAATTTGGCCGAAAAACACGGAAATTATTCTAAGTCAAAGAAGACCACAAACTACATAACTTGACGGCGAGGCTAATAACTTTCTTCAAACTGCATATTTCAGGACCAAACTTGGCTGAGAGGTTCATTACCTTGTGTTCTATCGAATGGTTATTTCGGATTTCCTCTATCTGTCTTACGTTTTAATCTATATTCACTCTTACAGAGAGTCGCGTAGCCAATTTGGCCGAAAAACACGGAAATTATTCTAAGTCAAAGAAGACCACAAACTACATTACTTGACAGCGAGGCTAATAACTTTCTTCAAACTGCATATTTCAGGACCAAACTTGGCTGAGATGTTCATTACCTTGTGTTCTATCGAATGGTTATTTCGGATTTCCTCTATCTGTCTTACGTTTTAATCTATATTCACTCTTACAGAGAGTCGCGTAGCCAATTTGGCCGAAAAACACGGAAATTATTCTAAGTCAAAGAAGACCACAAACTACATTACTTGACAGCGAGGCTAATAACTTTCTTCAAACTGCATATTTCAGGACCAAACTTGGCTGAGATGTTCATTACCTTGTGTTCTATCGAATGGTTATTTCGGATTTCCTCTATCTGTCTTACTTTTTAATCTATATTCACTCTTACAGAGAGTCGCGTAGCCAATTTGGCCGAAAAACACGGAAATTATTCTAAGTCAAAGAAGACCACAAACTACATTACTTGACAGCGAGGCTAATAACTTTCTTCAAACTGCATATATCAGGACCAAACTTGGCTGAGATGTTCATTACCTTGTGTTCTATCGAATGGTTATTTCGGATTTCCTCTATCTGTCTTACGTTTTAATCTATATTCACTCTTACAGAGAGTCGCGTAGCCAATTTGGCCGAAAAACACGGAAATTATTCTAAGTCAAAGAAGACCACAAACTACATTACTTGACAGCGAGGCTAATAACTTTCTTCAAACTGCATATTTCAGGACCAAACTTGGCTGAGATGTTCATTACCTTGTGTTCTATCGAATGGTTATTTCGGATTTCCTCTATCTGTCTTACTTTTTAATCTATATTCACTCTTACAGAGAGTCGCACAGCCAATTTGGCCGAAAAACGCGGAAATTATTCTAAGTCAAAGAAGACCACAAACTACATAACTTGACGGCGAGGCTAATAACTTTCTTCAAACTGCATATTTCAGGACCAAACTTGGCTGAGAGGTTCATTACCTTGTGTTCTATCGAATGGTTATTTCGGATTTCCTCTATCTGTCTTACGTTTTAATCTATATTCACTCTTACAGAGAGTCGCGTAGCCAATTTGGCCGAAAAACACGGAAATTATTCTAAGTCAAAGAAGACCACAAACTACATTACTTGACAGCGAGGCTAATAACTTTCTTCAAACTGCATATTTCAGGACCAAACTTGGCTGAGATGTTCATTACCTTGTGTTCTATCGAATGGTTATTTCGGATTTCCTCTATCTGTCTTACTTTTTAATCTATATTCACTCTTACAGAGAGTCGCGTAGCCAATTTGGCCGAAAAACACGGAAATTATTCTAAGTCAAAGAAGACCACAAACTACATTACTTGACAGCGAGGCTAATAACTTTCTTCAAACTGCATATATCAGGACCAAACTTGGCTGAGATGTTCATTACCTTGTGTTCTATCGAATGGTTATTTCGGATTTCCTCTATCTGTCTTACGTTTTAATCTATATTCACTCTTACAGAGAGTCGCGTAGCCAATTTGGCCGAAAAACACGGAAATTATTCTAAGTCAAAGAAGACCACAAACTACATTACTTGACAGCGAGGCTAATAACTTTCTTCAAACTGCATATTTCAGGACCAAACTTGGCTGAGATGTTCATTACCTTGTGTTCTATCGAATGGTTATTTCGGATTTCCTCTATCTGTCTTACTTTTTAATCTATATTCACTCTTACAGAGAGTCGCACAGCCAATTTGGCCGAAAAACGCGGAAATTATTCTAAGTCAAAGAAGACCACAAACTACATAACTTGACGGCGAGGCTAATAACTTTCTTCAAACTGCATATTTCAGGACCAAACTTGGCTGAGAGGTTCATTACCTTGTGTTCTATCGAATGGTTATTTCGGATTTCCTCTATCTGTCTTACGTTTTAATCTATATTCACTCTTACAGAGAGTCGCGTAGCCAATTTGGCCGAAAAACACGGAAATTATTCTAAGTCAAAGAAGACCACAAACTACATTACTTGACAGCGAGGCTAATAACTTTCTTCAAACTGCATATTTCAGGACCAAACTTGGCTGAGATGTTCATTACCTTGTGTTCTATCGAATGGTATTTCGGATTTCCTCTATCTGTCTTACTTTTTAATCTATATTCACTCTTACAGAGAGTCGCGTAGCCAATTTGGCCGAAAAACACGGAAATTATTCTAAGTCAAAGAAGACCACAAACTACATTACTTGACAGCGAGGCTAATAACTTTCTTCAAACTGCATATTTCAGGACCAAACTTGGCTGAGATGTTCATTACCTTGTGTTCTATCGAATGGTTATTTCGGATTTCCTCTATCTGTCTTACGTTTTAATCTATATTCACTCTTACAGAGAGTCGCGTAGCCAATTTGGCCGAAAAACACGGAAATTATTCTAAGTCAAAGAAGACCACAAACTACATTACTTGACAGCGAGGCTAATAACTTTCTTCAAACTGCATATTTCAGGACCAAACTTGGCTGAGATGTTCATTACCTTGTGTTCTATCGAATGGTTATTTCGGATTTCCTCTATCTGTCTTACTTTTTAATCTATATTCACTCTTACAGAGAGTCGCGTAGCCAATTTGGCCGAAAAACACGGAAATTATTCTAAGTCAAAGAAGACCACAAACTACATTACTTGACAGCGAGGCTAATAACTTTCTTCAAACTGCATATTTCAGGACCAAACTTGGCTGAGATGTTCATTACCTTGTGTTCTATCGAATGGTTATTTCGGATTTCCTCTATCTGTCTTACGTTTTAATCTATATTCACTCTTACAGAGAGTCGCGTAGCCAATTTGGCCGAAAAACACGGAAATTATTCTAAGTCAAAGAAGACCACAAACTACATTACTTGACAGCGAGGCTAATAACTTTCTTCAAACTGCATATTTCAGGACCAAACTTGGCTGAGATGTTCATTACCTTGTGTTCTATCGAATGGTTATTTCGGATTTCCTCTATCTGTCTTACTTTTTAATCTATATTCACTCTTACAGAGAGTCGCGTAGCCAATTTGGCCGAAAAACACGGAAATTATTCTAAGTCAAAGAAGACCACAAACTACATTACTTGACAGCGAGGCTAATAACTTTCTTCAAACTGCATATATCAGGACCAAACTTGGCTGAGATGTTCATTACCTTGTGTTCTATCGAATGGTTATTTCGGATTTCCTCTATCTGTCTTACGTTTTAATCTATATTCACTCTTACAGAGAGTCGCGTAGCCAATTTGGCCGAAAAACACGGAAATTATTCTAAGTCAAAGAAGACCACAAACTACATTACTTGACAGCGAGGCTAATAACTTTCTTCAAACTGCATATATCAGGACCAAACTTGGCTGAGATGTTCATTACCTTGTGTTCTATCGAATGGTTATTTCGGATTTCCTCTATCTGTCTTACGTTTTAATCTATATTCACTCTTACAGAGAGTCGCGTAGCCAATTTGGCCGAAAAACACGGAAATTATTCTAAGTCAAAGAAGACCACAAACTACATTACTTGACAGCGAGGCTAATAACTTTCTTCAAACTGCATATTTCAGGACCAAACTTGGCTGAGATGTTCATTACCTTGTGTTCTATCGAATGGTTATTTCGGATTTCCTCTATCTGTCTTACTTTTTAATCTATATTCACTCTTACAGAGAGTCGCACAGCCAATTTGGCCGAAAAACGCGGAAATTATTCTAAGTCAAAGAAGACCACAAACTACATAACTTGACGGCGAGGCTAATAACTTTCTTCAAACTGCATATTTCAGGACCAAACTTGGCTGAGAGGTTCATTACCTTGTGTTCTATCGAATGGTTATTTCGGATTTCCTCTATCTGTCTTACGTTTTAATCTATATTCACTCTTACAGAGAGTCGCGTAGCCAATTTGGCCGAAAAACACGGAAATTATTCTAAGTCAAAGAAGACCACAAACTACATTACTTGACAGCGAGGCTAATAACTTTCTTCAAACTGCATATTTCAGGACCAAACTTGGCTGAGATGTTCATTACCTTGTGTTCTATCGAATGGTATTTCGGATTTCCTCTATCTGTCTTACTTTTTAATCTATATTCACTCTTACAGAGAGTCGCGTAGCCAATTTGGCCGAAAAACACGGAAATTATTCTAAGTCAAAGAAGACCACAAACTACATTACTTGACAGCGAGGCTAATAACTTTCTTCAAACTGCATATTTCAGGACCAAACTTGGCTGAGATGTTCATTACCTTGTGTTCTATCGAATGGTTATTTCGGATTTCCTCTATCTGTCTTACGTTTTAATCTATATTCACTCTTACAGAGAGTCGCGTAGCCAATTTGGCCGAAAAACACGGAAATTATTCTAAGTCAAAGAAGACCACAAACTACATTACTTGACAGCGAGGCTAATAACTTTCTTCAAACTGCATATTTCAGGACCAAACTTGGCTGAGATGTTCATTACCTTGTGTTCTATCGAATGGTTATTTCGGATTTCCTCTATCTGTCTTACTTTTTAATCTATATTCACTCTTACAGAGAGTCGCGTAGCCAATTTGGCCGAAAAACACGGAAATTATTCTAAGTCAAAGAAGACCACAAACTACATTACTTGACAGCGAGGCTAATAACTTTCTTCAAACTGCATATTTCAGGACCAAACTTGGCTGAGATGTTCATTACCTTGTGTTCTATCGAATGGTTATTTCGGATTTCCTCTATCTGTCTTACGTTTTAATCTATATTCACTCTTACAGAGAGTCGCGTAGCCAATTTGGCCGAAAAACACGGAAATTATTCTAAGTCAAAGAAGACCACAAACTACATTACTTGACAGCGAGGCTAATAACTTTCTTCAAACTGCATATTTCAGGACCAAACTTGGCTGAGATGTTCATTACCTTGTGTTCTATCGAATGGTTATTTCGGATTTCCTCTATCTGTCTTACTTTTTAATCTATATTCACTCTTACAGAGAGTCGCGTAGCCAATTTGGCCGAAAAACACGGAAATTATTCTAAGTCAAAGAAGACCACAAACTACATTACTTGACAGCGAGGCTAATAACTTTCTTCAAACTGCATATATCAGGACCAAACTTGGCTGAGATGTTCATTACCTTGTGTTCTATCGAATGGTTATTTCGGATTTCCTCTATCTGTCTTACGTTTTAATCTATATTCACTCTTACAGAGAGTCGCGTAGCCAATTTGGCCGAAAAACACGGAAATTATTCTAAGTCAAAGAAGACCACAAACTACATTACTTGACAGCGAGGCTAATAACTTTCTTCAAACTGCATATTTCAGGACCAAACTTGGCTGAGATGTTCATTACCTTGTGTTCTATCGAATGGTTATTTCGGATTTCCTCTATCTGTCTTACTTTTTAATCTATATTCACTCTTACAGAGAGTCGCAGAGCCAATTTGGCCGAAAAACGCGGAAATTATTCTAAGTCAAAGAAGACCACAAACTACATAACTTGACGGCGAGGCTAATAACTTTCTTCAAACTGCATATTTCAGGACCAAACTTGGCTGAGAGGTTCATTACCTTGTGTTCTATCGAATGGTTATTTCGGATTTCCTCTATCTGTCTTACGTTTTAATCTATATTCACTCTTACAGAGAGTCGCGTAGCCAATTTGGCCGAAAAACACGGAAATTATTCTAAGTCAAAGAAGACCACAAACTACATTACTTGACAGCGAGGCTAATAACTTTCTTCAAACTGCATATATCAGGACCAAACTTGGCTGAGATGTTCATTACCTTGTGTTCTATCGAATGGTTATTTCGGATTTCCTCTATCTGTCTTACGTTTTAATCTATATTCACTCTTACAGAGAGTCGCGTAGCCAATTTGGCCGAAAAACACGGAAATTATTCTAAGTCAAAGAAGACCACAAACTACATTACTTGACAGCGAGGCTAATAACTTTCTTCAAACTGCATATTTCAGGACCAAACTTGGCTGAGATGTTCATTACCTTGTGTTCTATCGAATGGTTATTTCGGATTTCCTCTATCTGTCTTACTTTTTAATCTATATTCACTCTTACAGAGAGTCGCGTAGCCAATTTGGCCGAAAAACGCGGAAATTATTCTAAGTCAAAGAAGACCACAAACTACATAACTTGACGGCGAGGCTAATAACTTTCTTCAAACTGCATATTTCAGGACCAAACTTGGCTGAGAGGTTCATTACCTTGTGTTCTATCGAATGGTTATTTCGGATTTCCTCTATCTGTCTTACGTTTTAATCTATATTCACTCTTACAGAGAGTCGCGTAGCCAATTTGGCCGAAAAACACGGAAATTATTCTAAGTCAAAGAAGACCACAAACTACATTACTTGACAGCGAGGCTAATAACTTTCTTCAAACTGCATATTTCAGGACCAAACTTGGCTGAGATGTTCATTACCTTGTGTTCTATCGAATGGTATTTCGGATTTCCTCTATCTGTCTTACTTTTTAATCTATATTCACTCTTACAGAGAGTCGCACAGCCAATTTGGCCGAAAACACGGAAATTATTCTAAGTCAAAGAAGACCACAAACTACATTACTTGACAGCGAGGCTAATAACTTTCTTCAAACTGCATATTTCAGGACCAAACTTGGCTGAGATGTTCATTACCTTGTGTTCTATCGAATGTTTATTTCGGATTTCCTCTATCTGTCTTACTTTTTAATCTATATTCACTCTTACAGAGAGTCGCGTAGCCAATTTGGCCGAAAAACACGGAAATTATTCTAAGTCAAAGAAGACCACAAACTACATTACTTGACAGCGAGGCTAATAACTTTCTTCAAACTGCATATTTCAGGACCAAACTTGGCTGAGATGTTCATTACCTTGTGTTCTATCGAATGGTTATTTCGGATTTCCTCTATCTGTCTTACGTTTTAATCTATATTCACTCTTACAGAGAGTCGCGTAGCCAATTTGGCCGAAAAACACGGAAATTATTCTAAGTCAAAGAAGACCACAAACTACATTACTTGACAGCGAGGCTAATAACTTTCTTCAAACTGCATATTTCAGGACCAAACTTGGCTGAGATGTTCATTACCTTGTGTTCTATCGAATGGTATTTCGGATTTCCTCTATCTGTCTTACTTTTTAATCTATATTCACTCTTACAGAGAGTCGCACAGCCAATTTGGCCGAAAACACGGAAATTATTTTAAGTCAAAGAAGACCACAGACTACATTACTTGACAGCGAGGCTAATAACTTTCTTCAAACTGCATATTTCAGGACCAAACTTGGCTGAGATGTTCATTACCTTGTGTTCTATTGAATGGTTATTTCGGATTTCCTCTATCTGTCTTACGTTTTAATCTATATTCACTCTTACAGAGAGTCGCGTAGCCAATTTGGCCGAAAAACACGGAAATTATTCTAAGTCAAAGAAGACCACAAACTACATTACTTGACAGCGAGGCTAATAACTTTCTTCAAACTGCATATTTCAGGACCAAACTTGGCTGAGATGTTCATTACCTTGTGTTCTATCGAATGGTTATTTCGGATTTCCTCTATCTGTCTTACTTTTTAATCTATATTCACTCTTACAGAGAGTCGCGTAGCCAATTTGGCCGAAAAACACGGAAATTATTCTAAGTCAAAGAAGACCACAAACTACATTACTTGACAGCGAGGCTAATAACTTTCATCAAACTGCATATTTCAGGACCAAACTTGGCTGAGATGTTCATTACCTTGTGTTCTATCGAATGGTTATTTCGGAGTTCCTCTATCTGTCTTACTTTTTAATCTATATTCACTCTTACAGAGAGTCGCACAGCCAATTTGGCCGAAAAACGCGGAAATTATTCTAAGTCAAAGAAGACCACAAACTACATAACTTGACGGCGAGGCTAATAACTTTCTTCAAACTGCATATTTCAGGACCAAACTTGGCTGAGAGGTTCATTACCTTGTGTTCTATCGAATGGTTATTTCGGATTTCCTCTATCTGTCTTACGTTTTAATCTATATTCACTCTTACAGAGAGTCGCGTAGCCAATTTGGCCGAAAAACACGGAAACTATTCTAAGTCAAAGAAGACCACAAACTACATTACTTGACAGCGAGGCTAATAACTTTCTTCAAACTGCATATTTCAGGACCAAACTTGGCTGAGATGTTCATTACCTTGTGTTCTATCGAATGGTATTTCGGATTTCCTCTATCTGTCTTACTTTTTAATCTATATTCACTCTTACAGAGAGTCGCGTAGCCAATTTGGCCGAAAAACACGGAAATTATTCTAAGTCAAAGAAGACCACAAACTACATTACTTGACAGCGAGGCTAATAACTTTCTTCAAACTGCATATTTCAGGACCAAACTTGGCTGAGATGTTCATTACCTTGTGTTCTATCGAATGGTTATTTCGGATTTCCTCTATCTGTCTTACGTTTTAATCTATATTCACTCTTACAGAGAGTCGCGTAGCCAATTTGGCCGAAAAACACGGAAATTATTCTAAGTCAAAGAAGACCACAAACTACATTACTTGACAGCGAGGCTAATAACTTTCTTCAAACTGCATATTTCAGGACCAAACTTGGCTGAGATGTTCATTACCTTGTGTTCTATCGAATGGTTATTTCGGATTTCCTCTATCTGTCTTACTTTTTAATCTATATTCACTCTTACAGAGAGTCGCACAGCCAATTTGGCCGAAAAACGCGGAAATTATTCTAAGTCAAAGAAGACCACAAACTACATAACTTGACGGCGAGGCTAATAACTTTCTTCAAACTGCATATTTCAGGACCAAACTTGGCTGAGAGGTTCATTACCTTGTGTTCTATCGAATGGTTATTTCGGATTTCCTCTATCTGTCTTACGTTTTAATCTATATTCACTCTTACAGAGAGTCGCGTAGCCAATTTGGCCGAAAAACACGGAAATTATTCTAAGTCAAAGAAGACCACAAACTACATTACTTGACAGCGAGGCTAATAACTTTCTTCAAACTGCATATTTCAGGACCAAACTTGGCTGAGATGTTCATTACCTTGTGTTCTATCGAATGGTATTTCGGATTTCCTCTATCTGTCTTACTTTTTAATCTATATTCACTCTTACAGAGAGTCGCGTAGCCAATTTGGCCGAAAAACACGGAAATTATTCTAAGTCAAAGAAGACCACAAACTACATTACTTGACAGCGAGGCTAATAACTTTCTTCAAACTGCATATTTCAGGACCAAACTTGGCTGAGATGTTCATTACCTTGTGTTCTATCGAATGGTATTTCGGATTTCCTCTATCTGTCTTACTTTTTAATCTATATTCACTCTTACAGAGAGTCGCGTAGCCAATTTGGCCGAAAAACACGGAAATTATTCTAAGTCAAAGAAGACCACAAACTACATTACTTGACAGCGAGGCTAATAACTTTCTTCAAACTGCATATTTCAGGACCAAACTTGGCTGAGATGTTCATTACCTTGTGTTCTATCGAATGGTTATTTCGGATTTCCTCTATCTGTCTTACGTTTTAATCTATATTCACTCTTACAGAGAGTCGCGTAGCCAATTTGGCCGAAAAACACGGAAATTATTCTAAGTCAAAGAAGACCACAAACTACATTACTTGACAGCGAGGCTAATAACTTTCTTCAAACTGCATATTTCAGGACCAAACTTGGCTGAGATGTTCATTACCTTGTGTTCTATCGAATGGTTATTTCGGATTTCCTCTATCTGTCTTACGTTTTAATCTATATTCACTCTTACAGAGAGTCGCGTAGCCAATTTGGCCGAAAAACACGAAAATTATTCTAAGTCAAAGAAGACCACAAACTACATTACTTGACAGCGAGGCTAATAACTTTCTTCAAACTGCATATTTCAGGACCAAACTTGGCTGAGATGTTCATTACCTTGTGTTCTATCGAATGGTATTTCGGATTTCCTCTATCTGTCTTACTTTTTAATCTATATTCACTCTTACAGAGAGTCGCGTAGCCAATTTGGCCGAAAAACACGGAAATTATTCTAAGTCAAAGAAGACCACAAACTACATAACTTGACGGCGAGGCTAATAACTTTCTTCAAACTGCATATTTCAGGACCAAACTTGGCTGAGAGGTTCACTACCTTGTGTTCTATCGAATGGTTATTTCGGATTTCCTCTATCTGTCTTACGTTTTAATCTATATTCACTCTTACAGAGAGTCGCGTAGCCAATTTGGCCGAAAAACACGGAAATTATTCTAAGTCAAAGAAGACCACAAACTACATTACTTGACAGCGAGGCTAATAACTTTCTTCAAACTGCATATTTCAGGACCAAACTTGGCTGAGATGTTCATTACCTTGTGTTCTATCGAATGGTATTTCGGATTTCCTCTATCTGTCTTACTTTTTAATCTATATTCACTCTTACAGAGAGTCGCACAGCCAATTTGGCCGAAAACACGGAAATTATTCTAAGTCAAAGAAGACCACAGACTACATTACTTGACAGCGAGGCTAATAACTTTCTTCAAACTGCATATTTCAGGACCAAACTTGGCTGAGATGTTCATTACCTTGTGTTCTATCGAATGTTTATTTCGGATTTCCTCTATCTGTCTTACTTTTTAATCTATATTCACTCTTACAGAGAGTCGCGTAGCCAATTTGGCCGAAAAACACGGAAATTATTCTAAGTCAAAGAAGACCACAAACTACATTACTTGACAGCGAGGTTAATAACTTTCTTCAAACTGCATATTTCAGGACCAAACTTGGCTGAGATGTTCATTACCTTGTGTTCTATCGAATGGTTATTTCGGATTTCCTCTATCTGTCTTACGTTTTAATCTATATTCACTCTTACAGAGAGTCGCGTAGCCAATTTGGCCGAAAAACACGGAAATTATTCTAAGTCAAAGAAGACCACAAACTACATTACTTGACAGCGAGGCTAATAACTTTCTTCAAACTGCATATTTCAGGACCAAACTTGGCTGAGATGTTCATTACCTTGTGTTCTATCGAATGTTATTTCGGATTTCCTCTATCTGTCTTACTTTTTAATCTATATTCACTCTTACAGAGAGTCGCACAGCCAATTTGGCCGAAAACACGGAAATTATTCTAAGTCAAAGAAGACCACAGACTACATTACTTGACAGCGAGGCTAATAACTTTCTTCAAACTGCATATTTCAGGACCAAACTTGGCTGAGATGTTCATTACCTTGTGTTCTATCGAATGTTTATTTCGGATTTCCTCTATCTGTCTTACTTTTTAATCTATATTCACTCTTACAGAGAGTCGCGTAGCCAATTTGGCCGAAAAACACGGAAATTATTCTAAGTCAAAGAAGACCACAAACTACATTACTTGACAGCGAGGCTAATAACTTTCTTCAAACTGCATATTTCAGGACCAAACTTGGCTGAGATGTTCATTACCTTGTGTTCTATCGAATGGTTATTTCGGATTTCCTCTATCTGTCTTACTTTTTAATCTATATTCACTCTTACAGAGAGTCGCGTAGCCAATTTGGCCGAAAAACACGGAAATTATTCTAAGTCAAAGAAGACCACAAACTACATTACTTGACAGCGAGGCTAATAACTTTCTTCAAACTGCATATTTCAGGACCAAACTTGGCTGAGATGTTCATTACCTTGTGTTCTATCGAATGGTTATTTCGGATTTCCTCTATCTGTCTTACTTTTTAATCTATATTCACTCTTACAGAGAGTCGCGTAGCCAATTTGGCCGAAAAACACGGAAATTATTCTAAGTCAAAGAAGACCACAAACTACATTACTTGACAGCGAGGCTAATAACTTTCTTCAAACTGCATATTTCAGGACCAAACTTGGCTGAGATGTTCATTACCTTGTGTTCTATCGAATGGTTATTTCGGATTTCCTCTATCTGTCTTACTTTTTAATCTATATTCACTCTTACAGAGAGTCGCGTAGCCAATTTGGCCGAAATACACGGAAATTATTCTAAGTCAAAGAAGACCACAAACTACATTACTTGACAGCGAGGCTAATAACTTTCTTCAAACTGCATATTTCAGGACCAAACTTGGCTGAGATGTTCATTACCTTGTGTTCTATCGAGTGGTTATTTCGGATTTCCTCTATCTGTCTTACGTTTTAATCTATATTCACTCTTACAGAGAGTCGCGTAGCCAATTTGGCCGAAAAACACGGAAATTATTCTAAGTCAAAGAAGACCACAAACTACATTACTTGACAGCGAGGCTAATAACTTTCTTCAAACTGCATATTTCAGGACCAAACTTGGCTGAGATGTTCATTACCTTGTGTTCTATCGAATGGTTATTTCGGATTTCCTCTATCTGTCTTACTTTTTAATCTATATTCACTCTTACAGAGAGTCGCGTAGCCAATTTGGCCGAAAAACACGGAAATTATTCTAAGTCAAAGAAGACCACAAACTACATTACTTGACAGCGAGGCTAATAACTTTCTTCAAACTGCATATTTCAGGACCAAACTTGGCTGAGATGTTCATTACCTTGTGTTCTATCGAATGGTTATTTCGGATTTCCTCTATCTGTCTTACTTTTTAATCTATATTCACTCTTACAGAGAGTCGCGTAGCCAATTTGGCCGAAAAACACGGAAATTATTCTAAGTCAAAGAAGACCACAAACTACATTACTTGACAGCGAGGCTAATAACTTTCTTCAAACTGCATATATCAGGACCAAACTTGGCTGAGATGTTCATAACCTTGTGTTCTATCGAATGGTTATTTCGGATTTCCTCTATCTGTCTTACTTTTTAATCTATATTCACTCTTACAGAGAGTCGCGTAGCCAATTTGGCCGAAAAACACGGAAATTATTCTAAGTCAAAGAAGACCACAAACTACATTACTTGACAGCGAGGCTAATAACTTTCTTAAAACTGCATATTTCAGGACCAAACTTGGCTGAGATGTTCATTACCTTGTGTTCTATCGAATGGTTATTTAGGATTTCCTCTATCTGTCTTACGTTTTAATCTATATTCACTCTTACAGAGAGTCGCGTAGCCAATTTGGCCGAAAAACACGGAAATTATTCTAAGTCAAAGAAGACCACAAACTACATTACTTGACAGCGAGGCTAATAACTTTCTTCAAACTGCATATTTCAGGACCAAACTTGGCTGAGATGTTCATTACCTTGTGTTCTATCGAATGGTTATTTCGGATTTCCTCTATCTGTCTTACTTTTTAATCTATATTCACTCTTACAGAGAGTCGCGTAGCCAATTTGGCCGAAAAACACGGAAATTATTCTAAGTCAAAGAAGACCACAAACTACATTACTTGACAGCGAGGCTAATAACTTTCTTCAAACTGCATATTTCAGGACCAAACTTGGCTGAGATGTTCATTACCTTGTGTTCTATCGAATGGTTATTTCGGATTTCCTCTATCTGTCTTACTTTTTAATCTATATTCACTCTTACAGAGAGTCGCGTAGCCAATTTGGCCGAAAAACACGGAAATTATTCTAAGTCAAAGAAGACCACAAACTACATTACTTGACAGCGAGGCTAATAACTTTCTTCAAACTGCATATATCAGGACCAAACTTGGCTGAGATGTTCATTACCTTGTGTTCTATCGAATGGTTATTTCGGATTTCCTCTATCTGTCTTACGTTTTAATCTATATTCACTCTTACAGAGAGTCGCGTAGCCAATTTGGCCGAAAAACACGGAAATTATTCTAAGTCAAAGAAGACCACAAACTACATTACTTGACAGCGAGGCTAATAACTTTCTTCAAACTGCATATTTCAGGACCAAACTTGGCTGAGATGTTCATTACCTTGTGTTCTATCGAATGGTTATTTCGGATTTCCTCTATCTGTCTTACTTTTTAATCTATATTCACTCTTACAGAGAGTCGCAGAGCCAATTTGGCCGAAAAACGCGGAAATTATTCTAAGTCAAAGAAGACCACAAACTACATAACTTGACGGCGAGGCTAATAACTTTCTTCAAACTGCATATTTCAGGACCAAACTTGGCTGAGAGGTTCATTACCTTGTGTTCTATCGAATGGTTATTTCGGATTTCCTCTATCTGTCTTACTTTTTAATCTATATTCACTCTTACAGAGAGTCGAATAGCCAATTTGGCCGAAAACACGGAAATTATTCTAAGTCAAAGAAGACCACAAACTACATTACTTGACAGCGAGGCTAATAACTTTCTTCAAACTGCATATTTCAGGACCAAACTTGGCTGAGATGTTCATTACCTTGTGTTCTATCGAATGGTTATTTCGGATTTCCTCTATCTGTCTTACTTTTTAATCTATATTCACTCTTACAGAGAGTCGCGTAGCCAATTTGGCCGAAAAACACGGAAATTATTCTAAGTCAAAGAAGACCACAAACTACATTACTTGACAGCGAGGCTAATAACTTTCTTCAAACTGCATATTTCAGGACCAAACTTGGCTGAGATGTTCATTACCTTGTGTTCTATCGAATGGTTATTTCGGATTTCCTCTATCTGTCTTACGTTTTAATCTATATTCACTCTTACAGAGAGTCGCGTAGCCAATTTGGCCGAAAAACACGGAAATTATTCTAAGTCAAAGAAGACCACAAACTACATTACTTGACAGCGAGGCTAATAACTTTCTTCAAACTGCATATTTCAGGACCAAACTTGGCTGAGATGTTCATTACCTTGTGTTCTATCGAATGGTTATTTCGGATTTCCTCTATCTGTCTTACTTTTTAATCTATATGCACTCTTTCAGAGAGTCGCATAGCCAATTTGGCCGAAAAACATGGAAATTATTCTAAGTCAAAGAAGACCACAAACTACAT
Source organism: Gibbula magus (assembly GCA_936450465.1). NCBI lineage: Eukaryota > Metazoa > Mollusca > Gastropoda > Trochida > Trochidae > Gibbula > Gibbula magus. The sequence goes on along the minus strand of OW388295.1, from coordinate 58,030,167 downwards.
TACTTGACAGCGAGGCTAATAACTTTCTTCAAACTGCATATTTCAGGACCAAACTTGGCTGAGATGTTCATTACCTTGTTCTCTATCGAATGGTTATTTCGGATTTCCTCTATCTGTCTTACTTTTTAATCTATATTCACTCTTACAGAGAGTCGCATAGCCAATTTGGCCGAAAAACACGGAAATTATTCTAAGTCAAAGAAGACCACAAACTACATTACTTGACAGCGAGGCTAATAACTTTCTTCAAACTGCATATTTCAGGACCAAACTTGGCTGAGATGTTCATTACCTTGTGTTCTATCGAATGGTTATTTCGGATTTCCTCTATCTGTCTTACTTTTTAATCTATATTCACACTTACAGAGAGTCGCAGAGCCAATTTGGCCGAAAAACGCGGAAATTATTCTAAGTCAAAGAAGACCACAAACTACATAACTTGACGGCGAGGCTAATAACTTTCTTCAAACTGCATATTTCAGGACCAAACTTGGCTGAGAGGTTCATTACCTTGTGTTCTATCGAATGGTTATTTCGGATTTCCTCTATCTGTCTTACTTTTTAATCTATATTCACTCTTACAGAGAGTCGAATAGCCAATTTGGCCGAAAACACGGAAATTATTCTAAGTCAAAGAAGACCACAAACTACATTACTTGACAGCGAGGCTAATAACTTTCTTCAAACTGCATATTTCAGGACCAAACTTGGCTGAGATGTTCATTACCTTGTGTTCTATCGAATGGTTATTTCGGATTTCCTCTATCTGTCTTACTTTTTAATCTATATTCACTCTTACAGAGAGTCGCGTAGCCAATTTGGCCGAAAAACACGGAAATTATTCTAAGTCAAAGAAGACCACAAACTACATTACTTGACAGCGAGGCTAATAACTTTCTTCAAACTGCATATTTCAGGACCAAACTTGGCTGAGATGTTCATTACCTTGTGTTCTATCGAATGGTTATTTCGGATTTCCTCTATCTGTCTTACGTTTTAATCTATATTCACTCTTACAGAGAGTCGCGTAGCCAATTTGGCCGAAAAACACGGAAATTATTCTAAGTCAAAGAAGACCACAAACTACATTACTTGACAGCGAGGCTAATAACTTTCTTCAAACTGCATATATCAGGACCAAACTTGGCTGAGATGTTCATTACCTTGTGTTCTATCGAATGGTTATTTCGGATTTCCTCTATCTGTCTTACGTTTTAATCTATATTCACTCTTACAGAGAGTCGCGTAGCCAATTTGGCCGAAAAACACGGAAATTATTCTAAGTCAAAGAAGACCACAAACTACATTACTTGACAGCGAGGCTAATAACTTTCTTCAAACTGCATATTTCAGGACCAAACTTGGCTGAGATGTTCATTACCTTGTGTTCTATCGAATGGTTATTTCGGATTTCCTCTATCTGTCTTACTTTTTAATCTATATTCACTCTTACAGAGAGTCGCACAGCCAATTTGGCCGAAAAACGCGGAAATTATTCTAAGTCAAAGAAGACCACAAACTACATAACTTGACAGCGAGGCTAATAACTTTCTTCAAACTGCATATTTCAGGACCAAACTTGGCTGAGAGGTTCATTATCTTGTGTTCTATCGAATGGTTATTTCGGATTTCCTCTATCTGTCTTACTTTTTAATCTATATTCACTCTTACAGAGAGTCGAATAGCCAATTTGGCCGAAAACACGGAAATTATTCTAAGTCAAAGAAGACCACAAACTACATTACTTGACAGCGAGGCTAATAACTTTCTTCAAACTGCATATTTCAGGACCAAACTTGGCTGAGATGTTCATTACCTTGTGTTCTATCGAATGGTATTTCGGATTTCCTCTATCTGTCTTACTTTTTAATCTATATTCACTCTTACAGAGAGTCGCGTAGCCAATTTGGCCGAAAAACACGGAAATTATTCTAAGTCAAAGAAGACCACAAACTACATTACTTGACAGCGAGGCTAATAACTTTCTTCAAACTGCATATTTCAGGACCAAACTTGGCTGAGATGTTCATTACCTTGTGTTCTATCGAATGGTTATTTCGGATTTCCTCTATCTGTCTTACTTTTTAATCTATATTCACTCTTACAGAGAGTCGCGTAGCCAATTTGGCCGAAAAACACGGAAATTATTCTAAGTCAAAGAAGACCACAAACTACATTACTTGACAGCGAGGCTAATAACTTTCTTCAAACTGCATATATCAGGACCAAACTTGGCTGAGATGTTCATTACCTTGTGTTCTATCGAATGGTTATTTCGGATTTCCTCTATCTGTCTTACGTTTTAATCTATATTCACTCTTACAGAGAGTCGCGTAGCCAATTTGGCCGAAAAACACGGAAATTATTCTAAGTCAAAGAAGACCACAAACTACATTACTTGACAGCGAGGCTAATAACTTTCTTCAAACTGCATATTTCAGGACCAAACTTGGCTGAGATGTTCATTACCTTGTGTTCTATCGAATGGTTATTTCGGATTTCCTCTATCTGTCTTACGTTTTAATCTATATTCACTCTTACAGAGAGTCGCGTAGCCAATTTGGCCGAAAAACACGGAAATTATTCTAAGTCAAAGAAGACCACAAACTACATTACTTGACAGCGAGGCTAATAACTTTCTTCAAACTGCATATATCAGGACCAAACTTGGCTGAGATGTTCATTACCTTGTGTTCTATCGAATGGTTATTTCGGATTTCCTCTATCTGTCTTACGTTTTAATCTATATTCACTCTTACAGAGAGTCGCGTAGCCAATTTGGCCGAAAAACACGGAAATTATTCTAAGTCAAAGAAGACCACAAACTACATTACTTGACAGCGAGGCTAATAACTTTCTTCAAACTGCATATTTCAGGACCAAACTTGGCTGAGATGTTCATTACCTTGTGTTCTATCGAATGGTTATTTCGGATTTCCTCTATCTGTCTTACTTTTTAATCTATATTCACTCTTACAGAGAGTCGCACAGCCAATTTGGCCGAAAAACGCGGAAATTATTCTAAGTCAAAGAAGACCACAAACTACATAACTTGACGGCGAGGCTAATAACTTTCTTCAAACTGCATATTTCAGGACCAAACTTGGCTGAGAGGTTCATTACCTTGTGTTCTATCGAATGGTTATTTCGGATTTCCTCTATCTGTCTTACTTTTTAATCTATATTCACTCTTACAGAGAGTCGAATAGCCAATTTGGCCGAAAACACGGAAATTATTCTAAGTCAAAGAAGACCACAAACTACATTACTTGACAGCGAGGCTAATAACTTTCTTCAAACTGCATATTTCAGGACCAAACTTGGCTGAGATGTTCATTACCTTGTGTTCTATCGAATGGTTATTTCGGATTTCCTCTATCTGTCTTACTTTTTAATCTATATTCACTCTTACAGAGAGTCGCGTAGCCAATTTGGCCGAAAAACACGGAAATTATTCTAAGTCAAAGAAGACCACAAACTACATTACTTGACAGCGAGGCTAATAACTTTCTTCAAACTGCATATTTCAGGACCAAACTTGGCTGAGATGTTCATTACCTTGTGTTCTATCGAATGGTTATTTCGGATTTCCTCTATCTGTCTTACGTTTTAATCTATATTCACTCTTACAGAGAATCGCATAGCCAATTTGGCCGAAAAACATGGAAATTATTCTAAGTCAAAGAAGACCACAAACTACATTACTTGACAGCGAGGCTAATAACTTTCTTCAAACTGCATATTTCAGGACCAAACTTGGCTGAGATGTTCATTACCTTGTTCTCTATCGAATGGTTGTTTCGGATTTCCTCTATCTGTCTTACTTTTTAATCTATATTCACTCTTACAGAGAGTCGCGTAGCCAATTTGGCCGAAAAACACGGAAATTATTCTAAGTCAAAGAAGACCACAAACTACATTACTTGACAGCGAGGCTAATAACTTTCTTCAAACTGCATATTTCAGGACCAAACTTGGCTGAGATGTTCATTACCTTGTGTTCTATCGAATGGTTATTTCGGATTTCCTCTATCTGTCTTACTTTTTAATCTATATTCACTCTTACAGAGAGTCGCGTAGCCAATTTGGCCGAAAAACACGGAAATTATTCTAAGTCAAAGAAGACCACAAACTACATTACTTGACAGCGAGGCTAATAACTTTCTTCAAACTGCATATTTCAGGACCAAACTTGGCTGAGATGTTCATTACCTTGTGTTCTATCGAATGGTTATTTCGGATTTCCTCTATCTGTCTTACTTTTTAATCTATATTCACTCTTACAGAGAGTCGCGTAGCCAATTTGGCCGAAAAACACGGAAATTATTCTAAGTCAAAGAAGACCACAAACTACATTACTTGACAGCGAGGCTAATAACTTTCTTCAAACTGCATATTTCAGGACCAAACTTGGCTGAGATGTTCATTACCTTGTGTTCTATCGAATGGTTATTTCGGATTTCCTCTATCTGTCTTACTTTTTAATCTATATTCACTCTTACAGAGAGTCGCACAGCCAATTTGGCCGAAAAACGCGGAAATTATTCTAAGTCAAAGAAGACCACAAACTACATAACTTGACAGCGAGGCTAATAACTTTCTTCAAACTGCATATTTCAGGACCAAACTTGGCTGAGAGGTTCATTACCTTGTGTTCTATCGAATGGTTATTTCGGATTTCCTCTATCTGTCTTACTTTTTAATCTATATTCACTCT